>ML681996.1:33842954-33864034 GCA_007922195.1 Podocnemis expansa
GTATTGATTTGGCAGTGGGACTGACCCTTTGGGGATCTTAAAAACATTTCGGTAAAGAGAATAGAGTTTAATTAACTTTTTTCTGGGCCTAGTTGCTGATTGGGAACCAGGAATTGAAATGTAAAGAGGACCTATGCACAAAAGGTCCTGGGTTCAAGCCCCAGGGGGTTGGACTTGAAGATCTCATGAGGTCCCTTCCAACCCTATGATTTGATATGATTCAAACTGTTGTGGGAAATCAGTATTACTGTTTGTGACTGGTCAGGAATCTAACTTCAGTGTTATCCACCAGTGTAATTATAATATCCACCACTGTTATCCATGAGGAATCTGTTGTCCTTTCACAGTCTGTCCTGACCTTGGCATTTTTAGGGGGGCTAGCCTGGGCGTGGATGGATATGTGTTATTTTTGTTGAGCCAAATCAAGCTATGGGTGGATCTCAGACAGTCAAAGTAGTTTTGTTGTAGGAATATGTTCCAGCAAAGCATTGGAAGCCTAAGACTTCAACTCTTGTGAGATTAGATGAGTCAATCCATTGATAGCTAACACATGTAGCTTCTCATTTGATGTGTCTGCACATACAGTTTTGCAAGCATAAGGCACAGATGCCAATCTGTTACTGACTCTTTCAATAAGCAAGCTGTGCTGTCTTTTTTTTTTTTTTTTTTTTTTTTTAAGATATAACCAGGGGCATTGCTGACATATACCTTGAGTCCCAGCGCCAGTGCCCCAAATGGCTGGCGCACCCCCTTCCTCTCCCATCCCCATCCCTGGCTGGCCACAGCAGCGCCTGCCTCTACTGGCTGGCTATCTGGGATCTGGCCAGCTGCGGTGGCACCTGCCTCACCTGGCCCGGTATCCAGACCCAGCCACCCGTGGCAGCCACTGCTTCACCTGTCCCTGTCCCCAGCTGGCAATTGGGGACCAGGCTGGCAGCAGCAGGAGCCTGGGGACCTGGCTCTGGATCGGGGCCAGGGCCGAGGCAAGAATGCTCCTGCAGATAACAGTGGCACTGGGAATAATTGTATTGGGTAAATTGTGAACACCACACCCTTCAACAGTCAATAGGGCAACACATCACTAAAAACAAAAAACAGAATTAGGTTATCTGTCTTTAACATGCACATGGATCCCTCAGACCTGTGAATCTTTAAAAGTGTCACAGGACTTCCTGTTTGTACTGCTGCAGAAAAGTATCCAAACAGGGGACCTTAACTGCAGACACCTGGTATGTCTACACAGCAAAGATTTTTTTTTTTTTTTTTTTTTAAATAAAAAGAGGCTTATTTCGAGAAAACTTTATGCCTGTCCATGCCAGCCTTTTTGTATTTCAAAGTAAGTGCTTCGTTACTGTGAAATAATGAAGCACTATTTTGAAATATTAAAACCTGGATTTATTTTGAAATAGATTCTTTTGAAATAGCTATTTAAAAAAAAAAAAAAAAAAAGCCATTCCAAGCTGCAGAGTTAGCTTTTTTTGAAATAATAGACCTATGCTTTATATTGCCTTTCCCTATTTTGAAATAGAAAGTCTAGCAAAGACTTTTGATTTTGAAATAAGAACTCCTACCTTATTTCAAAATAGAGTCTTCACTAGTCCTAATTCAAAATAATAAATTCAAAATAATGCTATTTTGAAATAACTATTTTGCAATTGCTGTGGCACTGTAGACACAGTCACTATGAACAAGTCATTGCAGCTTACTTACATTCAAAATCCTTTATTTCATACATAATCTTCAAATATTTTTCTCCATTGCTTTCTATGAATTGGAATCAGAGCTGTTACAAAGTACAAAGCATCCAGATGGGGAACTTGTGATAGAATAATTCCTTCATGACCTGTGTTATCAGTAAGACAAAAATCTGTGCAGAGGTGCAGTCTTTGAAGGGATGACTTTGAGTTTCCATCCCTGCTCTCACCACACATCTTACTTTGTCCGTGATAGGGTGGGGCAAGCAAACATCACTTTTGCTAACAGAAGAGTAAGATCCACAGCGTTGGACTTTGCAGTGTCTTAAATGGAAGTAGTGGGGCAAAGTGTGTGTTTTATCTCAAGTTTTTCTTGTATCTGAATAATTTTTTTGCTATGAACAAGATAAACAGAAAACCTCATTCTGTTTTTCCATTAAATGTTTTGTTCAGTTGTGTGCTGAAGAAAAGATTGATGTCCCACCTGTGCCCCGCACACACTTTTTTCAGACCACTGTAAGCACTGCACCAATTTCACTGATGGGAAAACTAGACGGCTGAGGTAAAGTGACTTATCAAACGCTACACCACAATTCAGTGAAGGTAATACTTTCTCTGTGGTTCCATTTCAGTGGAAAATAAAGTGACTTTTATGAAGGACCAGATTGTGGCTGGCTCTTGCGTAAGTGCTGAGGGGAAGGAAAGAAGGAATGCCCCCCTTTGCACCCTATGTAGGAGCCAGCCACAGTTTTTGGTCTGCAGCCTTAAAATTCTACATGCCTGGCATGCAGGTTGGATATCACCAAGTACTTGCATCGTTTTTGTTTGCTTTCGGGTGGTTGTGTTTTTAAGTGTCCTTGTTTCTTTCTGTAAGACATTGGAATTTAAGGATCCAGGACTGTACTTACTGTCTGATTTTTTAAAAGGTTTCTTTAAAACAATAATATAGTCATTTTGTTTTCACAAAAAAGGATTTAAGTCAGTCTATAAAACCATGTTAAAGGTGTTTTGCAATCTGCATTTGCTCCAAGCAATTTGTTTTAGTGGTGCTTATAACTGTTTTATTGGACAATCTCATCATCATAATTGATGGGTATTTAATTCTCATTTGCTTCCCAGATGTTTCCTCCCTCCCACCTCCATCCCTGTAGGTGGCACAATGTTTCCCTGGGTGGAGGACATGCTGGGGGGGGGGGGAGGAATTTTCATTAATGGTACTCAATTTTTTAAAAATTGTTTTAAACAAAGAGAAACTGGCCTCCCCAATCCTCTGTGCACTTTCCCTGACAATTTCCCTGACCCCCCCACCCCATCCCTTCTCCACCCACCCACAAACTCCCCTGAGCCCCTTCCCTGGGCCACCCACTGGCTCCCCTGACCCACCTGCTGGATCCCCATCCCTGACCCCCACAGCCCCTTCCCCTCACCTGGCTGGAGCTGCTCCCTGGTCATGCTGCTTCCACCCTGAGCACACATATGAGCATGCTCAGGGCAGGAGATCTGAAAACTCCCCCACCCTGGCTGCAGCTCCCTGATATGTGAGAGTCTGGGATCCCTGTGCAGGTGTATGCAACCCCATGCAGCTTAGAGGGAATATTGATGTGTTACCCATTTTCTCAAGCAGAGCTACTAACAAAGCAACAGAGTGATTAAGAAGATTGAAGTGCTCAGCTACTGGTTTTTCAATGTTGTGATTTCTGACATCAGTTTTGTATCCATTTATTCTTTCATGCAAAACACAACGTGATCCATTGTCTACAGCTAAGCTCTAAGATATAACCGCATTTGCTCTGATCCCTCTGACAGAGACAGAGACCTTCAGGATCTCTATCAAGCATTCTTAAAACTGCAGTACCCACCTGTGGAAGTGAACAAACAGATTGACAGAGCCAGGTGGGTGCCCTGAAATCAACTACTACAGGAGAAGTGCAAGAAAGAAAACAGCAGAATGCCACTAGTCATCACATATAACCCCCAAGTCAGACCTCTACAACAGATCATTAAGGACCTCCAGCCTATTCTACAAGCTGATCCCTCACTCTCTCAAGCCTTGGGAGACAGACCTCTCCTTTTTTCACATATGTGAAAAATAAATTTGTTAGTCTTTAAGCACCACACAACTCCTTTTTTGTTTTTTGGGTTTTTTTTTTTTGCTGGACTAGACTAACACAGCTTTCCTTTGGAAATTGACAAGACTTCTCCTTGCCTACAGACAGTCATCTAACCTTAAACAGATTCTCACCAGCAACTACAGACCTAACAACAGAAAAATTAGAGGAATATACCCAGGCAATAAGCCACATTGCCAACTTTGCCCATGTATCTGTACAAAAGACACCATCATAGGACCTAATCAAGCCAGCTGCAGTATCAAGGGCTCATTCACCTACTCATCCACCAATGTGATTTATCCATCATGTGCCAGAAATGCCCCTCTGCCTTATATATTGGACATACAGGGCACTCTCTGTGCAAAAGAATAAATGGGTACAAGACTGACATCAGAAATCAAAACATTCAAAACCAGTAGCTGAGCACTTCAATCCTCTTACTCACTCTGTTGATTATTTGTTAATAATTGTGCTTGAGCAAATGGGTAACACATCAAGACTTCAAGGAGAAACTGCAGAATTGTAATTGATATGCAAATCTGACTGTGTGAAAGCCAGATTATATCGTGATTTTTTCCATTACAATAGATGATTTGACCTCACTCTCCTCTATGTGCTGTTTCCCAGTGTTTGAATCTTAACAACTGCTTTGATTTGCTGTTACAGTGTGACCTGATCCCATGACTTACATTTCCCTGCATTTATTTGCCTCCCATTATATAAATTCCCCCCATCTTCAAAGCATCTGATGAAGTGGGATTTTCTCCCACAAAAGCTCTGGCAATAAATGAATGTGTTAGACTTTAAGTGCCACGGGACTCATTGCTTGTTTGCTGAACTAGACTAACACAGCTTCCCCTTTGGAACTTATCAGTAGGACTCAGATTTCTAAGTCACTTAGGCCCTTTTAAAAAATTTTATACCTGATCATTAATGCACTGTAAGTTTTTGGCTGGTTTCTTCCCCTTTCATCCTTACATTTTTTTTTTTAAAACCTTCTTTTCAATCATTTTATCTTATCTTGGCTGGAATGCTGTACAGTTGTGCAAACAGTTTTTAAGAAATGTTTTTATAGATGCTACATAGTTTGACATTTCCATGTATTTAATTAAAAATAAAAAGGGTTCTCACTAAGATGAGAGGATGCTGCTCTGTATTCCCACATGAGACCCCACTGGAGGCTTAAAGAAAAAGAAAGCCAGAAAAGAATGAAGTGGGGAAAGCAAGAGTTGACACTCCATCCTTTCTTCCTGCCCGCTTATGTGTCTGTAACATTTCCTGAGCACATATGCAGGCAAAATTCCCACTAAAGTTAATGGCAGCTTTTAAGGATTGGACCCTAAAAGAGAAATGGAATTTTTAGAGGTAATAGTGAGGCAACCGAGCAGCTCAGGAGTTTTGCAGATGGAATGTATCAACTTTTGTCTGGTGGTCACTGGTTCAGTTAGGTGCATGTGAATCAGCTGGTTATCTCCAGCCCTTTGCCTGTAGCACAGTTGACAGTATTTGACTTTTTTGTAAGCAGGCAAGAGACTATTGTTGGCATTGTTAGTTGTGCTTCTTCCAAACTAGAGCTCAAACACACTGAGCCTGACTGTTAGAGATGCTGAGCTCCCATAACCTCAAGTGAAGTCAATACAACGTGCAGGGACTTACTCCTCCTGGAAAATCAGGCCAACATACAGGGAGCAAGGTGGAAAGCTTTAATTGATGCTGTCTATTCTATATCTATTTTGTGAATAAAAATAGGGGCAAAGTCTTTGTAATCCAGGAGTTAATACTACCTACCTTAGGCTCTTATTTAGTTTCCATTACTGTTGTATCTGAGCATTTCACAATCCCTGATACATTTATCCTCACAATAGCCTTGTGAGGTAGCTAAGTGCTTTTAAGTCCATTGTAGAGATGAGGAACTGAGGTAAAGAGAAACTAAGTTACCTTTCCAAAGTCACTCAGGAAATCTGTGGCAAAACACAGAACTGAACTCCAGGCTAGTGAATATAGTCTTCTATTTCAAGACGATCTGAGTGGATTTAGTGTTTCTGACTAATAGATATATAAATCACACTGTAAATGCCAAGGTCTGCCATCAGAGGTACACTCAAAGCCCTCTAACTTCAATGGAAGCTACAATGTACCTTCAAGCAGCATTTGTCTCACAGCATATTTGCCCATTCATATCTAGTCCAAAGAAGAAATTTAAAACAAAACAAATTAAGATGTTGTCAAATGTGTGGCACTGAATCTGAGCTACCGTAAGAGTGACTGATGCCAGTAGCCTTCAGACAGCGAGTTAAATTAAACATGGTGGTTTGTAATTTCAAGATATAGAGGAGACATTTCCTTATGTGAGAATAGAACCTGTAACTCCAGATGTTACTATGATGCATCAGTCATGTTACATTATTTAATTAGTGGAAAAAAATGCATAGTCTTTGACTGTTTTTGTTATAGAAGAATAAACACTGTTCAAATGAGAAATGAATTAAAAAATGATTCATCCTCTCACTTACTCGAGCAAACATATCACCCAATTTGCACAAACAAAAGTAAATCAGAATCAGACTCCAGAACTTTTCACCATCTGAGTTTTATATAATACAATTCATGCTAAAATAACATCCACACACACACACACACACACACACACACTCACTCTAAAAGTAACATTCTAAAGCTAAATCACACTTCTTTTACCTTTCAAGTGTTTTGAAAGACTGGATAATATCCTTGGCATGACACCAAAGAAAATACACCTGAAATAAATGCAGATAAAATGCAAATCAATTTATTTGGGTAAATATGACTATATTTATGAGTATTAACAATGAAGGTGGATATACAGGAAAACACTGACGTCTAGAATCTTTGCTGCTGTGAACTGGTGCAGATCCATTTCACTCGATTGAACTGAAATGACCCTGCCCTCCTATGTCATTCACCCAGAAGTTGCCTGCCACTCAAACACCTAAAATCACTTATACACACAAGACATTGGAGTGGTTCACAGTGGAAGCCTCCTTTTACCATGCCTCATCCCAAATATACTCCATACTTTGAATTTCAATAGTTGGAAAAAACTTATTTTGCATGTAGTTGTGAAAAATGAGAAGAAAGTGCCGGACTGACAGCACAGAAATATAAAGTCCTCTGTGCATAGGACTGGCATTGCAACAGCACCAATTGCAATGCACATACCCTTCTCTGAAAAGAGTATTTTAATGGGCGAGAGGTTAGTAGTAACTCCCAACACCTGCAGCAGTTGGCTGAGGCTGCTAGCAAGATTCCTATTATTGCACTGTATTTATCTTGCAGACACCTGTCAGTTCACAACTATTATTATTAATTTAAACTGTATGGTTCAGTATATTTACATCAGGTTTCACAGGCCTGTGAGAGAGATGAATCATCTACCCCTAATGAACTTAAAATCTGTAACAGACAATAGTAACTAAACACATATGGGACAGCAATTCAGATGAGAGATTAGTGATGAGGGAAACAACATAGAAAGAATTCCTGGATAATGGGAGATTTTAGGGGTTCTATGAAAGAGGGCTCCTAGTGTACAAATTATGGGAGACTGTTCCATGAATAAAGTGACTGTACAAGCAAAGGCACAAAATCAAGGGAAAGGATCAGTAAGAAGAGAAGAATGAGAAGACTGTAGGGAGTACAAGTAAGAAGTAGCAGTGAGATTTAGGTAGGGCCTGGTGAGGCTGAGAATGCTGAACGTCATGAGGTAAGGGAAAGGTCAATGAAAGGATTCAAGGTGTAGGGGTGCTGTAAATAGCCTGCAGAGAGAAGTGACTTACAGAATGCAAATAAGAAGTTGGTAGTAATAAATCTGAGAGACAACCATAGCCTTGTACAAAGGCTGGAGCAGAGAGTGCAGAAAAAGTCAGTTTCATATGATTTTAAAGAGGCAGAGGTATCAGGTCATTACTGGAGACTGGCTATGAGAGTGTGTGGTGATAAATTTGTTAGTCTTTAAGTGCCACAGGACTCTTTGGATATGAGAGGTGGGGATGGGTGGGAAGAAAGAAGAATTAGGCATGATTCTGAGATTGTGAAAGGATAATGGAGAGAGACTTCAGGATTTAGTTCCCCCTTAGAATAAGAGAATCATAGGAGATTAATTAGGGAAGGAACCCCAGGAAGTTATCTAGTCCAAACACTGCTTGAAGCAGGACCAACCCCAACTAAATCATCCCAGCCAGGGCTTTGTCAAGTCACACCTATGAGGAAAGATGAAAGCATTAGGCTTATTTAGTCTGCAGAAGAGAAGATTGAGGGGGGATTTGATAGCAAGCTTCAACTACTTGAAGGGATGCTCTAAGGAAGAGGGAGCTCGACTGTCCTCAGTAATAACAGAGGACAGAACGAGGAGCAATGGTCTTAAGTTGCGGTTAGGGAGGTTGATGCTGGACATTAGAAAAAAAACTTTTACACTAGGAGAGTGGTGAAGCCTTGGAATGAGCTGCTGAGGGAGGTGGTGAAATCTCCATCTTTGGAGGTGTTTAAGGCCCAGCTGGACAAAACCATGACTGGGATGGTTTAGTGGAAGTGGTCCTGCCTCTGGCAGGGGGTTGGACTAGATGACCTATGAGGTCCCTTCCAACCCTATGATTCTATGATCCTCCCTGCTGCTTTTACCCACCTACTATTTATAGACAGCAATCATATCTGTTCTCAGATTTCCTTTTATAAGGCTAAGCAAGCCAAGCTCTTTCAGTCTCCTCCTATAAAATAGGTCCTCCATTTCCATGACCATAATAGCATAAGAATGGCCATACTGAATCAGACCAATGATCTGCCTAGAAGAGTATCTTGTTTTCCAATAGTGGCCACAGCTGGATACTTCAGATGGAGTGAACAGAACAGGGCAACTCACAGTTGCACTTCTCTACACTTGTTCCACTTTGTATTAATCTTTCTTGAACATGGTGATCTAAACTGTACGCAGTATTCCAAATGAGATCTTACCAGTGCCGTGTGAAATAGCATTAATATTTCTCTGTCTCTACTGGGAATGCATTTCTTGATGCATTCAGGATTACATTTGTCTTTTTCCACAGTCACATCATATCGGTGATTTATAGTCACCCTATGATGATAGATCAAAACTACCAGGTCTTTCTTCTCCCATGTTGCTTCCAACAGATGAGCCCCAAACTTAGCAATATATTTTATCATTAGATCCTAAATGTATGACTTTTCATTTAGTACTCTGAATTTCATCCCATTTGTAGTGGTCCATTCTGTCATCCAGATCTTCCTGGCTAATATTCCAATCTTCCTCTGTATTGAGGATGCCTTCCAACTCTCTATCATCAGCAAATTTCACTAACACACTCCAACTTTCTGTGCCAAAATTATTAATGAAATTAGTGAATTAGATTGGTTCCAAGACTGATCCTTAAGGAATACTAGTAACCTTCCTCTAATCTGATCACTCACTTTTCAGCACAACCAGTCTCCCTTTTATCCACCTTAATTCTTGCACTGATTTCCATCTTCTCTAATTTCACAGACAATTTTTCTTGGAGCACCATGATAAATGCTTTACTGAAGACCAAGTATACAATGTCTAATGCCCACTTCCCTAATCTAAATAATGGTTCTCTCTTCTCCATAGAGCTTTGAAACCAATATTGCATGTTGCTCCGTCTGCTAATAATCCCAAGCAAATTGAAGTTCTGAGACGTGCAAAACACATTAGGTAGTTTTATAATTAATTGTGAATTAAGGCCCAAATTTACACAAATGTCCATTCATTCTGGATGCTTCATTTTTGGTGCCAACCTTGAGACATTCAACGCCTGATTTTCTGAAGGGCTGAGTAGCCACAGCTTCTATTGCCTTTAGTTGGAATTGTGCACATTCAACACCTCTGATTTAAGAAGCTCAAAATTAATGAAGACTTTTCAAAATGTGGGCCTAAGTCTGCACAGCATTTCGTTGTCAAAACTGAGACTCCTGGTCTCCTGCCACCAAACCAGAAGACTATATTTCATCCACATTTTCAAATAGTTGCCAAATTTAAAAAGGGACTAAGCCAAAATCCTGGATCAAAAGGCTCCCAAACTTTACAATAGTTTTGCATCAAATACAAATTTTCTGGTACAGTTCTTATACTGTACACATCACATCATTTAAGCACCTTCTGAAAGTGCATTAAGTAATTAACTAGCACCAGTATCTCTATTTTTAATTTTTTCCCTTCTCAGTACTGAATTTCATTGTAGATGAGGAAGCACAGACTGGACTTCTGCTTCAGAAATGGTTGTGCAAGGGAATGAAGGTTAGCTGGCCTCCCTCAGCCACACACAGCATCTGACCCACATGTTGAAGCATAATTTGGTCCACAGTCCAGGATGGAAAAATGGTAAGAATCTCTAGTCAGTAATTCAAAACTATGGAGGCTACTGTAAAATCTCATCAACCTCTCCCTTTTATGTAAAACCAAGGGGATAGTCTGTAAAATGAAGAGGCAGTCACTAAGTTTAAAATCATAGAAGAGGAAACATTTCCTCGTGCAACATATAATCATGTGTAGAATTCACTGCCACCTGATGACATGCAGACAAATAGCTGAAATTAGAAAACCACTTGTTGCTTGTACACTCCTTATTGACTATGTTTGCTGGTATGCACACAATGATGTGTGTAATCAGATAACATGAGTCAGGTGAAAATCCATCATTCACTGGTTTCAGGAACAGATTTCCCTCGATGAACAAGCATTGCACAACTACATAAGTAGGTTAGGTAGGGGATTTGCCTTCCTTTGAAACATCAGCCTATTCATTTCTGCCAGCTACAGGATACCCTACTGGATGGATCAATGGACTGAACCAGTATGGCAAATACCTGGGCAGAAGCAACAGTGAAATGTATTCGTATGATTTCACATAAAGATTATGAGAGCTACATAACTAACAGGAACTATAAAAAGACATGTCATTCCAAATTTAGGATCAAATTTCTAGGAGACCGCTTTATCCACATAAAATATTTACACACATATTTGTATGTGTGAGGAACTATTGCATACTCAGATACAAAAAGGCATCTCTGGGTACAAATTGGCCAACTGTCGGATCTGCGTGCTCAAATCCCAGTTTGCATGCAGAATGGGGTTTTCCCATACAAAAAGTTTATCCTTTAATGACTTCTCTCAATGTTTTTAGAAACTATTTTACCAGAAACAGAGGAAGAGAACAGACAAAAATTACACTTGGTGAGAAAACCAGACATAACAACAAGCTAAAAGTGGTTGCTTTTACCTGTAAAAGAGTATGCACTGCATGTGTAACAGGAAAAATGCCTTCAGTTGCTGATAAACAGTTTGAAAATCCAATGAAGTATCCGATTTTAAAAGAGTCCAGAATTAAAGTAATCACAGCAAATAATGTGATCCCACCTATGACAAAAAAAGATATTAGAAAATGTTAGTATGCTGTTAATGTGTCTTCAGACAATCTGTACTAATAAACAAACATATGATAGTTTGAAAAGACTATACCTACTAATCAGCAAAATAAATATTCATAAGATCAGGTTATTCCATGCAATAAAGTTTTGTAATCCATGGAAGATTTTTTACTATTTATGATTTAAACATAACCACAATACATTAAGCAAGGAGTTTGGAACTCCACAATACATGAATAGCTCATGTGGTATGTAGAGACAAATCCTGCAATTCCCAGGGAATTGAGGGCATTCAGCATCTTGCAGGAGGGGCTCAGGATGTGGATGGATCAGACCCTCAAGTAACTGTAGCACAGAGCAGGTTATACAGTGAAATGAATTAATGCACTATATAGCTACACAGCAAACTATACTGCTCACAGAGTTGAACAATAATGTTACAGTCTCCTGACCGAAGAGTCCTACACTGGGCAGTAATATAATCACTTGGTATGCCATCTCCATTGTTCAGAAGGTTATACTGAACCACTATAAGTCAGAGACCAAACAACTGTATGCTTTTCTTGTTACTAATGAACTCAAAGACTTAAGAATTCATCCTGAGAACCATTACTGTAATCTAAATAAATAAATGTTCATCTAAGTTTTTATATAATGTTTTGAAAGAGTTTTTTAAAAATGTTTCCTTTTACTTTGGGGGGGGGGGGGTAGTATAACTCCAATGTCTTTCACTTCAAAGCTCTAAATGGGAACTCATTTTGGAAAGCTATATGATAAGATACGCGTATGTTGCTACTGAACCTTATTGTATCAGCCTAATTAAGCAAGAAGACATAAACCCAAGATAAAATTACTGAGCCAGACTCTGTGATCTTTGTTTAATTTTTTTTCCTAAGTCCTTACTCAGACAAACTCCCATTGACTTTAACTTAACTTTATCCAAGACCAAGTAAAAACTGAATAAGGACCTAAGAACTTAGATCACTGTATTTTTTACTTTGCTTCTTACTGCTCAAAGAGGACTTTGATCTAAAGATGGCAAAAGATATCTCAAGAGTTGACCTTGTTCAGTCTTCATATTATACTTACAAGGCCAAATTCTGCTCACCTTTTAGCATGAGGTGTGTGGGGGCAATATATATTGTGTTCCCTACATTAAAATTTAACAAGTTAGCCATCATATACTATTATGTATCCTACTAAAAATAAGTTTTTTATTTGAATGAAAGTTTTAAGACCATATTATAACTGTTGCTGTCTAGAAATTATTTATCTTTACAGTGCACTTCCCTGTTTATATTACAAATGGACAAGAAGTTACTAGGCAGTGAGATAATACCTTTTATTGGACCAGAAGTTGGTGCAATAAAAGATATTAACTTATGCATGTTATCTTGCTAATATTTTGGGACTGACACAGCTACAACAACACTACATAGAAGAAGCTCCAAATTAGGTGCAGTAGAGAAAAAAAACTCATTAAAACCACTTTGCTACATGCATTTTTAAAATAACTCTGTTACCTCAATTCACTAGCTCTTTGTCAGTATGAAAGAAACAGCCTTTGGATTAAAATGCAAACTGAAGGATTTCATTTCCATTAGTATTTTTAGTTCAATATTTTACTAATACTTGCTATATAAAGTGGACCAGAAATGAAATCTCTAGGGCTAGACCTTAAATGAGCAAAGAATCTGGCCCTAGCTTTTCATTTTCATAGTTCAAAAGTTAACAGCCCAATCCTGCAGACACCTATGTGTGTGAATCATTTTACTCAAGGGCGTATTCCCACTGAGTTCAGTTGACTAGTTACCTGAGGCAGGTTACTTGCATATGGAAATATTTGCAGGATTCGGCCCCGGATTTAATTTCACATACTGTACAACTTTTTACTATGTACGCAAGTAACTTGTATTGTAAGGTGGTAGATTTTGGAGTGCTTCAGCAGTTAGTCATATACATTTCCATCTATAAGGAATTAATATTATTCTAGAGGGAATTAGTATTGTTTAATCCTATTAAAATAATTTGCAGGACTAATTTCTAAAAATACCAAGGAAATGACTACTTAAACAATTTTAAACATCAGTCTATTTAGATATTTTTCCTAATGGTCTCAATATGGCTTAGGGATTAATTTCTTTTTTTAATATAATAGTTGTCTTATTAACAGGAAATAAGATCCTTCTGCAGCAACAGTTTATATCACACTGGAGAAAACTTGTGTGGTTCTTGCTTAATAAAATCTTATATATACTAAACTGGTATGGGATAGGAAATTATTTTAAACTACCAGTAATCCTGATCCCAGTGGGAAATCCATCATGGAGTTCAATGGTGTAGGCTCAAAACATAAGGCGTAACCTTAGGAAAGTACTAAATTTAGCGGGAAAATTGGTGCATAAATAATCTGTGATTTACAACAGTGTGAAATGGTTAAGCAATGCAATTGATGAAAAGGATGTAGAGTTCTAGGGTCTGATTCTTGAAGTTCTTTCATTACTCATGAGAAGAATTCACTTAACTGAGTTTAAGGCCTTATTAAGGTGAAGAAAGCAAGCAAGTCATGGTTTAAACCTACAAAAGCAATAAATAAATTTCACTTTTCAGATTCCTGATTGGATCCTTCCATTATCCACATACCTTATTTTTCCATGAATCAGCTGTTGCTTATTTATTGTAACTCTCTTCCATGTAGCTTTGTATTACACAGGGCCATGGATTTCTTTTGATGCGAGTTCTAGATTTCACTAGTATTAGAGAATTAATCTAACTAGCCAGGGGAGAGACACTTATTCACCAGTCCCCACCCCCTCCACATACACAGGGTATGTTTACACTGAAAAGTTTTTTCTGAAATAAGGAGGCTTATTTAAGAAAGAAAGAACAAACGAACCTTTTACCTGTCCATGCAGGCATTTTGTTATTTTGAAATAAGCACTTTATCATTTCAAAGAAACAAAGCACTATTTCAAAATAACAACCTGCTTTTATTTTGAAAGAGTAATTCCAAGCTGTGGAACTGACATTTTTTGAAATAATGGCCCTGTACTTTTCCCTGCCTTCCCCTATTTCAAAACAGAGAGAGTCTAGTGAAGACATTCTATTTCAAAATAATTCCTACCATATTTCAAAATACAGTCTTCACTAGACTCCTATTTCAAAAAAATAAATGCAAAATAATGCTATTTCAAAATGAATTTTAATAGTTATTTCAAAATATCTTTGTCAGTGTAGACATAGCCATTCGTTTGGGTCTCTCTAAATACACTGTGGGTTCAAACCTGTTCCCATTGTAGTAAAATGAGAGTTATGAACTGATTTCAAGGAAGCTGAAGTAGGTCTTCTCTGACTCATATAAATTAAAAATATTTTGATTGGTCTGGTTCAAACAAAACAGTAGTTCAGCTAATGCCTCAGGCCAATACATCAACAACATATACAAAATGCTCAACATTCAAATTTGAGACTAAGGGTCATAACTTTGCTTCTCTAAACAATTCAAACTTTTTACAGATGTCTCCAGATCATATTTGCAATAAACAGGCAATATGCCAATTCTTCTTGTAATGACTCCTATCTTACCCCTACTTGATGGGCATATTAATGCTATTTTTTTTGCTTTACCAACATCCAATATTTGACACAAATCAGTACAGATAACATAAGGTACTTTTGCAATCTATCTAAAAAGAAAGGAAAATAAGAAATAAGGATTATTGAATATGACATATCGTATAAACAAAAATTGGCTTGTGATGTCTGAAATCCCTTTTTAAAATGTTTTAAGGAAGCTTAGGAATTGTTTTCAAATATTTTGCAGAAACCTACACATTTTGGCATATTTAAAATCTCTCAGTGTTGGCTTAATTGTTAACATTAACTTAGAAGAAATGAAGATAACTTCTATGGGAGAAAAGCTAGGTCATCACTGAACATTTATGAAAGTCCCCCAATTCAAAATGATTGTATTGTTTTAGGTTTACTGACAGGTGAAGGCAGAGATTGCTGCAAAGAGAGACGAGGTAGATTTGAAGGCTGCCAAAAACTATCATGCAAGTTAATGAGCTGGCCATAATTTAGCTGTAACTTGTGCTGTTAGGCAAAGAATAGGATATATTTCTTTATGGAAGCAATTTCTCTCTCTTTCTTTAAGATCTTCACTTCATTTGATTGGTCATCACTGCTTTCTTGTGTAGTGCATATGACTCTTTTTTAAGTAGGAGATCCAAACAAGAAAAGTGCTACACTGCAGTTGTCAGGCAAAGGACTTTATTCATCAATCCTTTTACTAAACTTCAAGGAAATGATTACTTGGGGCCAGGGCTGGCCCAACCATATAGGTGAACTAGGTGGTCGCCTAGGTTGCCAGGCTTTGAGGGGCACTGACAGAACTGAATTATTTTATCTATTTTGAAAAATATATCATCTCTTATAAAACATGGAGGGCAGGTGCCAAAGTCATCCTTTGCCTAGGGTACAAAAAAAATGTTTGGGCCAGTCCTTCTGGAGGCATGCTCGTGTAATACTAATGGAAGCAACACACACATGGAAGTCAATGGACATATTACCTGCATTAAGACTGCAGGAGGCATGCTTTTGGGGAAATTGGAGAAGAACAATGCTGTAAGGTTCAAACTGCCAATATCTAGTCACAAAAGGATCTGGTTAGAAACAGCTTAAATTGAGTGACACCTTAGTGTGCCTATTTATTGCATAGTTCACTAAATGTATTTTACACCTTAGTTAACTATATAAAAAGAAGTTTTTGTTCAGTAATTCTTATGAAGCATTTATGCTGGTGAAATGCAAGGCATAAGTGGTTAAAGAGTTACAGTTTTTCACCATGGTATTCAGTGGCTAAAGAAAATACATACAATATGTCCTTTAGTGGGTATCAAAAGACTGGACAATTAAATCTAACTAGTAATCTAGATAAGTATTAAGATTTTCTAGTCTAACCTGTCTTTTTCTAGTCTTACCAGTTAATTCATGCACGTTCTCTTTTTACAGTGAGAACAAAGAGGCACATTCTGAAGAACTAGCTAACGTAGCTGGGCAAAAAATAAGGAAGTTTTTTTTTTTTGGTGAAAGTTAGCATGAAAATGGTGAGAAGAGTTAACAATGAGAGTTATTAACCAGTAGACCAGTTTGTCAAGAGTCCTGGTGAACTATCCATTCTTTATACTTTTAAAATGAAGAGTGGACTTGTTCTTCTAAAGTATGCTCTAGGAATTATTTGGGGGAAGTTCTATAGTCTGTGTTATATAGAAAATCAAACTAGGTGGTCAAAGTGGTACCTTCTGGCATTAAAGTCTATGAATCAATGACAAAATGTAAAGGTTTTTTTAAAAAAACCTTTAAACAGTTTCATTACTTATTTTTATCATAAAATTGTTGATACATTTTAAAACAGCAGTATTGTAGTTATAAATCAGGAAAAGGAAAGTAATCAGTCTTGCCGGATGAAATAATGCAGGACTGGACCCTTTTTCATAAATCTTTTTTCTCCTACCCGCATGAATTGCCTACGATTGTCCAAGGCAATGGGAAACAACTAAACATAGGAAAATGTGGGCTGAATATCAGAAAAATTTTCCAATATTGAAATTTATTAGACTCTGAAATAGTCACCCAGGGGAAGTTATGGAAGATTCATCACTTGGCAGAGCATTAGAGAATATACTGTAAAGACCAACCCTGCACTTATGAGGGAACCAGATAAGACGACCTAATAATTCTTCTACATATCTTATTTCTAAGATTATGTGATTCTGTCTATCCTCCAGGGTAAGTGAAAGAATGTGCCACAAAGATAAAGGACCAGATTTCACCCCTGTTAATCATGCTGAGTAGTTATCATGTAGTAGTGCTATTTAATGCATGTAAAAGTGGCAGAACATGGCCCAAAATAAAAGCTAAAGTATTGTTTTGAATGATCACATTTTAGTCACTAGCTGCTGCACAGAGAATTTTCTCCGTATGCATCAAAACCACAATGTATTGTTTCTAAAAATTCTTTGGCCACAGTGGTTTATGCAACTTCTGTACTGTATTTAACATACACTTTTCCTGTCTACTATTTACAGAGCTACAGGCAGAAAAAAAGAGGGTTGATAATAACAGACTTGTCAGTTGGGATTCTAAACTACAAGCTCCAATGGTTACTACAAAGAACTTTGCTTTTTTCTTGCAACCCTGAAACACAACATTCTTTTAAGTTAACATGACTTTGTCACACTATTTGAGATGCCATTAAATAAAACCATCATGGGTCTACATCCCACATGCACAGCACTGTGCAAATAACTGCTGCTGCAAAAACCTTGCAAAACTTCCCAGAAACTCCCTTTTTGCCTACAGGTGTGCAACCTGAATGGTACACATAATTCCCATCCTGAATGGCAAGCTCCTTAAAGAAGGGTCCTTGTCTTCTTGATTGTTTGAAAAGCACCATACATGCTTATATAACATAAAAAACACCATACTGGCTGAGACCAATCGTCCATCTAGCCCACTATCCTCTCTTCAAACAGTAGCCAGTGCCAGATACTTCAGAAGGAATAATTGATACATCCCCAGCTTCTGCGTTAGAAACACACAATCACTGGCCATCTTGGCTTATAGCCACTAATGACCTACCCTCCATGAAATTATCCAATTCTTTTTTGAACCCAGTTTTAGTTTTGGTCTTCACAACATCCCTGGCCATGAGTTCCACAGGTTGAAAATGCACTGTGTGAAGAAGTGCCTCCTTAGGTTAGTTTTAAACCTGCTGCCTATTAATTTCATAGAGTTGACCCCCTGGTTCATGTGTTATGTGAAGGGGTAAATAAGACTGCCTTAATGACTTTTTCCAAACCATTCAAAATTTTAGAATTAGAGGAACGGAAGAGACCTTGAGATGTCTTTTAGTCCAGTTCCCTGCACTTGACACAGGACTAAGTATTTGACCATCCCTGCCAGGTGTTTGTCTAACCTGCTTTTTAAAATCTCCAGTAATGGAGATTCCAAAACAAGCTCTGGAATAAATTGCCAAGGCATAACTACCCTGAACTCTGTCATAGGGAACTCTATCATAAGCCCTCTCCAGCAATTTCATTACTAAGCTGAACAGTCCCATTCTGCTTAATGTTTCTTCATATGAAAACTTTTCCAAACCCTCTAATAATTTGTGTTGGCCTTCTTTGTATTTCTTACCATTCTAATACAGGTATATCTTTTTTGAGATCAGGTGACCAGAACTGCATTCAGTATTCAATATATAGGTGTATTGTGGATTTATATATTAGCATTATGATATTTATAGTCTTTTCTATCCTGTTCCTACAGGTAATTAATAATAGTTTATTTGTATACATAGCCCATGATGCATTCTGTGATAAATTAAATAACACAGAATTGGTTGAAGAGAGTGCACTTCCCGAAGCCCAAATTCCTCTAGATCAAACAGACTCAAAACCTGTACAATTGCCTGACCTAACCTAATGCACCTGCCATGCTGGTATCTAGGTTTTAAGTAAATAGGGTGTTGGATTTTTTTATTTCTTTAAATTTTAGTGTGTTCAACTATATGACTGCTATCCACATTATCAATAGCTGCATCTATAATAATATAGTTGACCTTATTTTTATATAGCTGGTGTTTATTGTTTTTGAACAGGAAATATGAAAATGATCATTATGAAGCACAGAAGAACAACATCAAGTGAGATTTTCTCCCACAAAAGCTCATGGAATAAATAAATTTGTTGGTCTTTAAGTGCCACAGGACTCCTTGTTTGTTTTATCAAAAATAAAAAGGGAACTTCTAACATACTGGTGTCAAGCACGTCTCTGGATCTGAGAAGACAGAAATTAAAGGATTTCAGGGCAACACTCAAAGAGAGAATTTGTCTTTCCACAAGTAACAGAGGGATAGCTGTGTTAGTCTAGTTCAGCAAAACAAATGAGTCTGGTGGCACTTTTAAAGACTAACAAGTTTATAAATAAATAATAAAATAAATAAATACATTTGTTAGTTTTTAGAAGTGCCATCAGACTCCTTGTCTTTCAACAGATCACTGTAACCTGAGGGACAAGATGCAGTTGCATGAAGTGAATCCACTAGAAGCTTCCATTCAACACAAGTATAGAAACCTCACTGCTACTTGGCTGAGAGCAGAGGGTGTAACACACCATAGATTTGGCCGTAAGACACGCTGAGCCCTTGGGTGATTGCTGGGGGTTCAGCACCCCTCCGAATCTACAAAGAAAGAGTCCTGTGGCACCTTTAAAGACTAACAAATTTATTTATCCCATGAGCTTTCATGGGAGAAAATTCCACTTTGTCAGGTGGTTTGAAGATGGGGGAACTTGCACCACAAGAGTATGTAAGTTCTCCCACCTTCAAAAAGACTGACAAAGTGGGATCTTCTCCCACAAAAGCTCATGCACTAAATAAATTTGTTCATCATTAAGGATGCCCCAGGACTTCTTGTTCATTTTGCTGAACTGGACTAACAGTTTCCAAAGGGTTAGCCGTGTTAGTCTAGTCCAGCAAAAAACCCAAGGAGTTGTGTGGCACTTTAAGACTAACAGATTTATTTTTCACATGAGCTTTTGTGGAAGAAAATCCAATTTTTTCTCCCACGAAAGCTCATGCCAAAAATAAAACTGCTAGTCTTAAAGTGCCACCCGACTCCTTGGTTTTTTTTGCTGGACTAACAGGCCTGCCCTTTGGACAGTCTCAAGATCTGGCTCTCCTTGCTGGGCACAGGCCACCAAAGTGCAGCCTTGGCGGTTCTCTGGCTACTTACACCTCAACCAGCGCGCTCCGGCGTGGGTGTCTTTCTCTTGGATGAGCCTCCTCTGGGTGTAGCTCCTGCAGATGTACCACAGCATCCAGAGGAGCTGGAGGAGCATGACGGTGATGAGATAGGAGAGCAGATCTTCCTTCCTGATGCCCACCGCGTGCACGGCCCAGGCGAACATGAGCAGCAGCCCGGCCAGGAAGACATTGATGCCGTACTGGCTGCTCAGGATCTCGGCGTTTTTCTGCGGGTAGCTGCCCCCCACCAGGCGGCTTCTGGCGGGATGGGCTGGGGGCGACGCCGGCGCCTGCCTCTGCATCTCCCACTCCTCCGCCTGCGGCTCCGGGCACCCCTGGCGGCTCCCCTTGGCCCCGGAGCCGGGGGCGGCCACGTCCTGCTCCTGCTCCTGCAGCACCATGGAGCCGCGGCGGGGACCCACCTGCAGAGAGCTGCGTCCTGGAGCTGCTCCAGCCTCGCCCGCCCGCTTCTATACCCCGCGCGCCTCTGCCCGGGGCTGGGGCGTGGGAACGCGCGCTGCGGAGCAGCCGGGGCCGTCCGGGCAGGGGGTGGCAGGGGTGTGAGCAGCCGCAGCTGCCCCAGGGCTTGAAATTAGTGTGGGGCGTGCCCATTAAATTGCTCTACCACTGTCACCAGCTGACAGCTGGGCGGAGCTGGGAAATTTAGGGGGTTGTTAGCAAGGGTGGCCCCATCCCTACACAAATAGCGGGGGGCAGCAACACGGCCCCAATCCCTCCCCTATCCCGCCCCCTCTAATGTTTCATGCGCTGCGTGCGCAAAAAATGTCCTGTGTCTGTGCAAATGTTTGGAACCAGTGTCCCACGGGTGCGCGTGAAAATGTCCTGTGTCTGTGCAAATGTTTCAAACCAGCGTCCCACGGGTGCGTGTGAAAATGTCCTGTGTCTGTGCAAATGTTTGGAACCAGCGTCCCACGGGTGCGCGTGAAAATGTCCTGTGTCTGTGCAAATGTTTGGAACCAGAGTCCCACGGGTGCGCGTGAAAATGTCCTGTGTCTGTGCAAATGTTTG
>ML681996.1:33870753-34002846 GCA_007922195.1 Podocnemis expansa
TCTTAAAGTGCCACACGACTTTTTTTTTTTTTTTTTTAAGATGTGGGAGTAGTATTGTTGCTAGTTGGGCTGGCACAAATGAGCACAAACTAGCAAAGCCTTCTTTCAAATCTGGTCCTCTAAAAGGTTTAAACATCCATTGCTTATTTTCTTCCCTTTCTCCTCTAAGTGCTTAGATAATTTTATGATCATTGTTACCATTTACAGCTGTGCAAGGTAAAGACAATATTATACATTCATATCTTAAAACATTGATATCAATCAGTTGCTTGCAGGACTAAAGAAGGAATTTACTCCAGTGTAAACACATTGCACAAGTTGCTTAGGTGAATCATAGGTTAGACAGGGCATGTCTCTTTCTTCTGTCACATCACATATTGGCCACAACTGGAGGCAAAATACCAAACTAATTGGTCTGTGGTCTGATCTGGAGTAGCAATTTGCCAGCATGTGGTTTGTGCATAGCATCTTTTAAAGTATTTTAAATACATTACAATACTTTTTTAAAAATTACCACTCAGCTTAAATATCCAGGCTAGGCCATTCAATTTTTTTTTTCTTCATTTTCTGAGTGGCCATAATCTCAACCATTGTCTCAACAATTAAGATGACAGATCCAGATGCAGTTAAAGCAGGAAAAAAGTGGAAAAATAAAAGTACCTGTCTCATTTTCCTGACTAGCAGCACCACTATCCAGTGATCTAAATACCTTGGAGGTATTTGCATGCAACATGATTGCACCTTAAAAAGAAGGTAGCAGATAGCAAGTGTCCCAAAGCAGCTAATTAAAATACTGACTGCTATTAAAAATTCTTTTTATTTTTTTTAACCTCATAGCATCAGGTATGTTACACTATTTCTCAAATGTCAGTTTTCTAACTTAAACAAAAAAATCTTTAAATTATATATACACCTTTAATTTTAGATTAAAAAAACAAACAAACAAACCATGGATACCACCAGTGATGGGCCTAGTATAACAACTGAACTAGAATGTAAAATAAAATAAAGGGGAGGACTCTAGAAAGAACAGCTATAGTCCATAATGTTAAATGTAAGCACACTATAGATGAATAGGAAGTCAATGAAATGTCATAAAGAGAGACTGAAGAGTGAACAAAAGAAAACAGCAGTTAGGCATGGTGTTAGATATAAAAGTGGCTGAAGAGAGGACTTTGGAAGATGCGAATAGCACAAAGAGACATTAATAATAATGAACATTCAACCCCCAGATTAGAACTTTGTCACATTTCTTCTTTTCCAGAGCCTTGACTGAGTGAAACACTACTTTTATTAAGTAACAGAGAGTATTCTGAAATATGGATAGACTTCTAATATTAGCATTAGTGATTAGGTAAATGGAAACATATCTTAAGTGCAAGGAATTGAGTGAATTTTCTGCAATCACCTGTTCAGGCTAATATGATGCAAATGTTTTATGGAGGAAATGATCATTCATGTCTCTTTGTCACTATTTTTACCTAACAAAATATGTACTCTCAAGGCTCAGCTCCTTGAGCATTTGGTTTGTGACCAGCCAGGGTATAATTCTTCTGAACGCTAGCCTGCCATGTACTAAATGTCAGTGTGGATTCTGCTGCCACACTACAATAGTTCCTTTGTGTGTTCAGACCTCTTTCTGTTTCGAAGTGGAGTAGATCAAAAGAACTATTAATGCACATCAGCAGCGTCCATACGGACATTCAATACGCAGCAAGTTAGTGGGGCATAGATTCACCCACAAACTTGTTGAGAACTAAATGTTTAGACAAGCTCTTAAATGACTTATGACTAACAGCAAAGATGACTCCCACACCACACACCCCTCTCTTATGTTAAGAATTAGGACTTATTTTCTGATCTGTTGTAGAAAACCTCATGTAAAGTGTTAAGGCTGATAATTAAAAAATTTTCAATCTATGTGATTTAAGGAACATGATTGTTTTATCTTTAATACAAACATATACAATTAAAACAAACAAACAAGGAGTCCTGCGGCACTTAAAAGATTAACAAATTAATTTATTGCATAAGCTTTCATGGGAGAAAAATCTCACTCTGCAAGTACCACAGAACTTCTTGTTTGTGTTACTGAACTAGACTAACATGGCTACCCCTTTGGAACCTAGGAAGGATAGGCTCTGTGAAGAGCAGTCTAGGGAGAATAAGAGCTCATCTGTAGCAGAAAAGCTCAATATGAATTTTAGTGTTGCTGTGATGGACTTTTTTTTTTTTAAGCAAGGAGTCCTGTAGCCCTTAAAGACTAACAAAATTATTTATCACATTGAGTTTTCATAGAAGAAAATCCTGCTTTATCAGATGCTTTGAAGATGGGAGAACTATTTTTCTGGGGGGGATACTGGCTGCTAATTTGAACAGTGTTTGGCTATTAAGCTAGCCACAACTGGTGGCCAGTAGCAGTCCTGAGAGACTGTAGGGCAGAGGTAGGCAGGCACTGGCACACATGCCAGGGGTGGGCTAAGGGATGTTCTGATACGGTCTCTCTGAATTTCCCAGTTGAAGTCATTCACTTTGAAGTCACTGAGCCAAATTGAGAGTGACTGACTGTAGTCAGCAGGTTAGGGCTCTCATTTGGGAGAGAAAGGATCCAGTCCCTCTACTACACTGACTTGTTAATTATTTAAACATAGAAGAGCTTCAACAGGAGACCCCCATCAGACTACCTCAGAGTACTGTGAGAGGTAAGATGTCCATTCAAATCTTTTCTCCAGACCACACGGGGGGAGGGGAGGACTGAACCCATTTCCCACATTTCGGTTGAGATTTCCAATCCCTAGATTAAAAATTAAGGAAGAACCCCCCCCCCCCAAGTTACAAAACAAACCAATCACACAACTGCATACTAGCACAGGCATCTAGTTCCAGGAACAGATCTTAAGAAGGGGGTGTCTATACAGTCTGAGGCTGATACAGAGAACATATCTTCATCTTATTGCCTCTCCTAAGCAGCTCTCAACCTAGAATGATGAGAGAAGCTAGAACAAGTATTTCATAGGCTTCTACGTGGCCATGTGTAGAAGGCTTTTACAGTTGGTCAAGACCAATGAATGAATTTGTCCCAAGTGGTTATATGGAGCATTTATAGTAGCTTAGTGTTTGTAACATAAACTAGCACTCAAGGTTTGATAAATCAAATGTTTTGACCATTTAGAAATTCAGACCCAGTTCAGGGAAGCAGGTGAACATACCCCTCACTGTAACCTAGCCCTCCTTTAATCTGGGTATAAAAAAAAGTTAGCGGAAATGATCTCACACTGGAGGTACAAGTTTTGTTTGCACAGTACAGTGAAGGAGGATGCTGGTTAGTGAATAATTTGTACATTTAATTTTAATTCAAATCAACTTTGCGTCACTTCTGACACCATTAGGGGTTCATGAAACATCAGTGAGATGGCTTGGAGGGATTTCCTACTATGTCTAAATGCAGCGTGAAGAGTTTTGAGCACATGTTGTGTTTGTTTAGAATTAGAGGTGCCCCAGAAGTTAAACTTTCCGCTACTACACAAGATTCAGGATTTGGTATCCCTTCACCTAGTTAGCACCATGGTACTATTAAAAATGTATTAACCTTTTAATGAAATGCTGCACACACAGTCAAAGCATTTGAAAAAGTGATGTCTGAAGGGTTTCATCTGAACAATATCCTTTATTTCCTTTCCTTTTGTCAAGAGAAAAACCGACTGCCCTTTTTTGTCAATCAAACCCCACAGTATTAAAGATAGCCGTAACTGTTCTATTTGGAAAACGTGTTACTGGAGACGGGCTGGAGCTGCCGCTGTTAAAAGTCCATCCTGTTTCCTAAAAGGCAAACCAAGACATACCCACAAACGGAATGGAGAAGAAAGGCAAAGACAGAACGTAGAGCTTCCATCTCCGACTTCCACATACAACTTTGCTACTGGAAAAATGCAGGCATAGCACAAGTTTTTATTCACCACTTTCAAACCTGATAAACTTTTACCAGCAACAAGCTGTGGAGCCAGGGCTTTTCCAGTCACAGACTGGTACAAGACTGCAGCCTTGAACAGCTAAGCCAGACTCTTTTAGACAGAAGGAAAAGAAAATTTGATACAAAAGAGAAAAATGAAGCTAAGCACAAGGGAGAAACACCCCTTTCCCTTCTAGTAGAGATTTAGCTGGAGCTATCTTGTGTCCCTCTCTGTGCTTCAGACTGCACAGAACAATGCTCAAGCTTAGGACAAAGATCCAGTGCCCCCAAGAAACTGGGGTGGAGGCAGCCATGCCAGGTAAACTCCACTCTTTTCCCCTTTTCTTGTTTTGCAGTCAGACGGTGTTTCCATCAAAGTTGCTTTTCGAGGACCTCAAAGCGAGTGTTGTGTAGAATACCTCATTCCATTATTATTTTCCCCCACCTGTCAGGCTTAATTTTCACACGCACACCAATTTTGGTCCATCAATTTCTGATCCCACACTTTTGTCTACTGCATATTAGGAGTGTGTCAAGATCATATCAGTAGGCCTCAGCATCTGGACTGATTTCATAGCCACTACCTCCCCAACATTTGTTACAGATTATAACACCATGAGCTTTCACCTATTTTACAGCTGGACTCATAATTAGAGTAAATTTAGTGGTCTATTACAACATATCTGCTTTACAAATCTACTTGTTTATTGTGTTACAGAACACAGTAATCTGATTTTAAAGCAATTAAGTACTGAAAATGAATCAGTCATCTCTATTCAATGTTTTTATTAAAAGCTTCCAGACAGAATGAGTCTGCTGTATAGTGTTAATGCAAAAATACAATTTACATTTACAGTAATCAATTTATATGGTTCATGTATACAATGACAGAACTACAATCCCTGAGCATTACATTTGAAGTATGATAAACAAAATGCATCTCAAGTTAATATAAACATGCAGAAATGTCATGAATTCTTTCATCAAAAAAAGTTTAAAATCCCAACCCATTGGAAAGTCTCCCTTTTAGTATCTGAGAATGTTTCTAGTCTCATTAGATCTGCAAGGTTTAAGTGACTTGGTCAAGCTATCAACTTACTGTGCCAGCTAGACAAATAATATAAGTAACTTTAATTTGATGGGTCACTTATATTGCATGCTTTCAGTAACATGTTTTCCTCAGCAAAGCAATTTGCTTAGGTCAGACGAGAGAATACGGGAATGATGGCTATTCCCATTAGCCACTGTGTTGACAAACACTTCATGTACTGTGGAGCTAGCACTACTATCACTTCTATAACCTGAGTTATGAATATTTATACAAGTTAAATAATTTAGCCTCTAGTCATTACATGTTAGCTAGCCATTCCAGATTCCAAGTAACAATCACAAGGAATAAGTTCTGTACATAGTAGATTTCAATTGAAGTTTTAAAATGGCTGATTTTTGTTGCATCTTAGACTAAGTTCTCTGCCTAACCATCCTGGTGATTATCACTGTAGTTTTCTAGAAAAAGCAGTTTTGTTAAGATAAATCTAATTTTTGCCATTCGTAATGTTGCATGACTTGTGGCCTTTAAATTTGTATTAGTTTTTCCCTCTCACTGAGGGAAGAAAAATCTGGCTAACAGGCACTCTTCCATGGAATACTCAAGATTAATTTAATAGCAGATAGGAAGGACAAATGGATACAGTGTAACTGAAAATTCTATATCAGAAGAAAACATCAGGAGAATAAGCTGCACTTGTACTTTTTGTAACTTACTGTCTCTTGGAAAACTCCTAAAATTAAGTGCCTGGCTTGGCAAAGAAACATGTGCCAATACTTTACAGATAAATCACTGTTCTAGACAGAGCACATTTTCTGCTGTAGTACGATTGTACGCTGCTGGTAGTATCTGGCAATACAGCCACTATATTTGGCAATTAGAGGATGATACCAGCGCAGAGGGAACCTCTACTGGCTTCCCTTCCTTTGAGATGCTCTAATTTATGTCAGGACATTAAAATGGTTAACAGTGATGCCAGGGTAAAGCATATGCAAAAGTGAGTGCTACACCACTTTTGAAAGCCTCTTCCCTCACCTGCATGTTTCTTTGTTACTGCAGATAATCTAGCTCCAAAGTTGTAATAAAGGTTCAGTAATAGGCAATAGCACAAAATATTTCCTTAGAGTTAAAACTGTATCACAACTGTATATACATAATAACTCAGACTTAGTCTGACTGACTAATTCCAAATGCCAACAGTTTAGCAGAAGATGTATTAAAAAACAAACTGATGGACAGACATGAGCCTGAGATAGAATTGTCATCTATTGTACAAATGACTTTCAAATGGAATGAATAAGGTTTAATTATGCAAATGGATACAACATTTAAATCAATGGATGTTTGTTTTTGAACAAAATATGTTTAAGACTACACCATTCACCGTTTACTTACCTTTGTAATATTACGCAATAACTTTGTCAAGAAATAGTTGTCAGGGTCCTTAGTTCTGGATCACTAAAAATAGGTTCTACATTTCTGCCTTTTTATGCTTTTTAAATAAAAGTCAACTAACTGACAAGCCACTGGCTGAGATATGAACAGCTTTTGTGTTTAAATAGATTCTCAGAATTTTTTAAAAGGTCTGATAAAGCACTGGAATTAATCTAAAAGGAAACTGTTGCCCTATAATTTGCAGGAGTAGAGCTCTTTACATACAAACCTTACGGGAGCAAACTTACAAAAAATGTTGAAAGGCCAACAGTTTACCCTCAATTTCAAAATAGATACTGCACTCCTACTTATACTGCACTATGATTTGGCTTCATTAAACTGAGTATACAATTCAAAGATTATATTCAGAACTCATACTATTTGAGTTCAAAGTTTAAAAAATGGCAATTATTAAGAATAGATACATAATCCAACTCACCAATCCAGGCATCGGCTACTAAAAACCAGCCCAATCTATGACCTTTATCAACATATTAATTTGACCAGTTCTTCAATTCATCCTACTAGCTTCTAGGCATTACAGCATGTGCACCTCCTCTCCCCTTTCAATATTCAACAACATGGCTAATGACAGACAGAACAGGAAAGAACTATAAATTGACTTGCTTATGCAAATATGAATCATTCTTAATGCCATATTAAAAAAATTTTAGATAGAATATTGCATGTTTTTCAGCCGATGGTCACAGGGAACTCAGTTTTTAAAGTCTGCAGTGTGTAGTGCACCAAGTTAGTTATCTCCTTGCAAAGACATTTCTTGACATCTAGAAACATAGAAAGATGAGTAAGGAGTGGTTGTAACATTTTAGCTTTTATGCAAACAAAAGCAAAAACAGCATTATTTATCAGAATTATTAAATACCCTGCAGGTGCTTGCTTTAACATTAGAGATTGAGACCAAAAGAGAGCACATTACATTCTTCACAGTGTTCACATAGGTACGCTGGTATTCTTAGAGGGTGGGGCCAACAGGCCAGGCAGACAGCAAGCCAGCTTCTCTAGGAGGGGAGCTCTCACTGGATAATTCAGGTGTCTGTTGCACAGGACAATTATTATAGAGCCATGTTAACAGAAGATGGCCTCTTTCTTAGCTCCATCTTCCACCTGCTGTTATCAGCTGTTTGCTGAACTGGCATGAATATATCTGGTCTCTTATGCAGCTTGTAGTTTTGTTTGTTGTGCTTCTTAAGAATCACAACTTTGAGTGGTAGGTCCTGTCAGATATCCTATTCAGCAGGATTATTATTGGGGTGGTGTCTCAAATTTGCAAGGGGCAAAGTTTTCCCAGAGAAAGGGGGATGACATGCAAGATGACTGAAACATCTTATGTGGGCTGGTGGTTTCCCAACCCACTCTGCACTGCAGACCAAGAAAGGCCTCTGTTCAAGTAGATGGGATATGACCTAGAATAAGATGCTTTGGATCTGGCTAACAAAAAAAAAAAAGGGGGGGGGAGGAGGAATGGTAACAAATGGGTGTCAATTTTCTCTTTTTTTCCTTTGCTATTATGACAGATTGTCCCCAGAAGTAATCCTGATTAAATAAAGTTGCAGCCACTTGGCTAAAAATTCCAGTTCCAAGTTCACTGGTCGCCACGATTTACAATTCAGATGGACAATGTTTTAGGCAAGAGATGGAAAATACTACCCTCACTTAAAGCATGTGTATTTTATTGCCCATGGAATTCCCATATTCCAAAATATGGAAGAGAAGTGGAGGAAAACTAAAATTTCCACTGTCTTTGAATATCAGAATCACAAGATGGAAAAAAGATTGAGGTAAAGAGTTCATGTTTCTTGAAGGAGAGAAACTGCAACATTCTTATCAGGTCACTAGTGCTCTAATATGTTTATAGCAAGCACTGGGAATCTGAATAGATTTTGGGTCAAATCCTTCCCTCAGATTTTGAGGTAACATTTTAGTTTGGGACTTCATTTTTTGCATACTTGTCAATATATGCATTTTAATACTATTGTATTAGTATATTGGGAACAAAGTTCTTCAGAAAGTGGCAGTGGTTCCAACATACTTCAATACTCTATACAGGGCATGCCTCCTTCTGGCCCACTGAAACACTTATACAGCATGTGCCCAATTACATACCCCTCCATCCTCAGTCAGCCAGTGGCCCATCTCCCTGCCAGGCCATTTATTCCTAGTCTGCAGTCCACTTCTTTCCTACACTGTGGCCAACACCACCAGAAAGATACACACACTGATACTGTCACCTACCCAACATCTCCACCCAATAGTTCCAACACAGGTGTGACAAATTCCAATCCAGCCTCATTCCTGAATTATTTTTCAACTTTCAGGATGAGGTGGGGGAGGGATTAGTTTATAGTATGTAAGATCTGCATATTTAGTATAAAGGACTAATTTACAGAAAAGATCTATTGATTAAACTTGTTAAAGTTTGTTTCTTGCATCTTTGCTACTGTGCAACTGTGTTGCTAAACGAAGGAGTTAGTATAGTTTAAAATTCAGGTTTCTGGATGTACATATGTATTTAAGAGTGTGCTACCTTAGTTGATTTATCCCAGCAGTGACACGAGCATCACAACACCCATAAACTGAGTGAACAGCAACAGAGGAGTGAAAAATGACCATACAGGCCATAAGGCAACGTTGAAACTGGAAATAAAAACAAGAAGTTTAAATGTTTTTAGTAGCTCTGACATCATGTACTATGTTCTGCACGATATTTGCATACTGTGCCAGGATAAGAACTCAAGTTCCCAAGCGTGAAAGAAATTTTATCTGAAAACAGCATTGTTATAAATTCTCTCATTCTTCCACACAATCAAATAATCTTTGTTATGGTCTGAAAGATAGCTTTAAGATAGGCCTTGACAAATTTGTTTCTGGTCACCATGGTGACCAGTTTTATTAGCCTGTAGCCTAGCTCCACTGCAGAAATCTAACAGAGGAGTGCCCTCTGGTGACAAGAAGTAAAATTGCTGCCACCTAGCTCTGAGCCATTTTTGTCCACCCTTGCTTTAAGAGTGGTACTGTTATTACACATCTTCGCCACTAATCCTTGGTTTACTAAAACCCCTCATCCCTTAAAAAAGCTATGAATTGTCCTATACAATAAGTCACAGCCATAGAAAAGAGTAGCATCATATAAAGGATCATGTAAGGCATTTTACTGTCTACGTAGGAAATAAGATAAGCAGTTTGCTTCTCATATAGCCGTGCACACTGAACACTAGCAGTTATTAAAAGCTTCTAGACCTTTCACATAAGCAGGTCTGCTTATGAATTAGCTGAAAAGAGAACGCCAATATAGCCTTGTACAACTTGAGCATAAGATTTGAGTAAGCTACAAAAGCAGAAATTCTAAGCTAAGTGTGACCATTTATCTTTTTACCCTCTCTTCTGTTCACATTTTCCAGCAAAGGTATCATAAGGTCATCTGCTAGCACTGTATGAAAACTCATGCAATAGTAAATATTGAAAATTGACACCATCTTTTTTAAACTGAATTAGAAAGCAAAGAAAACTTACTGCATTGCAGATATCTTTTTCTCTCCTCTTGTACAATTGCTAAACTCTTATTCCCAGTTTTATAAAGCAAGGTCAGGCATAAATATTTCATTAAGAGACAAGTCACAAAAATTTTTTGGTTTTTTTTGGAAAGCTTGTATTTCAAAAGCAAAACAAAAAAAAAACCCCACCACAGCTAAGAGCATATATTGAATCAAGCAGTGATCTGCAAATATGAGAAAAGCTGTCTGTACTGCCAACTAGTCTGGCTATAAAGCAATTTAAGATACCTTCCATGCTGAAAAATAGCATGCATTTGTAACAGCCATGTTTAAAAAAAAAAAAAAAAAAAGGCTAAAGGCTTTTTTTCCCCAATCTTCATAACAGCTAGAAAAAGTAGAAAATCAGTATGCCCAGAAGTGAGCTTAATTTACCATTTTGGCCATTATTGACCTCAACTCCAGTCACAACTTTCCAAGAATTCGATCGCTTTTTCAATTAAAGAAAAATGCAACCAAAAAATGAGGCAGGTGTGATGTACAAAATCTTTATTTCAGCACTTTTGTTCTCTTCAGAGGCTTTTTACCTTGATTTGGCATTTGTTTACGGTCAACAATATACTTTTTTTATATGATTTTTTTAAAGGTTTTTAGAGACAAGACTAAATCTACCTATACTTAAAGTACGTTACTTCAAGAGCAAGACATTTAACTTACAAGAGAATACTAACGAAACAAGTTTCAGTAAACATGTATAAGGATAGCAGGATCTGGTCCATGGTATCCATGAAAGTTAAAAATGAAATAAGTACTTTATGCTAAATAGAATTAATTCAGATTACAAGCAACATTACTGGAATGGACCAAAACCTACTAAAGTGACCATTCTATCACCGTCCACCGGCAATGCTAAATTTGAGAGCCCACTGACGTAACACTGGGAATCCCTCTTCAGGTTTTACAAAAAGTATTTGTTGTTTTGGTAGAACTTTAACTTACCAAACCGCTGCTGCAATGAAAGTGGCAGTTGTGACAGGTATCAATACAGGATACTGAGCATCATAGTCCTCAATTCCACAATACCACTCCAGATATATTATACAGTAAAAAGCAATAGCTAAGCTTGCAACCAACAAACAGCTGCCAAGAACAAAGCACCAACTGCAAAGAAATAAATATTAATTAAATGCAGCCAAATTTCAATTTGAATGTGTTATCCCTCACCATATTATCTAATTCATAGAAGTGCCTTACTTCATAGTTTAAAAAAAATGTATATTACTAAGGCCAGGTCTACACCACCACTTGAGTCAATCTAATTTACCTCACTCAGGGCATGAAAAAAGAGACACCCTCTGAGTGATTCAAGTTACAGAAACTTATGTGCTGATCACACCAGTGCAGTGTCAGCTTCAGCCTCCCGTGAAGGTAGAGTAATTTACACCAGTGGGACAAAGCTCTCCTTTTATTGTACAACCTATTCACCAGAGGTAGTGCAGCTCCACCAATGTAGAGCTTGTAGTGGAGCCTTGCCCTAAGGCTACATTACTTCCACAAAATACAACACATTTTTGTGTCAAAGGAATAAAGTACATTTTATGATACGTTACTCTTGCTATTAAGTGTTTCCCACAATTATTCACAAAATTCAGTTTACTAGCAGCAAGTCTCAGTAATCAAAGGAGGTCTGTGCTGCAATGTACAAATATACAGGTACATTTTTTTTTAAAAGGAATTTTCATTTAAACACATATTTAGCTCAAAGTTGGCCAGATTCCCAAGTCAGAGAATAACCCTACATTTGTCAATTTATATGACAGTTTATATGTCTAGATTTTATATGAAGTGAAGTTTGAGCTTTTTATTGAATATGATCAAACACAAGCCTTCCTGAATTAAAGTTTAACTGCACTTTAGTCCTGCTGTATTGCAAGCCTTAGAAAAGTTACCTTTTCAAACTACACTGCATTACCTTTTCAGTTGCTACTCTACAATATTTTTTCAATTAGATTATTCCGAGACTGAAAAGTAGTAGAAGGTTAACAAACTTTCTATGACTCTTATTAAAATCATGTGACTTGATGTTTAACAGTTAGAGACCGGTTTAACAAATCCAAAATGAAAAATTATTTCAAACCCAGGGATAACAGTGTATGGAACTCAAAAAGCTACAAATCATGGATTATAGGTGATAATTCTCTTCTAGAATAAATTGGGGAAAAGAAAACTAGAAGCATAAATGATTTTTAAATTATTATTTTCTGGTGAAATACATCCAGCTAGAGTTAAATACGCTCAACTTTACAAATGAAGAGAAATACACTATATTACCTCAGTTGAATTTACAAAGGACAGCAGAGCAACAGGCTTTGTTCAAGAGACCAAGTGCTCTGAAATATTGTAGCAAAGGTCTTAGAAGTGCACTGGTAATTAAAGGACAATTAGGACATTAACATGCAAGTTGCTAATTGCTCAGACATCATTGGGACTGCAAACAGCTCAACACAGAATGAGGCACTCAACCACATGTGAGGATAGATTTTCAAGAACGCTCATCATCCACTGGCATCTACTGCAAATAAAGTAAGTGTTAAGCACGAACAGAGTATATAAATGCACTGTCTACTCTATTCAGAAAGAAAGCTATTGATCTGATACTAAACCTAATTTTTAACTTTAAAGAATATTTACATCAGAAAAGTAGTTGATATTAAATTTCATGACCTTTTTATGTACCACAATGATACAGTACTTTGTAGCTCTGTTCTGTAAATTTCTGTGTGTTATGGATTTTAAATTTGTTACTATGAAGTGGAATCCTAGTGACACACGTATGCATGTATGAGAAGAGTTAAGGGAGCTAGAATCAATAACAAAAGTGATATTACCCAAAATCCTGCAGGGATTTCATTTGTTTAAAAACTAACTTAATAAGGAACTACAAACTGTTTAATGAACACTGATAGTAAAGAGGGCAAACCAAAACCATCCAATGGGTGCATGTGAAAGCTCTTATCATTAACAACTATCTCGTTGCCTGAAACATAAAACTGTACCTAAAATTCACAATGTTTGTAAGATAATCTTTGGTATAAAATTAAACCAGGGCAAGCAGCTAACTCATTTAAAAAAAAATAAAAGCTTGCCACTTCTCACCATGATAGAAATGTTCATAAAGAACCCAGATTAGCTAAGACATGCACATATTGAGTAAGGAAAACTTTTTCATACAAATCAATTATTATGACAGTTATCTGTACAGGATGCAGAATTTACAAATTAGCCTATATATAAGAATGTTAGATTTCCTCCAATATCCCAAAACTTCTCAATAGGATTAGTTTATGACTTGCGTTACCCCCACACTTCAAACCAGCTCATATCTTCACTCCAGCTGTAAAACTGGAATTTCTATTAACAAACATGCAGTCTTAAACTCCAATCCTGCACTTCAGTGCTGTCGGTATTCCCACTGAAAACAACAGAACAATTCATAGTAGTAAAGTTTGTGTATATGTTTGCACGACTGAGGCCATGTAAAATACTTAGAACCGATTTTCAATTTGCTCCTTGAAAACTAATGAAAGTTTTGAGTTAATAGTTGAAACTCAGTTTCCCATCTTCTCCCCAGTTGCTCTGTGAGGCAACTCTGTAGGACAAATAGCCATGAAAATAATATTACCTTTTTATCCTTTGGTATCTAATAGTCTTAAATCTAGGTACTGTCTTTTCATTTTTACAAATTTCATTCCTTTTTCTCACTCTTAAGGGCACAGTACAGCCATCCTTGATTAAAAATGTTAATGCCTTTCAAAGTCAATTTCCCCCTCTCCCAGAAAAAAAAAGGGGGGGGTAATTAAGTCACAGTATGTCCTTCTCAAAAAGGACAATGGACATGCTACCTAGGAGACAACCAAAAGACAGAAAGCAAGTTCTAAACACTGTTCCCATGCATTATAGCAAACTAATGTGCTATCACTACATTGCTGAGTTGAGTTATTGTGTAAGAAAAGTCAAACTTGTAAGAACAAATTCACTTTTTAATTGATCACAGATGAAATCTACAATAACAAAGCAAAAGCTTAAAAATGCCATATTTTGTGTATGATGTTGACACACATACAACTTTTCTTTTTAAGATGTTCCCTTACCTATCTGCTTGAATGGTCTCTTTAATATTCTTAAAAAATTCAACATAATATGTCACAGCAATTGATGCCAAGATCCAGAATGCAGAGTGAGCATTAAGTCTGGGAAAAGGCTTCTCTTTTTTCTCTATATTTGTAGATTCTTCTGTAAATAGAACCACAAATTACTGTTATAATCACCAATAAATGGAGTATTATTTTATTCAATAAAATATTACACATAATCCTTCTAATTCATTCTTCTTTGAAGATTACAATGTTCACTATAAAAATGTACTTTGAATCTAAACATATTTTAAAAAGGTTCTGCACATTTCCAGAATAAAATAAAAACTAGGTCTTTTGATTAAGGAAAAATATCAAGTAAGTAATCAGCATATGCTCTGTTTGTGTATCTTTCAATAAACATTAACAGCTATTTACACTGCTGAGAAGGTTATTTAATCACTTCAGAATCACCTATTATAATGAAAGAATATAGTCATTTAGTATGAAAGACAAACATGAAAGGTAAGGCCAGTGTTCCACACACTAATTTCTTTGCATCCATTTTCATTAATTTTGATGTTTGCCCATAGTTCATCTTCTTTCCTTAGACTGCATTAATCTCACTTGTCAAGTTTTCAGTTTCAAGAGCTAGCTTGATATACAGAGGAAATTAACTGTACACTGGATTTTAGGAAGGCAGACTTTAGCAAACTCAGGGAGTTGATGGGATCAATACCATGGGAAAAACGTCTAAGAGGAAAAACAACTAAAGACAGTCGGCAGTTTTTCAGAGATGTTATTAAGAGCACAAGAGCTAACCATTCCACTGTGTAGGAAGATAAGTATGATGGCAAGAGACCACCTTGGCTTAACAAGGAGACCTTCAATTAATTTAAAAATAAAGAAAAACTAGGTCAAATTACAAAGGAGGATTATAATTTTGTAAAGGAGAAATCTGAAAGGCCAAGGTACAAAGAAAGATCAAACTAGCCAAAGGCATAACGGGTAACAAGAAGACATTTTTCAAATACATCAGAAACAAGGGGAAAACCAAGGACAGTGTAGGACCCTTATTCAACAAAGAGGGTAAAACAATAAATGAAAACATAAAAATGGCAGAGGAACTAAATTTCTTTGTTTTGATCTTCACTGAGAAGGTTGGTAGAGACTGGACGCCTGATGCAGAGGATGACAACAGAAATGAGATAGGGTCAGAAGGTAAAACAGGGAAAGAGCAAGTTCAAAATTACTTGGACAAGTTAGACTTCAACTCAGCAGGGCCTCATGGCACGGATCCTAGAATACTCAAGGAGCTGATTCACAACATATCTGAGCCATTACCTACTATCTCTGAAAAATCACAGAAGACAGGTGAGGTCCCAGAGGGCTGGAAAAGGGCAAATACAGCACCCATCTACAAAAAGAGAAATAAGAGCAATCCAAGAAATTACAGACCACTTAGTTTAACCTCTGTACCAGAAAAAATAATGAAACAAATGATTAAGGAGCTGATTTACAAATATCTAGAAGAGAATAAGGTGCTTAAGGCTAGTCAGCATCGATTTGTCAAAAACAAATCATGTCAAACCAACCAGATAGCTTTCTATGACATGGTAATGAGCCTTGTGGATAGAGCAGAAGTGATAGACGTTGGTGTATCTAGACTTTAGTGAGGCATTTGACACAGTCTCACGAACAAACTGGGTAGGTATAAACTAGAAGGAGCTACTATTAGATGGGTGACAAACTGGTTGGATAACCGCTCCCAGAGAGTAGTTATCAACCGTTCACATTCAGGCAGGAGTGAGATAAAGAGCAGGGTGCCACAGAGATCTGTCCTGGGTCCAATTTTGTTCAACATTTTTGTCAATGACTTAGATGATGGCATAGAGAGTACACTTATAAAATTTGCAGACGATACCAAGCTGGGAGGGTTGTGAGTGCTTTGAAGGATAGGATCACAAATCAAAATGATTTGGACAAACTGGTAAAGTTGCCTGAGATAAATAGAATGAAATTCAATTAAGATAAGTGCCAAGTACTTCACTTAGGGATGAACAACCCATTGCACACATATAAAATGGGCAATGACTGCCCAGGAAGGAGTACTGCAGAAAGAGATCTGATGTAATAGTGGATAACAAGCTAAATACGAGTCAGCAGTGTAATACTGTTGCAAAGTAAGCAAACACCATTCTGGGGTGTACTAACAGGAGCTTGTGAGTAAACACAAGAAGTGATTCTTCCACTCTACTCTGCACTGATTAGGCCTCAGCTTGACTACTGTGTCTGTTTTTGGGCACCTCATTTCCAAAAGGATATGGAGAAACTGAAGAAAGTCCAAAGAAGGGCAACAAAAATGATTAGAGGTCTGGAACATGTGAGCTATGAGGGAAGACTGAAAGAGCTGGGTTTGTTTAGTCTAGAAAAAAGGAGACTGAGAGGGAACATGATAACAGTTCTCAAATACCTAAAAGGCTGATATGAAGGAGGAGGAGAAAAATTCTTCTTCTTCTTAATCATAGATGATAGGACCAGAAGCAATGGGCTTAAATTACAGCAAGGGAGGTTGAACCTAGATATTAGGAGAAAATTCCTAACTGTCAGGTTGATTAAACACTGAAATAAGTTGCCTCAGCAGGTTGTGGAATCTCCTACATTGCAGGTTTTTAAGAGCAGGTCAGACAAACACCTGTTGGGGCTGGTTTAATGGGGGTACTTGGTCCTGCCATGACTGCAGGGAACTGGACTCGATTACCTGTCATGGTCCCTTCCAGCTTCTACTATTCTACTTAGAGCAGTTAAAGTAAAAAGAGTGATCACACAGAAAGCTAAACTTTTCTACTCTTCTCATCACTATACTACCTGAGTGCCTTATAAATATTTATATGCAGGCAGAATCAATGTGAGGGCATAGGAGCACGTGGGTTTGAAGTCAGCAGTATCTGTAATTTTACCTGTAGTGCTGAAAGACCAACTCATTAAACAAACATACATACTTAGAATAAACCAAACCAAACTGATGATGAAATCACAATATTAAGGTTGGAAGGGACTAAAGGAGGTGATCTAGTCCAACCCCTTGCTCAAAGTGGGACCAACCCCAACTAAAAGGGCTGAGGGGAACACTTGTGAAAGTACTGCCTTAGCTGACATTTTCACTTATTTTTAGCTTTCCTTATTAATGCAAGCAAGTTATTTGAAACTCTCCTGGATTTGCCTTTTTGTATTCCTTAGTTCTAAACAGTCAAATTGAACACCCTTGCCATAAAGTGACTTGTTGCCAAGCTCCAAAGGGGCAGCTGTGTTAGTCTAGTTCAGTAAAACAAATAAGGAGTCCTGTGGCACTTAAAGACTAACAAATTTATCTATAAATAAAATTTTATTTATTTATATAAAATGTTTAAATAAATTTGTTAGTCTTTTAAGTGCCACAGGACTCCTTGTTTATTTTAAAATGATTTGTGTAATCTATGAAGACACCTTTTACCCAAGCTTACCACTTGCAAACCATCCTTTGTCCCAACGCTCTCTGGTCCACGGTTCCAGGATCTTATGATCGGTGAACACTACTTTGCAATCAGATTCTTGTATTCCTCCTCTCCTTTACAAAGTGCAGGCGTGTCAAACTATTTGCTATGGTGGGCCAGATTTGACTTAAATGCACTTTAAACAGGCTTTACATACCATCAATCAAAATACTATGGCGCTCTCAAAGCACTTGGAGAGTGCTGTGTATGCAAAACCAAGCTCCGCAATACCTCTCTCTCTACTCAGGAGAGTGTGTAGTCCCATGGAGCACAGTCTCACATACCCAGCACTCCATGATGCCAAGAGACCTGACACTTTCACAGAATTGTAGAGCACTGGCATAGAGACCACACACTCACTCTCTGTTAGGGAGTGCGGTCCTGCCAAGTGCAGTGTGGGCAGAAGGAAGAGGTTCACGGGCCACACATCTGACGTTCCTCCAGGGTGTGTAACCTCCGAATTCTTCCACAATCTCTCAACTCTGAGATTTTTGGACAGCTTTTCCTGCCCCGCTACTCCTCTCTTTCACTCCCCCCCAACCCATTAACAATGTAATAGTTTTTCAGCTATCATACCACAACATAATGTCTGAGACATAAAAACTGAAAAAAGATGCTGAACTAAACCAACACGGCTATCCCTCTCAAAAACATGGGATGCTTCTCAGCTAGTCTGTGTGAGCCGTGGAGCTGGCACATAGGGCAGAGAAACCCCCAGCGCAGTGGTTTTCAAACTTTTTTCCTGAGGACCCAGTTGAAAAAAGTCACTTATGCCTGTGGCCCCTCAAGTACATCTTTGAGCAATGCATTCCAGTCTTTTTGCAGCAGCCGGGTGTGTCACAACCCAGTGCTGGAGGGACTGCAACCCAGTACTTGGTCCTGACCCTAAGCTTGAAGACCACTGCCCTCATGGACAGTGTCAGCTACTGGAACTCACCATGGGGCTTGTCTACTGGAGAAAGCGTAGGGCAACATACAGGGCCAGCCCCTCCAGAGTGCACACGCCTACCATGGGTAGGGTTACCAGACGTCAGGCAAAAGGAGGATATGTCCTCCTTTTTACCTTCAAGTCCTCCATCCAGCAGGCACTTTGAAAACACATGATTTTGTCTGCTTTTTACTTACAGGGGTTAAAGGACACTGGAACGCCCCAGAACACCCTATTTTAGGGAGATGCGTGCCAAGATCCCCTAAAAACAGATTATATTAATACTATATTTTCTCCATGTGCCCTCCAGCATCCTCTTTTTCACACTTCCCTGTCTTCCTTTCCATGCTTTAGTATCTGGCAACCGTATCCAGGGCTGGCTCTACCATGAGGCAAAACACAGACATGGCTTCAGGTGACAGCTCTTAGGAGCGTCTAGCCCCTCTGACGATCAGGCTGGCTCCCGCCTCTTCAACTCTTTCCTAGCAGCTCAGGCACTGTTCGTCAACCTGCAGCTTAAGTCATGTACGCTGAGTACGCTTTAAATCCCTCTGCGGCAGACACTGGAGATTTCTGCATTTTGGAAAACTTTTCAACCTCCATGAATGAGGTGGGGGGGGTGGCGCCAAATCAAAATGTGATTTGGGAAGCCACAACCCCTTGAGCCAGCCCTGACCCTACCCATGGGTGTAATTACAACAGGGCAAAGGATGTTTTTTCTGCTTTCCTATAAGGTGACACCTACGCTAGCCAGAGCCCTATTTATGCAAGTGGCCACGCTGGAGATTTGGCTGGTGTCACCTGCTGCAGACAGACCCCCCCCCCACCATCACATGCCCCCCTAAAACTTATGGCGGGCTCAGACCTGCAGGGGCTGCCCCCCCCCGCATCTATTTCAGGCCCAAGCAGCCAGAGGCCTCCCGAGGATGGGGGGAGGGGGTCGCCCCGCCTCCGGGGTCACCTACCGGCCGCCCCCCCGCCTGCAGAGGGAGGCTGCAGCAGCGGCCCCCGGGGCTCCCCCGCCTCCCTCAGGTGACGTCGCAGCCGCACCACCGCATCGCCCTCCGCCTTCCTCGCCTCCATCTTGGGCTTGCCGGAAGTGACGTCACAAGGCGGGGCGGGCGGAAGGGCGGCGGTTGGGGGTAGAGCTATAAAAGGAAGCGGCCGTTGAAGAAGGCGGTTGGCGGCGGTTGTCCGGCGCGCGCGGGAGCTGGTGGTTTTGTCTCCGGTGACTCGTTGGCAACGGTTTCGCCTTTAAAAGTGAAATGGCTATGAGGTGGGCTCTGAGAACAAGAGGACCCCACATGGGGGGGTCAGCAGGGGCTGGCCCCGAGCTCCTAGCTGTGGGAGCTGTAGTGTCCTTGCCTCAGCAGTTTCCAAAGGGGTGGCTGTGTTAGTCTAGTCCTGCCAAAAATACAAGGGGTGGTGTGGCACTTAAAGACTAAGAGATGTAGTTTTTGCATGAGCGTTTGTGGGAGAAAATCTCACGTCATCAGATGTTTTGAAGATGGGGGAACTTACAGAAGGGAATGAAAATAAATGCAAGGGGGTGTCAAACATAGGATCAGGTCATACAGGAACAGCAAATCAGAGCAGTGGTTAGGTTCAAACCCTGGAAGCCTGAAGTTAAATTAACCTTTTCTAATGAGAAAAGAACCCATAGTCTCAATTCAATTTTCTCCCATGAAAGCTCATGTGAAAAATACATGTTAGTCTTTAAGTGCTACATGACTCCTTGGTTTTTTGGGGTTTTTTTGTTGCCTCAGCAGCAGGGTTGGGTGGGTGGCAGTGCCTCGCACATGATGCTATAGCGTCCACATCTAGGCCAGCTGCAGAAAAGCCCCTGGCCAATGATGCAGGTGCAGGGTACAGGGAGACAAATAGTTTGGCAGTGATGTGTCTAAGACTGATGTGAGGGCTAATATCCAAATGCCATGCAGACCTCGTGGGGAGTATTTCATGAGTCCCACCATGGCATCATCTCTGAGCAGTGCCTGGAAAATGGGTCATCTGTGGTACATGAAGCACATCTGGCTGGTTTCTTGGTGGAATTGAGGGTTTCTTCCATGCCCTCAGTGTCAGACTCGCTCCGAGCGTGCGTGGCCACCAGAGAGAGCTTCCATGGCCCTTCAATCTGCATAAATCCTGCTGCTACTAATAACATGGAGGGTTTGTTCCTCAAGTAAGCACAGAAACACTTGGAGTGCTTTATGCCATCTTATTTTGTTGCATGAGGGGCAGCACTGTCCTTAGGGGGGTGTGGGGCCCTGGGCAAATTGCCCTCTGCAGGGCCCCCACTCACCTTCCCCTGGACACTGGGGGGGGTGAGGCAGATACCTGCGATGGCCGTCCCATACCAGGGACTGGGCGAGCTGACCAAAAACAGTGGAACAAGATTGCAGGGGTTGGTGTCTAAGCTGCCCTTAAGCCAGTGGTTGTCAAACTTTTTTCATCAGGACCTAGCTCCAGACCCTGCTGACATGCAGCAACCCTCCACTGAGAAGAAGTGACCTCTGCAAGAAAACTGAATGGTGACCATGGCTCCGAGGTGGGGGGAATCATTTGGGTGGGTGGCAATCCCTCATGGCTTCAGTCCTTTTTCTTGAGGCTTCTACTGCATCTCTGAAACCTATACATCTAATTTGAAGTCACCTACATGGAAGATGCAGAGGGTGATCCCACATGCCATGCTCCTGTCTCAAATCAGGAAGGATGTCAAGTCTCTAAAATGGCATGTAGTAGCCTGGAGTGTGTGTATGGGAGCTCCTTGCAAATAGAGGTGGGGGCTACTGGGTGGAGAAATGAGATGGAAGTGCTGAGACAGGGGAAGGAGAAGAGAGCCAGTGCCTGGCTGGAAAGAAAGGTCCTGGAACATCCTGCCTGCTGCTGAGCCTGTCAAAGTCCCTCCAGGTCCTGCTCCCTTCACCACTGCCAAATCCCAGGAACTGAAGCAGCCCCTCTTGGTTCCACTTCCACCTCTGCACTTCATCTGCTCACTGAGTCTGCATGAGTTTCCACAAACACAATTGTCTGCAATATTGTGGTTGAAGGAGTGATAGCCCTTTCTGCTTGGCCTGGTGAGCCCTAGCAGTGTGCATAAGGCAACAACACAATGGCCCTATGCACTTCCCCCCATTCCGATTAGGACCTTATTATAACTTCTCCTTCCAGCAGATCCATACCTGAGTTGGATTTTATTCTGTTACTTGGGCTTTCTAATGGTAGAAAAACTACCCTACTTTGTAACACAGGCTCCTACTAGAACAGTTTGCTTTTCTCTTTTCTTTTTAATTATCAGTCAAAAAAATCTCTGGAGTTTTATTAAATTCTGCATGTTATAATATTTGTTGCAAGCAAGGGATTTCTCCACCCACTGAAAAAAAGAACAAAGTCCTAATTTGCAAAAATAACTGCAATCCCCATATCCTAGAAATGGTGGAATAATGGGTGTTCACAGTTTTGTCTTTTCTTCATTGTGTCTGTTGATAAAAAAACCACAAATGTTGGTTGCCAGTGACCTCAGGCCTTTCCTTATGAATGAGAGAATCCTAAAGAGATGCTGACTCAGAGAGGAGACATAGTTTGTACTTCATTGTTAGTCCTACTGACTCACCTTTGTTGCAATGCTGATCTACTGCCTTAAGCAACTTTCACCCTAAGCCACTCTGGGCCCTGTGAACCGGGCTGCCACTTTTGGCTGACTCTCCCAGTCCCTGGCATAGGGTGGGTGGCAGCAGTGCGGCACCACCAGGCTCCCCCAAACTGCAGGGCCTGGGCAGCTGCCCCTCTTGCCGTACCCTAGGTACAGCCCTGATGAGGGGTGTACATGTTTGGAGCAAGTGGGCTCATTTTATTGCATTTATAGTTAAGTTCTGAGTAGGTAAACTCGGTGTGCTTGATAGCAGAGATACATGGTGATGTGCTCTATATAGCCATTGATGTTATGTAAATTGATTCTTTTTTACAGCTACGCAGGAGCGACCATATGTAGTAAGACAGGAGTTGTAGAAAGGCATCAGACCTATTTGCTGTTTTTCACTTTCTTTCCAGAGTAGGCTTAAATATATCAGTAAGTGTTCACTCTATTGAGTTGACTGTGGTTTTTCCTTTCAGAAAATAAGTTTTTCAGATATATAATGGCTTTGTATGGTTTTCACATGTTTTTGCTCTAAATATTGTAAAATCATGTCTTTACCTTCAAGAGGCCATCTACCTGACAAATACAAACAGAAGACATTACCCATTTGGCTATCCCCAAACTGATGTACAGATTGCAACGAGAGGGACAACGTCATCAGGGGGATTTGTAGGTGTGGGAGAGGGTTGTTGTTTTTCCTAATTTTGGATAATCTGTTAGAGAAATTAAATTAAATAAAAAATAATAAAAATAAAATTTTTATTTATGGCTGGGGCATTGTATGAACCTGTCAGTGAAAGTTTTGATTTATACTTATTTGCTTTAACATTTTATAGGGGAAAAGGGCATAAAATATGCTTAACAAGAAAAACAGAGTGCTACATTATTAGTTGCTAGTCAGTTTGTAAGTGAAGATGTTTATTATGTAATTACTTTGAGGGCTGTTCTAGCTGTTGGTTTGGTGAAACTTGACCAAACAAGTGCATTTACCTGAACTTTGGCAAAGAAGATAAAGGCAAAACATTTCAAAATTTCACGGAGTTGCTGAAGAGATTATAGGTCAAAAAAACATTTCCAGTAGTTGAATAATAAGAATAGAAGTAATTATTTGATATTTATGTATAGAGTGTTTGTTTTCCATAGAAAATCAGTAGGTCCATTTCATTAAGTATGCTTATTTCCAAAGGAGTGGAAAAAGAATCATCTTTAGGTAAAAATATTTTAAATTGTACTTTGCATGGTGACAAGTTCCAGAAGTGTAGCCATGTTAGTCTACTTCAGTAAAACAAAGAGTCCTGTGACACTTTTAAAGACTTTTAAAATGTGTTAATCTTTAAAGGTGCGACAGGTGTGTTTGTTTGTTAAACTGTATTCAGTTTCTCCTTCTGGTAGATGATGACCAGAACAAGACAGTTGTCAGTCACCATCTTGATTACTTGATGCCTAAAAGGGAGCCGTATTTGTGTTCAACAGATAGTTTCAGTGTTAGTGCCTAAGCCCGTGAACTAGAACAATTTTAGAGGAAATGATATAAGTGTAAGAGAAGAGTAAGGCTGAGGTCTGTTCCTGCATACCTGTATTATCATCCTACTGGCTTTCCAACTCTGACAGATAAGTTAATATACATATGTAGTTTTGCCGGTCTAATATATTTTACAATTTAACTACAAGTTTATATCTATCTTTTACAGTACACCAGGGGTTCACTTCCTTGTGTTATGGTCAGATTTTATTCATTCTGAGGCATGTTGTTCTATGGTAAATATATTTTTAAAGTATTATGAGCAGTGCTATTATACATATTTCTTCAGATTCCTAAGATTTCAGTCCAATACACTGCTCTATCATAGTTATCATACCCACATTTTAAATACTTTTATGTAATTATAACAAGTTTTGTCCAGATTTTCTGGAGCAGTGAAGTCTTCTATTTATGCATAGAACAGTATTCCTCTCCAATGTGTCTCTGCTGTAGTTTGGAGGCATCATACTATGGCAAGCACCAGATGTTATGATTTGAAGTGCTTGAGAGTCTGCAGGCTCATTCCATTCAGCTTTGGGCTCGCTACAGAGAATATTGATAATGTGCTTATTAAAGTACTAATTTGAAATCTGTCTTTGAGGGACTAGAGTGAACCTGCTAACTCATGGAAGCCACTCAGGCCCAGATCCACAAAAGAACTTAGGCACTATTCTGAACCCCAATTTTAGTCACTGTGTTGATTCATAAAACCCCTGTTTGGCTGCCATTCAACTCTGCAGTCACATAACTTCACTCAATGCCTAAATATTTACTAGAAAAGCTCTCTAGATGGCTGTGTTTTTGATACTGGGCATGCACATTGCAGCATATTGATGTCTAAGTCCCTACATGATCTTCAGGCCAGGGGAATATAGGCATTCCCCCCACCAACTTGCTTGCTTATGGTCCTGATCTAGTATGATCCAAGCAGATCCCAGGCCCCATTCATTACCATCACCAGTCTTATTTTGGTAATGCTCCCATATAATTTTTGACACAGAGAATAGAGCATTCACCTGGGATATGGGAGGCCTGAGTTCAATTCCTTCCTCCATCTTAGAGAGAGAGACGCTCCTTTTCCAATCCTGTCTCCCGGCTTTAAGGATAGTTCCTGAGTCCAAGCAATTGGGTCTCCCACAGGCTGTCCATAGAAGCCATTACTTAGGTGCTTAAAGTTAATCATATGTTTAAGTGCCTTGCTGAACCAACATCTCAATGGGTATAAACTCGCACAATATCCATCATATCAGGAAACGGATCTCATTAGTATTAGACTTCAGACTACATTCAGATAGAAGAGGAAGCTTTTTTTTTCTGGTGGTTGGAGCACACAACTTGAATTTAAGAGTCTTGGGTCCTACTGGGTTACAAACCAGTAGTACCACAGACTACAAATGAAGCACGTCACTTAGGCCTGATTTTGCAAACCTGCGTGTGAAAATACTCATGTGGAAGCTGGAAAAAGTTTCATCCATTCAAGAATCATTAGCAGCAATACCACATGATATTGCTAATCTTATCAGCCAGAATTAACCACCACCATTCAAGTAATGAATGTAAAATTCTTTGTGTTCAGTTCATTGTTTGTTTTTAAATGCACCACAAATAATGAGCAATCAGGAGAAAAATCTCTATCTTTTTATGAATATTCTATGATTCAAAAACAGATTTGAGTTAGTCAGTTTAATTATTAAATACAAATCATTCACTCAGATCCAATAAAATGCTTTCCATTTTATTCACATTCTTTACTTTCTGTACTGATGTCATTTCTCACTTTGTGCAAATGAAAACGTCTTCCTACATCAATTGTATCAGGAAGAGATGTACACAATTTGCACTTTTTCTAGGGAGAGACAGTTTTATGCATTAACCCACACAGAATACTGATGAAGTCTGTGCTAGGTTAACTGTGGATTCAGCTTCAAAGCCAATGCCTATAATATCAAAATAATTTAAAATAGAAACTCTGTCTAGATTCTTTTGGAGGCTGGTGGCACTTCTAAAGACTTAAATTTATTTATCACATGAGCTTTTGTGGGAGAAAATCCCACTTTGTCAGATGCTTGAAGTGTTTGCTGAAATAGACTGACATGACTACCCCATTGGAACTAGATTCTTTTGGCTGTATCGTGCAGTATCATTTAATCAGTCTAATGGCTTCCCTTTTGTTTTATTTCTCCATTTGATCTCTGAAACAAAGTATAGTGGTTTGGTATGATTTTAGCAGAATGAATCATAGGAGCAGGTTCTTGGATATATTCCATTCAAAAAAAAATCCAATATTAGCATTTTAATTTTTTTTGTCTTCCCTGCTTTTTATGAACAGTTCTTAAAACTGTGTTTCTGAATACTTAATTTATATATTTTACATAAGAGTGGCATGTTTGTTAATGGAGGACATCTTTGATCAGCTGAGCTGTAAATGTGTTTAATTATGTGAAAAGACAAGGTGACTGTATTTGTTTTGATGACAAGTTCCAAAGGGGTAGCCGTGTTAATCTAATTCAGCAAAACAATCAAGAAAGTCTGGTGGCACTTTTGAAGACTAACACATTTATTTATCACTTGAGCTTTTGTGGTAGAAAATCCCATTTTGTCAGACACTTTAAGATGGAGACATACTGATAAATGGGAGAAAAACAAATTCAGGGAAGTGTCAGTCATAGGATCAGTCTAAAGTGAGATTTTCTCTCACGAAAGCTCATGTGATCAATACATCTGACAGTCTTTAAAAGTGCCACTGGAGTCCTTGTTTGTTTTGTTGGGTTATGATAGGTGGATTTAAGCCATGTTATTGAACTGTAATTATTAAGGCTTATACAGTGCTAGATTTAAGTACAAGTCAAGTAAGCTATGACTTAGGGCAGGGATCGGCAACTTGAAAGATGATAAAAGCCATTTTTAAAAATTCCTTCAATAACCAAGTGTTTTGAGAGCTGCAATGGGTTATCGAAGGAATTTTTAAGAATGGATCTTCTTATCTTTCAGGTTGCTGATCCCTGATTTAGTTCCTTACTTCAGTGGGAGCACCATCCATGACATAATCAGGAAGATTCAGGGATAGGGAGCTGTGCCAGGGTGCTGTGCAGCATGACCTGGAGGATGGAGAGGAAAGAGAGGGACTGGAACCAGGACTGGCCCACTCTGCAGGGTCCCCTGTTGGCAGTGGAGGGCCTGGAGCCACAAAGGGGCAGTCAAAGAGTCGCATGCAGCTTCGGAGCAGCAGGTTGCAGACCACTGGCTTAGGTCCACACATTATGAGGAGCCTCCTAATATGTCAGAGATAACTAAGAAGATTTATCGTAATTGAACTTGATAATGCAACAAATAAGGCTTTTTACAAGATGTATGTTTTATTTAGTTGTTTTTCACTGCATCTTTGCCTATGTGTATGAAAATATAGTGGTTTATCTTTTATTTTTCATTACCCTTTCTGTTATAATGTAATATACTTTTGTGTGTGTGTGTGTGGTATGGGGCCTCTGAACCTTGACGTAGCTTAGGGCAGGGGTCTAACACACAGCCTATGGGCTGCATACGGCTCCTAAAGGTATTTCCTGCAGCCTGCAATTACACTATTGTTACCAATGTTTGCAATATTGTTGTATGAAAAGGTTTCAGTGGTGTGGCCCGCGGGCTAACGTACTAATCTTCATGCAGCCCTCGTGGGTGATTTGAGTTTGAGACCCCTAGCTTAGGGCCTCAGTGTGTCTTAATCTGGCCCTGGGGTTATATTTTCAAAGTGAGAGAAAGCGAGAATGAGAGTATGTTCATTGTGAAATCCCAGCCCTACTGAAGTCAGTAGGCTAAGAATATCACCAGTTATTTGTTTAGATTATAATGTCTTTCAGACAGGAGCTATGCACTTTGTTTGTACAATGATGATGGGCCCTTATTTATTTGTAGTACAAATAAATAAGAATTGTGCTATTTTTATACATATTTATGGTTCTTTGGCAAGACTTCAAAGGAATAGTTTGCAAAATTTACTTTTCCAACATCGTTTTATAAAGCAGATATTGTACCTCAAAAGGATGGTTAGACAATGCTATGTTAATAGAGATACAAAAATGAGATAAGGAACCATTATAGACCGTGGCAATTCACTGTGAGCCAAATTCTGCAGATCTTACTTAGAGCCTGATGCTTTAGGATCTAAAACCCTAACTACCTGTCTTTTTCCAAATGTAGTCCAAACTTTAAAAATATAGAATTGTAATGCACATAAAATTGAATCATGATAAAATTATTTCTGTAAAAAACAGTCTAAATTCAGCACTTACAAGGGTTTTTGCAAACCTTATTGTGCAGTTGCATCCACTTAGAGCAAAGATAGAACAAAAGTTTGACAGGACAAGAGTCAAATATAAAGTTTTGGAGTTGTGAGAACTCTGAGTATCCTATAATATCGCGGGAGAAACTTATAATTGCATTTAATAACCAGGTTCTTGGTACTAAAACAGAAGTTAAAAGGAAAAGTGAAAAAAAGTCTAATAAACAGTATAATAGATTGCCTTTGTTTCAACCCTTAGTGGATGAATTACCTGTCATATAACTACTTCTGATAAATTCATGTAAGATGTTTCAGTAAGGACAGCCCACAGGGTATCTAATAAGCTTACTGTATGTAGTTGCTTTCTTTATTACTAAAGCATATGGAGATGGTAAAAATTACAGCTCAAAATTTATCTATCTGGTTTATCTATCTTCAGTGTTTATAAGAAATCTGGTATATTTTCGTCCAGTAGTATCTTTAATTGAATAAATACAATCAATGAAGTACTCAGATTTTTATAGTTTTTTAGTAAGGCAACAAATATACATGTGACTAATAGTAATTAATAATTGATAATTCATTAGAAAAGGTAACTTGCGTTAGTGATACTTTTAACTATTGATGTGCTACTGATATTTGAATCAGTCATGCTCATAGGAGTTTTACTTAAGTAAAGACTGCAGGAAAGCCGAAAATCTGTTACTGTCAAGTGTGGCATCTGTTAAGGTTAAATGTACTTAAAATTTTAGTGGTGAATGATCACACATGAGGAAATGAAGAATTAATCTATAGTAGCTGGTTAGTTATTGGTAGCTTCTTACTGGAAAAAGAAAAGTAGCTCAGACACAGAGGAATAGTTTTAAAAAAAAGGAAGTTGTAGTTTTGGGAAAATTAACATGCCAATGATGTATTTAGCAGAAGAGAGAGCAGGTAGATATTTAGATATTTGGTTGCCTTTTGTACAGTACTTAGTCAAAGTACATTCATCTTCAAAAATCAGTACCCATGTCCACTTATTTTGAATATTAACATTTGATAGACATGCCTGGTCTATTAAATGTGTATGTATAGAGATTTCACTCAATTCAATAAAATCTCTAAATGCAGCATGCTATAGGTGTTATAATGATGCTTTCTTCATAATATGGTAACACCCTGTTAAAAAAGATCTAATGGCTATCCTGTCTCTTTAAACAAAAGCTAACTTGTAACAAGTGCTGTGTTTCTGACATTTACACAACAAGGATTTATCAACTTGTTAAACCTTCCTAAATAAATACATAAAAATCTTTAGTGGTGATTGAATTTGTGTAGAGATACTTCTAGTGAAAATGTTTTGAGTTAGGATCTGGGTAAAAAACTGTTTGCTGGATTGAAGAAAATAAGTAATTTCTGTATTGTGCTGTGGGCTGTAATCTGAAATGCAGACACAAGAAGATGGATAGTAAGTGTTTAAGTTAAAATGTATTGTATTTTAAAGTGTTCCATGGGGATAGGGAATACCCTATTTATATGGGAAAGCAAAGAAATGTGATGGGAGAAAATTCTTATTCAAAAAGTTATCATAGTTGCATGATGTATTTATCTGGAAGAATAGAAGGCAGTATGTTTTACCTTTATAAGGTACCATGCCTGAATATTTCACATATAACCATTGGTTCAAACAAACAAACAAACCAACCCAACAATATGAAGAAATATTGATGATTTGGGGGGGAGGGGTTCAACTTTTACTTTCCATGCACGTTTGCTATGAAAAATGTATATAACTTTTTCAATTTTGTAGACACTCTCCACACCCACATTCAGAGAAAAATTAGAAAGTAGAATCATAGGGTTGGAAGGGAACTCATGAGGTCATCTAGTCCAACCCCTGCCAAAAAAGCAGGACCACTCCCTCTAAATTATCCCAGCCAGGGTTTTTTCTAACCGAGCCTTAAACATCTCCAAAGACAGAGATTCCACCACCTTCCTACATAGCCCATTCCAATGCTTCACCACTCTTCTAGTAAGAAAGGTTTTCCTAATATCCAACTGCAACCTGAAACCATTGCTCCTTGTTCTGTTCTCTGTTACTACTGAGAACAGCCGAGCTCTGTCCTCCTTGGAGCATCCCGTCAAGTAGTTGAAGGTTGCTATCAGATCCCCCCTCAGTCTTCTCTTCTGCAGGCTAAATAAGCCTAGTTCCTTCAGTCTTTCTTCATAGGTCTTGTGCTCCAGCCCCTTGATCATTTTTGTTGCCTTCCGCTGGACTCTTTCTAATTTCTCCATGTCCTTTTTGTAGTGGGGAGCCCAAAACTGGGCACAGAATTCCAGGTGCAGACTCACCAGTGCTGAATAGAGGGGAACGATCACATCCCTCAGTCTGCTGGCAGCACTTATTTTGATGCAGCCCAATATGCCATTGGCCTTTTTGGCAGCAAGAACACACTGCTGACGCATGTCCAGCTTCCCGTCCAGCTTCCCATCCACCATGACCTACAGGTCCTTTTCTACATTGCTGCTACTTAGGTGATCACTCCCTAGCCTGCAGCAGTGCGTGGGGTTTTCCATCCCAAGTGCAGAACTTTGCACTTTTCCTTGTTGAGCCTCATGAGATTTCTATTGGCCTACTGCTCCAATTTGTCTAGGCCTCCCTGAATCCTGTCCCTGCCCTTCAGTATGTCTACCATTCCCCCCAGCTTGGTGTCATCCACAAACTTACTGTGTGTTCAATCTATCCCATCATCCAGATCATTAATGAAAATGTTGACCAGAACTGGCCCCAGGACTGACCCCTGGGGCACACCACTCGTTACTGCGTGCCAACTAGACATGGAGCCATTGATTCGTACTCGCTGAAACTGTTGATCTAGTGAGTTCTCTATCCATCTTACAGTCCACATATCCAAACATACCTCCTTAACTTGCCGACGAGAATGCTGTGGGAAACCATATCAAAAGCCTTGCTAAAATCAAGGTATATCACATCAACGGCTCTTCCCGCATCCACAAATCCAGTCATCTCATAGAAGGCGATGAGGTTGGTCAGGCATGATTTTCCCTTGGTGAATCCATGCTGACTGTTCCTGATCACTCTAATTTCCTCCAAGTGTTTCAGGATGGATTCTTGGAGAACCTGCTCCATGATTTTTCCAGGGATTGAGGTGAGGCTGAGAGGTCTGTAACTCCCCAGATCCTCCTTTTTCCTTTTCTTGAAGATAGGCACTATATTTGCTTTTCTCCAGTCCTCTGGGACCTTCCCTGCTTGCCACAAGTTTTCAAAGATAATGGCCAGCAGTACTGCTATCTCATCAGCCAACTCCCTCAGCACCCTCGGGTGCAGTTCGTCCAGCCCCATGGACTTGTGCACATCCAGCTTCTTTAAGTAGTCGCTAACCTGACCTTCTGTCACCGAGGGCCTCTCTTCTTCTCTCCAATCTGCCATGCTCAGTGTAGTGGGCCGGGAGCTGGCTCTGACTGTGAAAACTGAAGTAAAAAAAGGATTGAGCATTTCAGCTTTTTCCTCATCCTCCATTATGAGGATACCTGCCCCATTCAGTAAGGGACCTATGGCATCCTTGATCCTCTTCTTGTTATTGACATACTTGTAGAACCCCTTCCTGTTATCCTTCACATCGCTTGCTAGCTGCAACTCCATTTGTCCTTTGGCCTTTCTGATTTTATCCCTGCAGTCCTGAGCAATATCTTTATATGCCTCCTCAATCATCTGTCCAAGCTTCCACTTCCTGTAAACTTCTTTTTTTATGCTTTAGCTAAGTGCAGAGTTCTCTGGTAAGCCATGCTGGGTGCCTTTCACATTTGCTGTTCTTTCTGCTCATCAGAGTGGTATCTTCCTGTGCCCTTACCCTCTTGGACACCTTTCCCCTTCAGATCAGCCTCCCAAGGGATCCTGCCCATCAGTTCCCTGAGGGAGCTAAAATCTGCTTTTCTAAAGTCCAGGGTCTGCGTTTTGCCTCTTTCCTTTTTTCCATTAATCAGCATCTTGAACTCTGTCATCTCAGGGTCACTGTTGCCCAGGTTGCCATTCACTTTTACTTTCCTGATTAATTCTTCTCTGTTTGTGAGCAGCAGGTCAAAAAAAGCTGGAGTTGTTTGCTGTAGTTAAATAATAATATACTTAAACACTGCACTTCTTCGCATAGTAAGGACCTTTAAAATGGAGTGGTGGCCAATTGCTAGTGTCATTTAAAAGTGAAGTGGACAGAGCATGGCGGACATAGTGTACTGAATGGCACAACCCTGAACTGGCAGTGTAGCTGAGGGCCTGATCCAAAGCCCATTGAAGTCAGTGGAAAAATCCTGGATCAAGGTCCAAGTGAACAAATAGCAGTTACAGAGTAATCCATTAGAGTGTTACACCAGTTTTACAACAGTGTAACTAATTTATTTCAGTAGTTTCACCAACTAAAACAGGTGTAATAGATGGAAAAATCAGTCCCCCTTGTTTCTCTAATATCTCCTTTTCCAGATATTGTAACATTTTAAGCAAACTATATGTTTTTAAAAGTCCACTTTGTTCTCTGAACCTCTCTGAACCTAAATGAAAAACAAGCAGTTAGGTACATCACTGTGTAATTATGCAAGATGAGATTAGTTTTGAAGGTGACACAGTTCTGGCACACAACAGTTGTGAAACATCTACAGAATTATTTGGAACACTGTCTTGTATCTCTGAAGAAAGGCGATTCTTGTAAAGATCGTCTAATCTTTCCAGTCTGGAACACACAAGAATAGGGTTTGACAAGGACTGCAGGGAGCAGATAGAACAGAACTTGTCATTGAGTCAGTCAGTCTGATTGATGCATAGCGGTAGAACCCGCTGCAGTTAATGGAACTGTAATAAACATAAATAACTAACACCCCCCCACACACACACAGAATCCAGTGATGGGGGAAAAAAGGGTATATATATATTAGCTGTCAACAGTTTCACATCTGCACCCAGAGCAGGCAGAATGCTGCATGGTAGATACTCAAAAGCGATGTCACTAAAAAACCCTGCAGATAACTCAGCTGTGGAATTCCCAGTCAGGCTCCACTTCCATCCTCAATTATCAGGAAGTTAGTCTTACTATTATGAAATCATGGCTGTAATTGTGGTGGCCTGACGGGGCACAGCCCCAGGCAGTCCAAAGCGGCTCAATAGAGCCACGCTAGTAAAGGGGCGGCTTTGCAGCGCCAACTCTGAGCACCTTTAATGGGAAGGGGCGCATTCCGATTGGAAGGTGCCCTGTCAGCAAAACGCCCCATTATGGCTGTGAATGAAAAGGACATTTAAAATACTGAGTAATAAGTCTGGTAGTATAAACAGTGTATGCAATATATTGCATACATGAACAATGAAGAACCAGTGCTGCAGACTTAATGCACATAAAACAACGAAGAAGTCCTGTGGCACTTAAAGACTAAAATTTATTTATTGCTTGAGCTTTTGTGGGTGAAAATCTGATTTTGTCAAGACACTTTCATCTTCAATGCATCTGATGAAGTAGGATTTTTCTCCCACGAAAGCTCAGGCAATAAATAAATTTGTTAGTCTTTAAGTGCCACAGGATTCCTTGCTTGTTTTACTGCACTAGACTAACAGGGCAGCCTCTTTGGAATTTATGCACATAAAATTCCCATGGACTTCTCATAAAGATTATGAGAACAGGTCTACCTTGCTGATCCAGGATCCCACAAATGTGGAATGGAATATTATGCAGTAAATTCTTTCTTGGGTGATGGCTGATGAGACTTGTCCACATGCTCAAGTTTAACGGATCACCATATTTAGGGTGGGGAAGGAATTCTTCCCCAAGGTGGATTGGCTAGGGAGAGTCGGCCTTCTCAATCAAATGACAGCTAAATTAAGGAAGATGTTAAACAAAGGGGTCATCCATCTAAACTTGACTAGCTTCTCTTTTCCTAGTCTCTCTGGGAGGTAAAGGTAAAGGGTACCAGCTCTGGTAGGGATCTTCACTTCTTCCCAGACACCTTGTATATGTCCACATTCAGACTTTAAATCAAAGTAATGCAAATTATTTTGATTTAAAAGACTGCAGGTCCACACTATGTTTTCTTACATTGAAATAAGGAGCTCTCATCTCACAATAAGGAAAATCATTTTGATATAAACCTAGTATTATATCAAAATGACAGTTAAATCAAAACTTATTTTGAAATAACACTGTGGATGTGTTATTTCAATTTAACTGTTATTTTGATTTAACACTTTTACCCTTGTCTTCCCAGGGATGCTGTCCTTTCCCTCTCTATATATATTGGGTGGTGGCATGACCCTTCTGTGGGACCATCTTGCTGCATTTCCCATGGTGCCCCTCTCCTAAATCGAGCGAGCAAGTCCTATCCATGGACATGCTAGTTTGATTTGAGTTTCTAGTGGGGACATATTAAATCAATTTAACTTAAATTGATTTAATGATTTTTATAGCAATTTAACTTAAATCAATTTAACTGTGTACATGTGGACATAGCCTTTGGGATGTGGAATTTTTGGGTATGCTCCCCTTCTCTTCCCCTAGGAAACCAGGAGAAGAGTAGTACATGGCAAATAAATATGTTTTACAGAGAAAATATATTTATAGGATGGGTAGGCAAGGACAGTCCCTCTCCCCTCCAAAATGAGGGGAATTTTTGTTAGGAAATCATGCTCTTAAACTTATTGCACTGTCTATACCTAATTAGCAAGTCATATAGCAAAATACAGACTATAAAATAAAATATCTGTCAACAGTTCTCAAATTTAAGAGTTGAACTATATCAGGAATGAAAATTAAATAGTTTACTCGATGCCGCTTTGAGGATTTATGGTTCAACACATTGTTTGTTATGGAAGCAGAACATACAACTCTCTAAACTCAATAAAATCATTGTTTGTTTTTAATTAAATCACTATATAATTAAATAATCCCGTTTTCTGAACTGCTTAAAGCACTGAGAAATTATTCTAACACTAAACTCCTAGTCATTCTTCAAAATGTCATAACTGCTGATTTTCTTCAACATCTTTAAGACAGTCTGTGATAAATTAAAAGGCCTGTTTTAATTAAGTTTGTACATTCTTTCATCAAGTTAGTTAATTCAGCAAATATTAATTTAATAAAAATGAAATTTCATATCCATGGATATTTTTAAATTCTGGATAGCATTACTGTCTGTATGTGTTCCTTTTTATAATAACGATTTTATTAAATTTAGGTATTGGCTCACTTCTGTCTTATTTTGCAACATTTTAGTTTTGGTAAGTATTGAATTTCATCATAAATCCTATTTATTATTGACCATGGACAGATATTTGCAAAATGATGACAAAATACTACTGTCTTTAAATATTGCTTCTTATTCCGAAGTCTTTAATGATTATTTATCAGAACTTGAAGCAGGCCTAAAAATTTCATAACCCTGGAATTTTTCAACAGAATCAACTAGTCTGGTAATGGGAATTGTAGGTGCTGAAAAAATGTGGTATCAGGCTTAAAATACGTATCATACAAATAGGAGATACATACCTATTACTCAGTATGCTGTAAAAACAGAATATGTGAAATCCTCAACTATGTGTCTTCAAATAATATCAATTGAAGGAGGTACTTTCAATTTAAGGGGACTAAAATAATTCCCATTATGAGGCCAATCGCACATTTGCCATACATCTAAAATTGTCATTGACTTCAGTGGGAATTTTGAGTGCACAGGAAATGCAGGATGGATTCTGTAAAAGGAAAGCTCCAGTTATGTGATAAATGTTCAGCAAAATGGATTAATAGAATCACTAATGTTCATTAATTAAATTTGTAAATAAGGTTTATTATTATTACAGCTAGTGCAGGTAGCCATGTCTATAGAAAAGGTTAGAGTTAGAGAGACAAAGCAGGTGAGGTAATATCTTTTATTGGACCAACTTCTGTTGAGAGAGAGAAACTTTTGAGTCACACACAACTTTTCCTTAGGTCTGGAAAGGTATTCTCAATATCACAGCAAAATGCAAGGGAGAACAGATTGGTTAACATAAGTAGTTTGCACATATTGTCATGGACCATTCAAAGTAGAGTGGCCTGCTAAAACTTCTGCAGTGAATATTTCCAGAGGGGTAACCGTGTTAGTTTGTGTGCAGCAAGAACAATGAGAGTCCTGTGGCTCCTTAAAGACTAAGAAATTTCTTCAGCCATAAGCTTTCATCAGCGCCAACCCACTCCATCAGGTGCATGATGAAGTGGGTTGGAGCCCACAAAAGAAATTTGCCTGAAGAAATTTGTTAGTCTTTAAGGTGCCACAGGACTCTCATTCTTTTTACTTCTGCAGTGGTAGGACAAGAAAAGGGGGTTAGTGGGTTACAGATTGTTGAAATAAGTCACAAATCCAGTATCTCTGAAATCATTCCACAATTTCTGGTGTCTATCAGAGTAATAATTTAAATGTAACCCTTCTGACAGGGCAGGCTGGCAGAACAAGGGCTGGGTTCTATATCTAGGGGTTTCCCAATGGTGCAGCACCACCAACTGGCTCAAGCCCCCACCCAGATCTCTGGGAATCCTGCACTGTTCCCTGGGCACCCCAAAGGGTAAGGCTTCCCCACTTGCAAGCACGAATCTGAGTGTAGTAAATGGAGTGTTTAATAGCAGTAAAACAAAAATGCAAAATGCCAAATAACAGAGATCAGCACTGATCCACGAAACTTAGTATAGAGCAAAGTTCCCAATAACCCACACCCCATAACAGAACATACAAACTTAATGACAAAACTGGCACTGATTCTGGAGAATCAGTGCTACCTAGGCTCCCAACCCACCCTAAGGTGCGCAGGGAGTGTCTTTTACATCAGCTGTCCACTGAGACCATCTACCAGTCACTCACTCCATCCTCTAGAACTGGTTCCTCGGCTCTGCCCACTGTCCACCAGCTCTGCCCTCTGGTCTCTTGTGTCACCCAGCTCACTGCTGGCTGCTCTCGCTGTCTGCTGGCTCCGCCTGCTCGCTGCCGGCACTACCTTCCGGTCCTCGTGTTGCCCAGCTCACTGCTAGCTCCACCCAGTGTCCACTGGCACTGCCCTCTGGTCTTCATGTCATCCAGCTCACTACTGGCCACTCTCACCATCCACTGGTTCCACTCACTGTCTGTCAGCACTCTCCTCCAGTCCTCATATCACCTAGCTCACCACTGGCCACTCTCACCCACCAACTCCACTGGCTGATCACCCCATTGCTTCTTCCCAGCTGAAGGAGAAGGAATTCTCCCTAGCTCAGTGTTTATCAGCTCTTTTAGTTTGTAGCAGCTGGTTAATTCCGCTACTTCAATAACAAAGAACAGAAGATGCAATAAGAGGATAGGCAGAGTGCCCCCAATCTTTGCTTCAACAGAAACAACATGCCCATGCCCATATTCCTGTTCTCCATCTTTCAGGATGGAAATATGCAGGGCCTTTCTTACAAACCTTTTTCTAAGTAAGGGTGGCTTTTACCCTTTAACTAACCCAGACAGATTTAAAACAGAGAGTAGCAGTTTACACAAGGACAGTATTTTATATTTCCCTGTAGTAGAATTACAGATATTGATAAAATTGTGAGAAAAATAACCCCAAATACTATTACCCACTATGCTTCGCCCCAGTATGCTAATCAGCTAATTGTGCTCTTTGTATCCATGCTAATAGAGGACCCTTGCAGATTAGTTGCTCCCTCCTTTCAGTTCAGAAGCTGTTAGGCACAGCTTCTAAGCCTGCCTTACATTGGGTTACAGGTTGTTGAAATAAGCCACAAATTCAGTATCTCTGTAATCATTCCACAATTTTTGGTGTCTATCAGAGTAATCAATTTAAGTGTTCAGCAGGAATGTAGCTGCCCCAGGGAAAGACCCTGGGCACAGGCAGTGGGCTGCCCCCTGGGCCCAGAACCCACTTCCTGACCACAATCCAGCACCAGGGTCTGATCTGCATCAGGCTCCTGCTGCTGCCAGCCTGGCCCAGGGTCCCAAGTTGGGGCTGGGGCTGGGAGAGGTGGATGCCGCCGCGGGTGGCTTGGCCTCAATCCCCAGCCAGGAGAGGCAGGTGCCACTGCAGGTGGCCCGTCCTGGATTCCCAGCCAGGATGTGACTGGGCGAGTAATGCGCCGCTGCGGGTGTCTCGGCCCGGATCCTGGGTTGGGGATGGGGCTGGGAGAGGCGGGTGCTGCCTTGGGCACTCGCGGCACTGGCACCGGGTTTAGAGGCACATACCCAGTGTGCCAGGTGCCAGCGACACCCCTGGTGTTCAGGCTCATCTTTTGAAAGTGGAGGATGATGGATATAGGTCAGATATAGAGTAACTGCTTTGTGAGAAGTGTTCACTCTCAGGTAATAGGGTGGCTTTTATCTTTTATTTTTCTGTGAGAGTTCATTCAAGAGTGTAAAGATAGTTTGGTTTCTCTCACATGGCAGATATTGGGACCTTTAGTGCTGTGGATTAGGTACACAACATGATGTAATAGGCATGTATAGGTCAATGAATCTTGAAAGCTGGGTTGTAAGGGTGGTTGATCATTGCAGCAGTGATGACACGTCTTCCAGTTTTGCATCTATTGTTCTGACAGGATCTGGTGCCACTTTTGTCCTGGTCTGTGGAGAGCATGCTTCAGATGATGAACCTGGAGATGTTGGGGGGCTGTCTGACAGTTAGAAGTGGGGATTCAGCAAAGATTTCTTTGTGAATGAGATCCCCATCAAATATGGGTTGCAGTTATTGGATGATACTTATGTGGGTCCCACTGTGGAATGGCAGGTGACAAGTAGGAACTTTCCAACAGTTTATATTACAAGACACGTTTTCATTTGTTTATAATTTAGCTAGATTAACCTTCTGTGCTGTAATTTTCCAGGCAGGGCATCTACCTTAGGCTGATTTTTAAAAAAACAAAAATAACTCTCAACAAAAGCTAGTTCAGCAGTGCCTGAGACTGAGATAAAATGCAAATAGTGCTTATTATTGTTGTTTTTTCAGGAGGGTGATTTTTCCCCCCCCAATGATACAAAAATTGTTATTTGCTGAGAAGTTCTTATCAATCACCTCCACATTTTGCAGCAGGGACTTGAAGTTTGATTGGGTATTTCTTTTTTGTCAGGAATGTGCCTTTTGCTGTCCTCATTAAAAAAAAAAAAAAAAAAAAAAAAAAAAAAACTAAAACAAAAATTGGTTATGTTATGAGCCTCTGAGGCAGTCACCCATCCATAAGTCCTAAAACTGGCACTGTGATATCTACTGTACTTCCCCCAGTGTCAGGAGGAAATATTCAATATACTCTTGTTCTCCTGCAAGTACATATAGGGTGGTACAGCAGATGTGGGGGAGAAGATATGGAAAGAGAGATGAAATATTAGGGAGTGAAAGAGACAGTAGGTGAAGGTGTATTGCAACAAAGGGGAGGTCAGAAGTAACATGGAAGATGAATAGAGAGGGTCGAATGTTTTTCACAGTCAGCCCATGGAGGACTTGCACCACCACTCTTCAACTACTATCACGTGAGCCTCCCATTCCAGTAGTGGGTTCCATTCTTCCTACAGCCTGTGGGGAGCCAAGAATTCAGCCTCAAGTGCTGCCAACACCATTGTCAGTCACACCCAGTTTTATGAGCAAAGCACCTTGATCAGCAAACATACAACCTCAAGGTTGCCTAGCATCAGATCCTCAGTCACCAGTCAGGGACTTCCTTCTCTCTAGGCTCTGGCCAATCCTCACATGCAGCACAGAGCTGTCTAACCAAGGCAGCACACTCAGGTTGGTCCCTCAACCTGTGCCACTTCCACAACCCTTGGCTCAGATTGTCAGCATGAAGTGTCTCAGCATCAGCCACTCACTGCTGCCACAACTATGCACCCTTTCTGTGTTGTCTATGAATACTTTACCCAAGTCTCAGAGAGCTTTTCACAGGAAGTTGGAGGCAGATTTCCTGCCACCCCCCTAAGTTGAACTACAGCTCTTGTGAACCAGAGCTCCAGATTTCTGCAGTAGTGTTAAATTCTTCTCACTGAAAGGAGGACCAGCAGCAGGAACTTGAGGGATTTTCTCTCAGGTACTTACCCAACTGGGGATTTGGGGCTGTCTCCCCTCTCTGTTCACCTGTTAATCAATCAGAAGGCATGGAGAATGGGCTTTCCTTTCCACGCTAGTGCTGTTTGGGAATAGCCGTTGATAAACTTTGACTTTAGCAAAGCTTTTGATATGGTTTCCCACAGCATTCTTGTCAGCAAGTTAACGAAGTATGGTTTGGATGAATGGACCGTAAGGTGGATAGAAGGCTGGCTAGACCATCAGGCTCAGCGGTTGGAGATCAATGGCTCAATGTCCAGTTGGCAACCAGTAACTAGTGAAGTGCCCCAGGGGTCAGTCCTGGGGCTAGTTCTGTTCAGTATTTTCATTAATGATTTGGAAGATGGGATAGATTGCACACTCAGTAAATTCACAGATGACACCAAGCTGCAGGGAATGGTGAACACGCTGGAGGGCAGGGTCAGGATTCAGGGAGACCTAGACAAACTGGAGCACTGGGCCAAACAAAATCTGATGAGGTTCAATAAGGACAAGTGCAAAGTCCTGCCCTTAGAACGGAAAAATCCCATGTATTGCTACAGGCTGGGGACTGACCTAATTAGCAGCATTAAGGAAAAGGACTTGGGGGTATGGTGAATGGGAAGCTGGATATGAGTCATCAATATGCTCTTGTTGCCAAAAAGGCCAATGGCATGTTGGGCTGCATTAGCAGGAGTGTTGCCAGAAGATCAAGGGATGTGATTACTCCCCTCTATTCAGCACTGGTGAAACCACATCTGAAATACCGTGTCCAGGTTTGGGCCTCACATTACAAAAACAATGTTGACAAATTAGAGTCCAGCAGAGGGCAACAGAAATGATTAGGGGACGGGGGTACATGACTTATGAGGAGAGACAGAAGGAACTAGGCTTATTTAGTCTGCAAAAGAGAAGTCTGAGGGGGGATTTGATAGCAACCACCAACTACTTGAAGGGGTGCTCCAGTGAGAAGGAGCTAGGCTGTTTTCAGTGCTAAAAGAGCATGAAACAAAGAGAAATGGTTTCAAGTTGCAGCTGGGGAGGTTGAGGTTGGATATCAGGAAAAACATCTCATTAGGAGGGTGGTGAAGTATTGGAATGGGTTACCTTGGGAAGTGGTGAAATCTTCATCTTTGGAAACATTTAAGGCCTGGTTAGACAAAACCTTGGCTGGGGTGATTTAGTGGGAGTGATCTTGCTTTTGGCAGGGGGTTGGACTAAGTGACCTCATGAGGTCCCTTCGAACCCTACCACTCTGTGAGTGACTGCTCCATACCCACTATACCCTCCCGCACAGGGAATATGGTCAGTGGATCTACGCACCAAATGAGCACACTATATGGTACTGTTCTGTGGTAATTTACAATCCTCCACAAGCCCGGAAGTATCATACATAAAAGAGATGCACAATTCCTTTTCTGGGCTACTCTTGGGGTTATATAGCTATGTGCCAGTGCCATGCTTTAGAGAGGGCAAAGTGCAAACACAATCTAATCCACAGAGATTTGAAAGAAGCCATTTAACAGTACTAAATCTTAACGGGCTTTGTCTGTCCTGGTTTTGTTTTTAAATGATTTTATATGCATTATTCAATATAAAAGATTACCAAAGAGATGAAAGCACCTGGAGTTGGCAGTTTAATGGAAATCTGCTGAAGTATAACCAGAGGTTAAAACCTGATCTAACTTAACATTATACATATACAAACTGTTCAACTCAAGTGAGAATTCTCATGTGTGTATTACATTACAGTGCAACCCTGAGCTGACCCTTTAAGAGGAAGACAATAAATATAGTGTGTTTGATACATGCATTTGAACTACATGAGGGGAGAGATGGGAAGAGAAATAAAGGCAGTTAAAAGGTGAACAAGGAATCCTTGGAAGTCTAAGACAGAAAATTTAAAAGAGAGGCATTGTATAAAATGTGATTTGATCTATCCAGCTACTACATCCTCTGCTCCAAAAGCTGTCAGTGCAAATTATGGAGCATGTAGTTAGTTCAGCAACATTGCTTTAGTCTGAAATTCTTGCCTCTCTTCTTGATGAAGGATAGTTTCAACACTTTGCATTGCTCTTCAGAAGACTGCCTTGAAGAGATGATTTTTGTCCTCAGTTTTGCCATAATCAATTCAACACTAAGATGTGAGGAGACATCATAAATATTATTTGGCTTATAAAAAATTGAGAGAGCATGATGAAATTAATCTAGGTAGATCAGTCTGATAGTGATCTCTCACTAAATCCACATGCTATTTCTCTCCTGAATACTTTCTGCAATATTTCTCTTTACAGTTTCAACAGAGTACTCTAACTTTCATGAGGATTACACCATTGTAACTTGATCCCATGTCCTACACTCCCCTGCATTTACTTTCCTTCTGTTCCTCCTCCCCATCTTCAAAGCATCTGACCAAGTAGGATTTTCTCCCACAAAAGCTCATGCGATAGATAAATTTGTTAGTCTTTTAAGTACCACAGGACTCCTTGCTGCTTTACTGGACTTGACTACACAGCTGCCCCTTTGGAACTTAGCTATCCCTGTTACTGATTGGAGAGACAAAGTGGTTTGGGGTGGGGTATCTTTTTTTAAACCAACTTCTTGTGTGAGAGAAACAAGCTTTTGAGAGTACATTGAACTCTTCTTCAGGTCTGGGAAACATACTCAGTGTCCAGTAAAAGATATTACCCCACCCATCTTGTCTTTCAATTTCCTGGGACCAACGTAGATACGCTAACATGGCATGTGGTTTTTAATTGTGAGTTAACCCTGCTGTGTAGATGTAAGCCATTTTGCTAACTGGCTACAAACTTGGTTAAAAAGTATATTGTAGACAGAACAGAAATTGAAATTTACTTCTCACTGGGATGAGTGAGGTTGAGGAAGGACTAAAATTCACACTTTTGCTGCTGCTGTTTGGTCAGAGACATTTTTCTGCAGACCAGGATAACAAGCAAGCAAATTCTGGAGCAATAATTCAGCATTGCAAATAACTCTTTTTCTGCCATCCCACAGTACATTAATCATTGTTTAGACATCTTATTTGGTCATGTTTTTATAGGCTACTTGTGTAATTAGACAAAAGCAGTCAGTGCACAGAAAGAGAAAGGAACTGTCAGTGTGCTAAACATGAGAGAGAGAGATGGGAGTTGTTCCTTGGCAACAAAGCATGAATTCATTCAATTTTGCTGGGGTTTCTACAAGTGAATTAGGAACAAAGGACAGGATGGGGGGACCTCCTAGGTCATCAAGTCCCAGCCCCTGCTGTTGCAGGCAACCCCTATCATATAATCCTATTAATAAATGTATTTATATATGCATACACAATTATTGAGACTCTCTTTTTGGTTATTTTCTGTCCAATGTTTTCTTATTTGCATGGTAGCATTGCCAACTGAGTGAATTCAAAAACTGGAATTACACAAATATCCTGACTTGTACTTAACAAATATGAGATTTGATTTGATTTCAAACATTCTTGGCCTGTTTTCTGAGTTTTGACTTCTCAAGGGGAATTGTTGCTTTTTGTGTGTGCCCATTTCAAGACACAACCTGAAATACACCTCAAAAAAGAAAAATAGTAAATAAAGATGCAAAGTTGGGTATGGGACTGATTAGATACCAAAATTACTGCATCAATGAAAATTACACTCTCAAGATACTTTTTATCTGTATGCGGTTTCTGCAGGTGTAACTTCTGTTCACTGTAAGCAAGATTTGGGAATATTTGGTAAATAAATAATGAACACTAGAAAATAAATAGATGTTGTCACCCATCTCTCTTCTCTGAGGAGATTTACCCTGCTGCAAATACCACAAAATTTGCTGCCTGTCAAAGGATCAACAATGTAAATAAGGCAAAGTTAGAGTTTGAGTTGAGGCTGCGGCAGCAAGAAAGCTGCAGGTGTGTGCTTCATGGTGTAAGACAAGGGACCTGAAAGAACAGCTTTTCTAAAGCCAAGAAGTGAAAGTGCCTCTGAAAATCAATAAAAGCCTGAAGTTCAAGGGAATGCATTTGAAAATGTATAAAAGCTTTTGTATTAGCTAGTGATTTAGGAGTCTGACGCAGGATAATTTTGAAGTAGAGTATTGGCTGCAGACTGCCAATCACTCTTTTTTGCTTGCTAAGAAGAGGAGTTCAGGAGTAGAATATTCACCCAGCAAAACCCAAACCAATTAATCCCCTTAGGTATGGGAATATGATGCTCACATGAGCCCGATGCTTCTTCGCTGAAAAACTGTCATTTGTTCTTCACCAAGCATCAAAGGGCAATGCAGGGGCTGAAATCAAACATATAAGTGCCCTTCATTATTTATCAGTAATATATTATTGTTCCTTTTGTTGATCTGAGCAGTTCTTGAAATCTGGTGAGTTGTTTCTGTTACAAGGAAAAATTGATGATCCAGTCAAATATTTCTTTGATGCAACCCTATCTTCAAAGCATGGACAAAGTCTTGCTTTCCTGAACGCAGATCAAACAACAGGAGAGAGTTTGTTCACAGTTACAAGTCTCTTTTCAGTCAGCTCTTACACCATAAATTCTCTCAATTTATCAGCATCCTGCAATCAGGGTTGCTGCGGTTGTGTCTCATTCTCCCTTATTGCTTTCTCTCTCCTTAAGTCATGTTTATGCATGTGTCCATTCTATACCCTCCTTCCCATGCCCTGCTCCAACAAAAATAACCTTCCCTCCAAATAGCTTAGTTTCTGACTAGCTCTGCATGGCTGTTGTGTTTTGGGAGTGGTTCATTTTTAGCTATTTATTCCATAATAGAGTGTGATTGCTTCTTACATTAGTTTCAAATGAAGGGCATTTTAATACAACCCTCAGCATAACATTAATATCTGCATTTCAAGAGCTAGCATTACAACATGTCATTAAGAAGAACAGAAGGAAAATCTATTCTGAAGCTCTGAGTATCATGGTCAGTAAACATGGGCCTGCAACACTATTTTCACTCATTTTGTTACTGATTTCACAGTGACTGATTTGAATGGTTTTAGATGTCTTCTCCATGCTGTCTAGATCAGAAGTGAGCTTTAGAGCAGGGGTCTCAAACACGCGGCCTGTGGGCCACACGTGGCCCCTAAAGCTATTTCCTGCGGCCCACAGCGACACTGTCATTACTGATATTTGCAATATTGTTGTTTGAAAAGGTTTCAGTGGTGCAGCCCTCAGGCTAAAGTACTAGTCCTCATGAAGCCCTTGTGGTGATTTGAGTTTGAGACCCATGCTTAGAAAGAAGTTAAGAATTTCATTTTCGACATACATAGGCCATGTGTACACTACAGAGCCAAAGTGTAACCTCATGTAGGCAGACTGTCATGAGATGCATTCTTCCATCAATTTAATTGCATCTACATTGGGACTTAGCTCAGTATAAACATATGACTCAAATAAGTGGAGTTTTCACTCTTCTAAGTAACCTAGATATGTTGACTTAATTTTAAATATAAAGCAGGCCTTAGCTTTAATAAATGGTGGAGCATTTTGATGTTACCTCAGGAATTCTGCAACTTTTCCTGGCCCTATTCCTATAGGTAGCTGGGTGGTCCACTTAACATCCCAGAGTTCACTGTGGGGTTTCCTTCTGAGCCTTATACAATAAACCCCTTTAGCCTACTTGCCTCAGCTTATCCATGAAAGGACATGGATACCACTCTCCACTCTAAGGACTGACACTTAAGCTGTGAATTCTCTGAAAACAAATGTTTCCTTTATTTATTATTGAACTCCAGCATAGATATGTTTTAAACTGAAAATCATTCAATCAATACATTTATTGGCAAATATTTCTAACAGAGTACAACTATTAGCCAATATATGATATAGAACCAATAGTTAACTTATTGAATACTATTATATCTAAGTTAGTACAAACCTATCCAGTAATCTTATAATATCTAAATAATTTATAACATTTAGAAGTTAAATCTCAATAACCTAATATTCAGCGTGTGTGGATCAGGCAAGTGCTGTAAATGAAGAAAGTTGCATTCAAATAGCAATCATTCAGCTTTATTGACTTCCAGACCCATGCATTCCTTAACCTGAATACTAGAGATCAACCTTACACAACCTTTCCTAAAATTCCAATGTTTCATCAGGGAGGTCCTTCTTTTCTGTCAGAGGAAAACGATTACTTGAGACCCAGACACAGAGCAGGAACTGAGTTGGCCTGATTGTCTGTAGTCAGAAATGTGCTTCGTGCTTACCACTTGTGAGGGATACAATCTCTTTTTAGTCTGATCTTTTTTCCTGTTCACTCGTCTCATCTTTCCACCAGTCTTTCTCATGAAGTAATCCTTTTTCTCACTATTTCATTCCTTTCTTTGATATTCCATTGTTCTTTTCCTTTTACCTGGCAGCTTCTGCTCTCCTCTGCTCTACTCTACACACTACAAATCCTATTAGTGACTGTTGACAATTTATGGTGACAGTTTTGGGCAAAGGGGGAGATGACACTTTTAGGAGCAGAATGTCAAAGTGACAGGGAGAGGGGTGCAGGGAGGGAGAAGGAACCTCAAAGTGGGTAGGGGAGGGGTGACTCTCTGAACAAAACATTCTGGTTGTTCTTTCAAAAGTTTACAACTGAGCATTGATTAATGCAGCTTTGAAACTTAATATGCAGCAGAAAAATGCTGCTTTTAACTATCTTTATTTAAATGACACACTCACAGAAAGTTTCCTTACCTTGTCAATTAAAATTTTTAAAACATCCTCTTTTTCTTTTTTGGTCTCTGCTGTTTCCTGATTGCATGCTTCAGGTTCCAAATGAGCTGTGTATGGTTGACAGGTCAGTTCATAACTGGTGTTCCTAACTTTGAGGCCTTACTGTAATCCCTGGATACACTCACTCCCCCAGACCTCCAGCATTCTAAATAGATTATCAGGACTCTTGGACACAGCTTTAAATCACCAGGGAGGATGAAGGTAATGATAAATAATGAGCTAGGAATCTGCTATCTTGCATTTGCAATACTGTATATGAAAGGCAGGTCTAGAAGCTGTAGCTAAGAGCTTCTAAGGGGGGGGGTGACTAATCTGCATGGGTTTTGTGTTTGCATGAGCACAAAGAGCATAACAGCATAGTCACACTATGGGTGCAGGGCAATATGTGTAATGGATTTGGGTTGATCTGATCACAGATCTGTCAGTGTCTGTAATTCTACTGAAAAGAAACATGAAATACTGTCTTTTGTAATATGCTGCTCTCTTGCTTCTTCAAACTCTGTTTAGGTGGGTTAAAGGATAAAAGCTACCATTAGCAAGAAGAATATTAAAAGAGAGGTCACCCCCTCCTTCTAGCCTGGTGAGGTTAAGACAGGGGTGGGGGTTTAGCATTGGTTCAGTCTAGAGCTATGCATGAGGCTTTGCTTCACCCCAGTGCCCCACTGTCAAAGTATAGATCTGGCCAGGTTTCCTGTGAAGCCTTTCTTTTGTTATTTTAATGGGAGAAGCTGTTTGCAGTTATGTAAGGTTTAAGAGCTGAAATCACTGAGAGGCAAACCCACTCTCTGAGCTGAAATCACTGAAGAGGAGCAGCGATGGAGTAAGCAATCACCGGGTGGTGCCAGTGGATGGTAAGAGTGGATGGCTGGACAGCGTGAGTGACCATCAGTAGGCACAGCCGGTGGACAGCAGGTGAAGCCAGTGGATGGTGAGAGCGCAGTGTGAGTGACCAGCAGATGGCGCTGGCGGACAGCAGGCGGAGCCAATGGATTGTGGGAGCGGAACGTGAATGAACAGCAGGCGGAGCTGGCAGATGGTGAGAGTGGCCAGCGGAGAGTTGGATGTGAGTGACCAGTGGGCGGAGCTGGCGGACAGCAGGCAGAGCCAACAAATGGCGAGAGCAGCCAGCGGAGGGCCACAGAGCATTAGTGACCAGCACGTGGTGCTGGTGGACAGCTGGCATGAAAGACATTCCCTACATGCTCTGGGTTTGTTGGGAACTTGTTTTGCACTGATTCTCCAGATTAGTGCTGGTTTTGCTACTGAGTTCACATGTTCTGTTATGCTGTGTGGGATCATGTTGGGAACCTGTTTTGCACTGGTTCTCCAAATCAGTGCTGGTTTTGCTATTGAGTTCACATGTGCTGTTATGGTGTGTGGGATCATGTTGAGAACCTGCTCTGCACTGATTCTCCATATCAGTGCTGATTTTTGTTACTGGGCTTTTTACATTCTGCTTTTATTACTAATAAAAGTTCTGTATACTACTCAGACTTGTGCTTGCAAGTGGGGAAGCATTACCCCTTCGGGGTGCCCAGAGAATAGTGCATGATTTCTCAGAAGACTGAGTGGGGGCTCAAGCAAGTTGGTGCTGTAACATTACTTGGAAATCCCTAGGTATAGAACCTGGCCCTTGTTCTGCCAGCTCGCCCTGGCAGACAGGTCACATATACAATAGCAACTATTCTGTATCAAATAACACTTGATAATGTTATGTTTCACAGAAGACTAAGTTAAAGCTACTTCTTCCCTAAATGTTTCCATCCATCTCACGTTCCTATATGACCCTCATTGTAGTATCTTTTATAAACCTCAGAAAATTCAAGCTAGAAGTGAGCTGGTTTTAGAAAGTTAATCAAAACTGCAGAGTGCTAAAAGCGCTCTTAGGACTACAGCAGTGTATTAGAAGCAACCTTAAGGACTAGACCATTAATATCATTATGGAGAGGATGTTCTCTGTTTTTAAGAGAATGTTGCTATGTTCATTTCTCTCCAGCTCTCTGAAGAAGCCAGAAATAGACTTATCTGATAGACCAGTTAACAAATTCCCTGGCAATGACAAGGAGCAAAATTTCCCTAGGAAATAGGAGAGGTTATCATTCATTATCTTCTGCAAAATCATGCACTGCCTCATTCTCCAGTGCTTTGCACCTTGCTTTGTCATTTACGTCTCTACAAAGGAAGTACAAAGTATGAAATTATTTCAAATTAGAATGGTTTGCACAAGTGTAAAGGGGATATGACAGTACAAGGTGCAAAACAGTGGAGGATCAGACCCTACAAGTTCAAATCTGACAAAACTCAGGTCATTTGTAAAAAGAAAAAATTAAAGATTACATTACTTGTCCTTGAGTTTGCAATAAAAAAAATCCTTCCAAGTGTAAAACAAATGTCTTCTTCTTGCCCTTGGCAATATCAGAGAAAATCGGCACACTAACTTCAGGTTGGTTCCCATAGCACTCCCATAATATGCCTCACTCCCATACATAAAAGTGCCCCCACTGGTTCATGAGTATTCAAATCTCTGTTTGGAGCAGACTTGCTGTGAAAAAAGCTAACTGCTGCTGGGCCTCCACCATATCCTTTTCCGCCAGTGCAGTATCTTTGTGAAAGGAAACTGCTGGCATAATAACCCTAATGATGCAAGTAGTCTTGCCACTATCATTTTTACAACATCACTGTTGACAGCCTGGTCCCATTTCTGCAGTCTCCAGTTGATCCAGCTGCACAATTTAATCCTGAGCATTTGGGTTATTAGGGCTGCCAGAGGTCATTGGATGTTATGGTGGGTGCAACACTCCCTTTCATACTGTTGGCTATGAAATGGATGGATGCTAATTGTATTAGCCAATGAACTATTGACTATGGGGAACTTTGACTATGTAGATTCAAACTGACTAGAACCAACTTAAGTTTACCAGAAGCCATAGGGATGTGTGGCCTCTGCTGAGTAGGCAGCCTCTCCTCTAAGCATCTCCTGAATGCCTAGCCCAGTTATTTAGGTCCAGCACCGGGAGCCAAATATATCTATCAGTTACAACCATGGGCTTGTTTACAATGGAGAAATGAGTGGTGTTTTTAAAAAAAAACCATGCTTATTATGGTAAAACTATGTTTGTTATAAAAGGTTTAGAACTTACTGTCTGGTTATGATAAGCCCTAGCATGACTGTCTTCACACTATATCCTAAGTGGCGTTCAAATGTGTGTTATTTACAACGTGTATATTAACATGTTTTAACCCACCATTTTTTGGTGCAGGCAAACCACAATGTTGATGCTTTAGTAACTCTTGAGAAAATACACAAATTTCATTTTGAAAGGGCAACAGTTTCCTTATAGTTAAGGCTGTTTGTACTTTAAAGCATGATCTTTACCCCTTCTGTCTTTGACAAAACTACAGCAATTAACTTACTTGAATTCCTTTCACTAGATTTGCTTTGCAAGTTAGAAGAGCATTTGAAGTTAATCAGAGGAGGCATTTGACAGATACGATCATTTAAGAGTTTACTTTTTCAAGTTTCCTAACTTTTCCTTAACATATGATATCTCAAAATTGACTTGGGTTTAGATTGAAACTTGTAATTTATTTAGATTTCATCTGGGGTTGTTCATAATGTGATTTCAATAATATACTTTGCACAAATGTATGAGAAGACTACTGTATTTGAACTGGCTGGTATGCAATTTTGTGTGATGATAGGCTATGTGCATCTTGAAGATTATGTTGAAGCAAGGTTGGAACATCGGTTTAAAGATGTTCATATCTAACACCTCCAAATACTTTAATAACTGCCACAGAGACTCCTACAGACAATCAGTGATGTTCAATACACTCCCCTGAGCAGAATTTAGCTCATGATAATTCAGTGGCATGGCTATATACTAACACTGATTTTGGGGGAGAACCCTCTATCTTTAGAAATCAGCAACAGGGAGGTTTAGTACCAAAAAATTCAATAAGACAAAGCATGAACGAGTAAGTATACATTTAAAGACTAATAATTTAAAAGTCTCCTTGAAGTCTACTAATTAGTTAAAAGTCTAGAAGATAAATAATTCCGCTAATCAACACAGCGGGTTTATAGCAAAACTGCTGTGTTTTTGTTTTGTTTTAGTTTATAGCATAACTTTTACACACACAAAAAAAGCAAGAGAATGTGTGTTTGTTGGAAAAGCTATTAACCTGTATGACTTAGTCTTGAAAAAAAAAAACTTGTTTCAAAATAAGCTAACTTAAATAAAAAACTTCTGAGATACTTCAGATAAATTCTATCAGCATGTAAAAGCAGTTAGATACGTTCTCAACTGCTACATACCAGGAAAGAAGCTACTACTAAAAATTCCTCTAGCCCAAGTGAAATTTAGAAATTCAATATAATGTAAGTACTTCCTGGAAAAGTACGAATGGGAAACATAATACACTCCCCTTGGCTGACAGAGCAGAAGAGAAACTTAGAGGACTTGTTCTTTTTTTTGAGAGAGAGCTTAATTGGGAAAAGAAAGGGATAAATGTTGAATACATTGTGCGATCTGGTAACCTTGGGTAACGCTCAATATATAGAACAATATGCCTTTTTACGCTTATCTGACACTAAGTTTAATATTTGCTCTCTGATTTCCTTCATAAGGGAGAGTGTTGCAGCTTAACAAGTGTCTGAATGAAATAATGTATTGAGACTCTGTATTCAGTGGTCATCAGGTATAATCACTAATCATGCTGGGGTCTGAATACATTGTACTGAAGCAATCAGATTATAGCGCCAGGTGGAAGGATCATTTTTCAATGGGAAAAGAAAAAGACCAACTGTACTAATATTGCAGTATAGCTGAATGCAGAGCATAAGCAGCTCTGCATCCGTTGATGCTTTTTCCTTTCAATAATTAAACTGTCTGCTTAAATACATGAATATTACATTTACAAACTTACCCCCCATCCTAGATTTCAAGGATTAACAACAACAACAACAACAACAAAAAAGACAGTTCTCAATGAAACATCAGTTATGATTTGAGATTAGAAGGCCAATATAATTTTTGAAAAGAAAATAATACTAGGTACTGTAATAATTAAAATACAGTTAATAATGAAGATAAATTGTACTCTTCAAAACGTTCATATGCATAGTTATGTGAATGCACATTATTTTCCCTTGGGTACTCTTGGCTTCAAAGAGGTTTTTGCAGGTGCTCCCTATATTTCCTCTTTGCCCAGGGTGGTATCTGCAAACAAATCTGTCATCCCTGGACAATGTGGCTGACTTTAAGGAAAACACCACAAGAAAGATGAGTCCATCACATGAGTGGTTGTGCCCCACTGACATTGTTTTAGGCCCCTGATTGACCTGCCTTCTTTCTTCCTTATGAGCAGACAAAGTGTGGGTGTCATGAAATTAAAACTGTTACACTGAAACAGATGGTGAGGATCTAGAAATACCTGCTCTGAAGACTTTGAGAATCAAGTGAATCCTGGGTATCTGTGCCTGGACACATCAAATGCCCTGACATGACCCATCCAAGAAAAATCTCTTTAGACCAGCAAAACAGAAACGGAGCTTGGTGGCACTTTTGAAGACTAACACATTTATTTTATTGCATGAGCTTTCATGGGACAGAATCCCACTTCATCAGATGCTTGATGAAGTGGGATTCTCTCCCATGAAAGCTCATGTGATAAATAAATTTGTTAATCTATAAAAGTGCCACTCCTTCTTTGTTTCACTGGACTAGACTAACATTATCACTTTGGAACTATATAGACCAGGTAACCAACAAGATAGTTCTTCAGAGCAGTGTTTCTCAATGACTGGTTTGTGGAACAGCGTCAGTCCCTGAGATCTCCCTGACACAACTGAGGAAGGCAGCAAGCCTTCTCTGGTATCAAAAAGGTTTAGAAACACTGCTCAGGAAACCTAGAAGTGCCTGCAAGAAATACTGACTAATCAGTATTTGACTAAGTGGCAGTACAGTTAATATGACTTCCCTGCTTAAGAGGTAGAATTGGATGAGACGCAGGAGTGCCTCAGTGCAAACCTAGGCAATGCCCTTGGCCTAATCTGTGACGACGAGCTTGTATTTTGAAGGGTTTTTTTTCTCATTATTTAAAGGTGCAGAAACCAGAATCCTGAGTTATTTAGTTATTTGATTCTTTGCAGACTAAAGTGGAATCTGTGGATGACAATTGACAGAAGGCACAGGAGTTGCATGGAGTTTCGCACAGATCCACTGGATCAGAAAAATGCATATTAAGTTCACCAAAATGGGTCACGTACAGTCTCTATCAGCACCAGCAGCCCACCAGCCATCATAATTGCTGCAAACGTATATATGGGTAATATTATAAGGAGTTGTATGTCTGTCGTGACAATTGCATTCAAGGTAGGGATGCAAAATTTCTCGCTTCTGGGAAGCTAAGCCCAGCTGCTGCTCCCCTCCTCAGCAGTTTAAATGGTAATCAGCTGTTCTTCCAGTGATGGTTCCTATTGTATTTTGCAGAGGTTTACGTATGTGCACAATCAGCCTGGTGTTCGAGAATTTTGAAAGTAGTGTTTGTTGTTCTGCGCATGTACCCTAAATTGCTTCTTGCTTTCAAGCTGATGCAAGGTGCTCATTGTCACATGGTCTGGATCAGAATTTCCAGTGTTCTCATCTCTGCAGTTCAAGAACATCAGTTGTAGCCAGTTTTACCAGTTTATAGCTTTCCTAGTCTTAGTAGTTAACAGTTCTAACATTAACTTTGGAATATCTTCTGAAGGTTTTCCCTTTCCCCTTCAAACTCCTGGACCAATGCTAGATAATGCTTACGATCACCGGCTTCAAACTCTATGTCTCCTTCCCACAATCCCTTTCAGTGAGTGATGACCATCAATGCTGCCAGTTTTTTCCCAGCTGAATCCAAAAGGCTGAGCTCTTTGTTTTTACAAGTGTCTCATAGATCATGAGACTGCACTTGGACCCAGGCTGGGGAACCCATTTGGTGTGTTGGCCTAATTTTGTAAGGAACAGGCCTCCTGCTATTATGTCCAACTCCATTGCTGGTGGAACTATGATACTGACCCCAGAGTGAGGCCAAGTCAGAAACTGGGGAAGCAATCTATATACATGGGGCTAAATCTTCCTCTAAGTTCAGGAAAATGGACAATCCCTCCACTACCTCAGCCCAGGGGGACAAAACATGTTCCAAATACAACAGACATAAGACCCAGAACTATGAAATCCAGCAGTCCATAGTGTTTAACCACTGGTGCTATTACCAGCACCCCACAAGGCATGAGAACTGCCCATATTGGGGAAGTCCTCAGCACTGGTTCTGATGACTGGAGGAAAAAAGAGCACCCCTCACCAAGATCTGGACCTCTGGCTGAATCTTAAGAGTCCCTTCCTCTATGAGGCCCTTCCACTTTTAGGGAGATTACCAGTATATCCCTTACATGGCATATCCCTAGGGTATGGGGTCTCTCGCCCTTTTTGCTCTTAGTGTATTGGTTCCTTTGACTCTAATAGGACCACAACTAGAACTGGTAGATCAGGCTTATTCTCCATCCTAGGGACTGTGGACGTAGCATCCTCCCTTAGAACCCACCTGGTCCACAAGAGAATCACTGTTTCCTCTCTGAGGAATCCATAGAGCAGGATTTTTGATCTAATAGCAAAGGAAGACTCTTACCCCCCCAAGCTGGCAACTGGCTGCCCAGGGGTATCAATATGCCTAAGGAGGTGCTGCATGAGGCACAGGAGGAAGTACCCAGAGGTGCTTACACCAGCAAGACGATGACAGCAATCGTGAGCCTGTCACCACTGGTGTACATCAGAGACTTCCGGAACAGCATCTCTATAGGACTAATGAAAGCCCTGGACCAATATTTGGGAAACCAAAACAAGGTATTCATCAGATGGAGTGCCCAGAGAACTGTGATGTGAAACTTAGTATTGAGTGAATTTCCAGCAATGTCACTGCTCTCATAGTGAAAATATATTGGAGTTGAGCAGCACAGAATCCGGTGTCTCAGATACAGCCAGATCTTTGGAGAAAAGAAATTCTGCAGTCCCAACTCTATATGCATAGGGTACATACTGAGGTAATAACATTTGTCATTTCCTGTCCTAAACCACCCAATTCTCTTAAATGGCTTCTTGTATGGAGGTTACTCCATGCCTCGAGGTCACTTTCATCAGCTGCCTCTGATCAGTGAAGACAAATGCATAACAGATGACTAGCATGAAGATCTGAAATTTGTGTATCCATGAGTTGCAAGAATATTGTATCAAACAGAGTAGAGATGAAGAAATTGGACCCAGTAGTCATACAGTTAAAATGTTCATAGCTACAGCTTTAAATATATGGATTGAAACATTTACGTAGGGTAATTAATTTTAATTGTGGGTATTTAATAAAATTGTTTGTTTATGGCTTCTCAGAGACCCAAAAGCCCTGTGAGGCAATCCTATCCAGCTCCAATCATGGAAGCTCCAGGTTAGTTTAAATGACTGCAAGTAACAGAGTTTTCACCTCCTTCCCTGATATTCCATGGTATTAGATACTCCCATTATCTTGAGATATTTTGTGACACCTGAAACTTTATCCTGTTACTTCAACTAATATCCCCTACTACCTTCAACCAATACTCCCCGACACAGATTAATTTCCCCTCACGCTGCTACATCTGTAGGTCCCTTGTGTTTTCAGGTGTATTTATTACACCGTCCAGTTTAATACTACCTGCAATTTTAATTAATGTCTTGTTTATTTGCTTTTAAAATAACACAAAGATGAATAAAACTGGGGAAAAAAATCTTCTCCAATTTAATAAACCAACATTTTATCAGAATTTATTTAAGTGTCAATTGTCAACTGGGGGAATAGCAATACATAAAAGCTAACAATGACAATGAAATATGAACTGATTTAATCAAATGTGTGCATAAGAAAAGGCTCGACAAAACCTGGACACCAGGTCGCCATGGAACCTAGGAATTGTGCCAGGGCCTAGCTGCGCCAGGGTACTCCATGCCACAGGGCCCCCAAGTTGCCCCCCACCCCCCACTTGCCAGTACCTTCCATGGCCTGCACCCTTTTTTCAATGGACAGAGGGCTTCTTCACCTCTGACTGCTGTAAGTTTTTGCAGTTGTGGGGCCTCTGTGCTCCAGTCCATCACTGCCACCAGGGTCCATGGTAGCAGTAGTTTTTTTTAAGGTACAGGTGCTCTTCGTCCCACTCCGCCACAGGAACAGGCAACAGAGGACCACTCTAAAGTGCTGCACACCTAGGCACCCCAGTTTTTGGCCTAGCGCCTAGGTGCATGGTGCATTTGTTGAAGCCTGGCATATTTTCATTTAGTGCACATCAGGAAAATAAACATTATTAAATAGATGGTGACTTGACCGAGACAAATCTCAGTAATTCCTATTATGGCAAAACAGGGTACTAAAATATCAGTATATATGATCTTCAATATATATCATTAGCTTTGGACACAACATTTTCATATAACAAAATACTGTCATTGTGTTTACTAATACACCATTTGTAATTGTACTGCTTCCTGCAAAAGTGCAATACAACCCAGTTCTAATAAGCAAATTCACATCTGTATAAATTTAGTACCATGGAAAGGACTTTAATACAACGAGCAGCAACTTTCATTGTCTGTTAAAAGTTCTACAAAAAATATACATTTCCTGTAAACTCAAAATATCTGAAAAGATATGCAATAGTTCTCAAATATTCTGTTGTATATATGAATGTAGAGAAGAAAAGGGTGCGGGGATCCAGGGATAGAATTACAGCTAAATTCTACTCTGATAAATAAATTCAACTTTTACTGAAATCAAGGGAAGCTGTGTTTGCATATCTGACAAGAGAATTTGGCCATAGTCTGCAACTGTAAAATTTGATCATTGTGAAGATACTAAGTTTCTATTTCAGGAGTTTAACTTTGTCCTTTAAAATCTTGAATTTGGGATTGTTGTTCACTTTTTTATTAAATATGACCAGAAGATCCTCTTGTGATTTATGATGTTCACCAGCAACTGCATGATATTGTGCTAAAACCTACACAAACAAAAAGAAACAGTTTAAGTTAAAATGAATTTCACTTCTTTTTTACTCAAACATTTCACACTAAAGTGCATACACATTACATATCAATTCAATAATACTGCTTAATTAAAATCTAGCAAGAAATGTAGCTACAACCCAAAGCTGAAATTGCAAAGGACTCCAATCCAAGCCACCTAAGGATATTCTTAAGTGTTTTGAGAGATTGGTGTCTCCATACATACAATTCAAAACACAAAACATATTCCTTAATTACACACTTTATGGTTTCTTAGATGATTTACTATTTAACCAGTCCACATTCAACAGAATGTGACTACATACATAAAATCTTTTTTACATATAGGATAATATTATATTTTCAGATAGGTAATTTAAGGGAAAAAGATTTCAAAAGGGGTTGTAAAAATGAAAACTCTACTGTACCTTTTTTCTTAGTTTTTTTATTGAAATTTCATTGTTTGGCGCTTGTTTCAGAACAGCTTTGATAGTTCCCTTCCAGTTGAATTTACCTGTAATGTTGTTAAAAACATAATGGTATCGTTTATGTACCTTTTGTATTGTAGGTGTATCCTTACCTTATTATTGCACCCTCTGCAGAAGCAGCTACCAGGGACAAGGGTAATGTAAGTTGTTTCTCAAGTTAGCCACTTCATTTGTGTACAGACCTTATGCTGGCCTGGCAACTAAGGAGTTAATGCAGCAAGGATCAACTAGTGCCAATTGGAAACCTCACTGCATCTGGGAGAATAAAAGAGCTGAAAAGCAGAAGGGCCTAGTGGCTGCCAAAGGAGCAGCCAGGCTAGAGAAGAAAAGTTCTGCTGGCAAGATAGTGTGAAGCCACCCAGACACAACAACCCAGTGAAGGGACAATCAGTTGTAAAGGCTGGAAAAACCTACTGGACCAAGGGAAGTTGGAAGTAACTCAGGGAACAGCAGAAGGAATTGCTTAATCTTGATTCTACCCATCTTGTTTAAGGGGTCTGAGCTGGAACACGGAGTGGATCGGCCTGGATTCTGTCCCTCAGGGACTTAAGAAAAGCAAGGAGTTTCCAGGTCTACTGAAGACTGGGAGCAGCTAACTCTGCCAAGGATGAACTACATGTACAACTAAGCAGGACTGAAACGAACACTCTTCATAGCCCAGAATGAGCCTATTACCGCAGGGACTCGGGGTTTGTCTATACTTGGAATTCTGCCATGGCAAAATACACCATCGCACTTCAGTATAGCCACTACCTATACCAACAGGCAGATTTCTGTTGGAACAGGTAATCCACATCCCTTAGAAGCAGTAAGTAGCATAATGGAAGAATTCTTCTGTTTTGTGGAGTTTTCCACACCCTTGAGAGATGCAGCTACGCCAAAGTAAATTCCTAGAGTAGACAAGGCCTATTTATGCTGACAGGATGGCTGCTCCAGTCAGCATAGATAACCCATCCACCCCCAGGAGGCAATAGTTATGCTGACAGAAGACTTTTTTCACTGACTTAGCGCTGCCTAGATTGGAGGTTGGGTCAACTTAACTGCGAGACTCAGAGGGGTGGATTTTTTCATACCCCTGAGCAACGTATTTAATAGTACTCTGAACAACCAGACACCATTCTGGGAAAGCGAGAAAGCTGAGCCATTAAATAAACTAATACTTCTACCTAATTTATCTCAGCTCCTATGCAGCATTGATATGAAACTGAGGCTTTTTTCAAAACATAGGTGGCAAATTTAACACATAATGCATACTAATTAAGCCATCAATAAGTACTGCTTCTAAATGTGAAAATTACATGGGTTTAACTATAAAAAAAAATTATTTTATATATATATACTGGATGTCAAATACAACTAGCTCAAACAGAATAAGGTCAATTTTTGACCCAGCAAGGATGCCATGCAAAGGACTAAGTGGGTGCAAGATATGCCACCCTCTTACTCCTCTGTGCCAACTACTGATACTGTAGCTAGAGGGAAATCCAGCATGTGCAAAGGAGAGGGACCAGCACAGCTAAATGAACAAACCAGGGAAATAATCTGTACCAGGTATAAGGCTGGCAGAGATTCCTTCTCTTGGAGCAAGTTATGAAACAGGTTGTGACAGTCAGTCTACCTTTTGCTGAGGCAGCAGAATAACATGCTACTCTTTGCTCAGCATTTCAACAAAGCAACATTTTTGCCTCAAATGAACAGCAGCACTTAATGAGTAATTTCATAATAAGCACATAAGTATCTTACTAAAATATATGTCTGAACTTCCACTCTAAGTTTGAAGATACCTTTATTTGCATCCCCATTTTCTTCCATTTCCATAGCTGCATCCTGACTTTCTTCCATTTCCGTGGTTACAAATGTTTTTACATTTTTCATTCTTTTTGCTGTGATGCAAGGTTCTTCTCGAGTTAAGGAGCAAAAGATAAATAGGATGAATAAAAATATTAAAAAATAAAATGACTAAAATGATGTAACAAAGAGTTTCTGTACTTAGTACTGGAGTTTGTTTGCTGCTTTTGAAATTAAAAAAGGAACTTGTATCACATTACAATGTTTTATTTTAAGCTGCACTATATACCTATTTTCTACATACAAATTATTGGTGTATTATAAAGTTAATTATTCTACCAAAGCATGTTGCTAGATTTTTGAGATGCCAAAAACAGTCTTCACTGAAAATTGTATAGAATGTGTGTAGACATCTACCTTCTGCATGTTTACGTTTTTGTTTTTTTAAATTTGTTTGGTGTTCTTCTTCTTCTTCATTATGCTGGCCATTTCCATTTATTTCCAGCTGGGCTGTATTATTCCTCTCATGCTTCTTCTTCTTTTTCCTTTCTTTATTATTGCTTCTGGAAGTTTCTTCACTTTCATCCCTGGAACCTTCCTTTTCTTTCTTAGGCTTTTTGCCTTTTTTAGTTTCTGAGTTCTCTTGTTGGTTTTCTAATTTCACATCTTTTTTCTCTGTCTTTTTGTTCTTTTGTTTTTCTTCTTTTTGTTCTCTCTTACTCTTTTTCTTTTCAAGTTTATCAGCTATTTCATTTTTTTCAGTTGGCAATGGGTTTACTTCACTTTTTACAGGCTGGTTTCCTACTTTCAGCAATGATTTCTCTTGTTCTGTTTGGCTTGGCTCCTTCTGATGAGAGAAAAATGATGTTATAATAAAAATATCTTTCTTATCCTTCTTTTAGTAAGGTCACCCAGGTCTGCTGCATTATTCACAGGGGGCTGTTGTGCTCTGAATAAAAAATAAATTTAATCAGTTATCCGAGGAATGCTGCTATTTGATGGAGACAGTCACTCATCTCAGTTTGTGTGAGGCACCACAGATGGCTAACTGTCCCATCTGAAGTTATTCCACAACACATGCATTTGTTATTCCACTTAATTCTGTTTTTAGAAAAAGCAAGCATTTGCAATACATTACAGCTTATCCATTATTTTAAGTGTTTCAGCATGATGCACCAAAAAATTTAACCTACCACCAGAATTTCCAGGCAGAATGGAGTACTGCAAACCTTAGGAAGGCAGTAACAAAGAACAGCAGATAAGAATAAAGAAATTTAAGATGAAAGGAAGTTCCTAAATTACAGTACTATAGTGAATAGGCAGATACCTTTTATGTCTCACAGAAAAGTGTTGGCAACAGCTAAGCAAATCAAATATTAAACAGAAATGAGTAGCATCCAGCTCACACAAATACAAGCTTTAAAAAAAATTGTTGAGTTGCTGATTATAAATCCATAAATAAGACTAAATACCATACTTAAAGCATGGATTCACCGTTGTTGTTTTGTATGACAGCAATGGCATATGCTCTCCAAACTTACAGCATTTACACTGAGTAACAAGCTTTACTGCCCTGCAGTGATGTCAGAACAGAAAAAAAAAAACTGAAGAGGTATCTGGGATCACAAACAGTAAAATGCATGACATCACTACAGAGTAAAAGTAAAAATTGCTTGATTGTCTCAACTGTACTTTTCTTAATGTGTTTGAATATCTTTTAAGGGTAGCCTTAACTCTGAATTTCCTAGGTTTAGCACACTTGGTTATCCTTAAATTATTTATATTCTTAAACTGGCATAAGAAGTTTATACACAAGGTTCCTATTAGTATGATGCTGTCACTATGTACACTACAGCTTTCAGAGGCTGCTGCGCATGCAGCATAGCTAGCTGAAGTATCACCAATACACTGCTCCACAGATCAGCAAAAATTTGGTCTCGTATTCCCCATCTTTTCATTGGACACCTCTCCAGGAGCCTCTCCAACAAGATTTTTTAAGGTTTTCCACTCTGCTGCCCTATTGCTGTATTTTTACTCAAAGATCCTGTGGCATGATTTGACTTACATTGCTGGTTGCTTCAGAAAAAATATCCCACACCTGGTCCTGAAGAGCACGATTGTGAATCTTCATGCTGTTTGTCATCCAATTCTGAGAAAAAGAACAACGGAAATGAGATAAGCAACTGACATTCCATTTTAACTTGATAATCACACATAGAATAAATATAAAATTAAAAAATTAAAGTTAGCTTAAATTTGGTTAAGTAATAAATATACAAGTGTTCCACAGAAAAAGCCTGACTAACCAGTAGAAAGAAGGCCTTGAAAATAATTAATTATAAGGCCTAAAATAATAAAGGAAAGAAAATGTCTGTTTCAAAGAATAACTAATGAGATCAGAGAAGTTTCTAAAAAGACCTCAGACCAAGAAGGGTAACTGCAGGTGATTTTAATCAAACAAAGAAAATCTATCTTAAAGTGGTCTTTCTCAAACCTTTCTTATCAGGGTTAAAGACTGTATGAACCCAGCTGCAATAGGAAAACTATTGGACAGCAAAGAAAAGAGGAAGGCATGGGAAGAAAGGAGGTTGTATATCTCAACTGGATTAAGACTGGAAATAAAGATGAATTGTCCTGAATTTGTTTTTAGCTGGTCAGTAACTGGCAGTGACATAAGTTGTTTGTTAAAGGATACAAAAAAGTAAACTCCTGAAGGAGTCTTTGCTAATACCTGACTGACCATGTTGAAGTCAACCAGTATGGGTCTAACTACCTCTGAGTGTGGTCCAGTGTATGCTTCTTGATCAAACACTTAATGTTTTGTTATTGTTTGGACGTAGCAAATTGCTTATTAGGTAGCTTTTTAAGTGTGTTTGGGACAACTGCATAAAGGACTTTGGATTTCATTAAGGAATTTACGGTTAAATTGGTGTTTGGATATTTCCCTTATTAATAACTTCAAGATTATTAAAAACAACAAAAGTACTGGTGGCACCTTAAAGATTAACAAATTTCTTAAAGAATCAGCTTTCATAGGCTCCAACCCACTTTGTCAGATGTTCTTTTGACCACCCCAGTTATTATAGTGAGAATGGAATGTAGTCAAGGGTAAAAATGCAATTTAGGTAATTAGCATATGTGATAAAGTAGAGGTAATCAGGTGAAAGCTGTTTATGTGAGGGTATAAAAAGTTAATATTTAGACAAAGGGATGTGTGCCATCAACACCTGACTCTGTGGGAGGTGCTGCTAGTTGGACCAGAGGCCACTCATTCCCTGTCAGGGACCCTGAAGAAAGCCATTCCTGTATACAGCCTTCTGAGTGACTACTTAGCTCTCCGGGCTTAGTTAAATATGATATATTGTTGTTAATTTTAGGCTCTGTATGTAACTAATATAGTTATAGAAAATCTTTCACATTAAATCTTACTGATTTGCAAAGCAGGCATACCATGTCTCACTGGTATTCACAATGATCACTAAGCATCCAGTATCAACAGAATATTCAGGCTCAATGAAGCCATTTAATATATGGGACAAGTGAATACACTCCCCAGGATCACCATCCCAGTTTCTCAGATGTTGACTTAAGGGGTGGTTATGGGGGGCTGTAGGATCACATGGGGACAGGGCAGATGTGCTTGACTGAAGGGAAGAAACTAGGGATCAGCCAAAGATTGCATGGGAAGAAGGTCTCCAACTCCTTAACAATCCCTCCGACAACCAAAAAACAAAACAAAAACTGTTCCACACCCCCATCCGCTCTCAACAACCCTCCAGCTTCACTCCAGGACTTCCCAGAATTCTGAGAAATTACTATCCTCTCCCTCAGCTCCTCTGTAACCCCTGACTTTCCTTTGCACTGCTTCTGAGGGGTATGGAAAATAAGTTTCTTTATTGTTGTTTAAAAATTACTACTCAAAATTCTGCATTAATGTGCCTAGCAAGGTATCTATCTGTCAAAACATTTCTTGAATCTTTTTGTTGCCTTTCGTGTTAAAGACATACTTGCTGACAGGTGGTATGAAATAAATTTAAAAAATCAAAACTGGCATGATTATAGTGTGTTATTTTAACAAATAAAAGATACAGAATTTTAAAATATTATGTGCAGAATGTAATTTTTCAGCACAGAATTTCCCCAAGATGTATTTCATTTGTTCTGGAAAAGGACTAATGAAATGAAATATTGCACTATTGAAACTTCTGATCTATTATAATTTTAATATATTCTGTTACAATTGTAATGCCAACAGACCCCAGTTGTTGGTGGTGTGAAAGGTGGATTTTTCCACCCCTCTTTGTGTTTTCTTTTGCTGTGGCCAAACTTCAGCTTGTCTTATGGAATGTGGCCTGTTAGGCCTCTACAATTAGATGGTGTTATCTCTTGACAGCAGGGAGTAATGGCCTTCAAGAAGAGTTATTGTCAGTATCCAAGCCAAGTGGGACCAGACCTGAAGAAAGTGATACAATAAACTATACCTTACAGCTGTAAAACTTGAGTTACAGCTGAAAGACGTATGAGTTCCTCTACTGACCAGACCAGTGTCAGTAAGTTTCTATGACAACAAGCGATATGCTAATTTTTGGGGCTCCAAGACATAAAGCCAGGGTTCTGGTTTAGGTACGTTGGAGAAGCGATAGGTCAGCAGCCTGTTGTGTTGCCAGGGGATCTGGCCACCCCCTAGGCATCTCCCCACTCTTCACAAGGAAGAGCGTTAAACCCCTTGACTGATCACCAAGGGAGTCTGCAGTTTTTTTTTTCTTTTGGCAGATCTTTTTCTTTTTCTTTTTGAATTCTTTTATTAAGTCTTTAATTTTCACCTGTTCACCCTGGAGTGGGAGGTGGGCAGTAGCCCCCAGGCGCTCCGAAGGGGGTGACAAGGGGGTGTCCGACCACTGCAGCTGGTCATGGTGGGCTCTGGATTTTAAGGCTGCAGGCAAGAGCCACGAGGCTGCCCACTGGTTGAGCGGTTTTAACACCGGGCTGTTCTATTACATCTTACTATCTTTCTCTCAAAGAAACAGGTCTGCTGTCTGTCATTCTGGAGATAACATCCAAATGTGGTAAATATAATCTGGTCAAATTTGGGATTTAAATTGGGAAATGCTTTTTAGGAATGTGTGTATGTGTATTATTACTGCTCTGAACACAAATCAGAATTAAGCTAGTGTTCCACAATCAAATCAAGAAACAGCAGTGTGAAAGAGTGTGATGAAAGAATAAATCCATTCGTGTTCCCCGCCAGGCACCCCAGCTGACCCTTGTAACCCCTAGCCACAAACAGCCCATGGCTAGCCTCACTGGGCAGTGATCCATGGTGTCTGGAGAGCCAGGGGGAGAAGCAAGGCGTTCGTGCTGTCCTGGGCTGTGTATGATGTTTTAGTGTGATGTTTCAGTGTGTGTATGTGGTAAATAGCAAAGCTCTTTTGCCTACAAATTGTGTGCTCTCTCTCTGTCTCTCATAAACCCCACTCTGTTAAATTATATCAATCAGGATTGGAACTGGGGGGTTTAATTCAGTGTTAGGCACAAGAACGGGGCTAAATGTTATAGTGATATTTGTGCTCTATTTTCTGTTTATTGGGCAATTAATTTGTACTTAGAAGATCTTTAAATGCCTTAAAGAAATAGAGTTCTAAAACCGCAGTTTGTATGAGTTTTAATAAGCGTAATTTAATAGGAATTGCAAGTTTTAATTTTTGTAATAGGAATATTAGTAATTAGATATTAACCTCTTATTTAACCTTTTTTTCTCTTCTTTCTTTTTTGTAATTTTATTTATCTCAATAGAACTCCTTTCAGTGTGGGGATCGTGTCCCCTGCACCCATTCCCCCACAATAGGTGGGAAGGATTGAACCTAGGTCTTCTGCAGGTCAGTCTATGAGGCTGCAGAAGCTCCGCAGTAAGCTCCAGAGGTCCCAGGTTTGATCCCAGCAACTGATAACCAAGGTCTGTTGGAGTTACACAGTGTTCTTGGGCAGTACTATTCATTTACCTGAAATCATTTGTTCCTCAGCTAGCTCTCAAATATTCTCTCTTGGTATCTCTTGTATCCTGAATCTCCTCCCTCCCTCCCCCCATATATGCCCATTGTCTGCATGGCATACTGAGATACGGAATAGGAAAAATATGATCATTTAACCCAGACATGTCCATTACCCTTTATGGATGCTACATAAACTATGTGGAACTAAGTGGTGTAGTTGTCTAGTGGCAATTTAATAAGGTGCCATTTGAAGGAATACAAGCTAGAGCAGCGGCTGTCAAACTTAGGGTTGGGACACAGCACTGCGTCACTGACCCTCAAACACTGGGTCACGGCACCCCTTGCTGCCACTGCCAAAAGACTGGAGTGCATTGCTGAAAGATGTAATTACCGGGTCGCAGGCATAAATGATTTTTATTCAATTGTGTCCTGAGGAAAAAAGTCTGAAAACCACTGAGCTAGAGTCCAGAGGGACATTGAAGGTTTCTGGAAAGAGCCCTGTAGACCAGAAAGACCAGGGGCTGGAAGATCACAGCACTGTAAATTCTTAGAAGTTTGTTTGCAGATGTGCAGGCTGACAGAAACAGCAAATGAAGAAATATTAAGTGTGTGATACTGGGGACAGACTCTGGGGGTTGGGGGGTAGTTTGCACTTACAGGGGTCTAAACCTAACAAATTCTCCAACATGTCTTAGCTATTAATAAGCTAAATAAAATGACATAAATGGAAAGCTTTTCATCTAAAGATCAATGCTTTATAAATATTAATTAAATTTCAAGAAGACAATTATTATTATTCCCCTCCCATATTATACAGATGTACAAACAGGTTAAGCAGTTTGCCTAAAATAATACAAATTACCAGCATATGATCCTAATTTCACATCCACTGCTTTTCTCATTAAAATCATACCTGAAATTTGACCTTTTTTCTTGGAATATTGTCATAGGAGTGCATTTGCTCTAAGATGTTTCGCACTTTGGGGTTAATGCTCTGCTTCTTTATTGCTTCTTGAATCTTCTGCAAGAAAAGAAACAAAATAATTTGTCAGAGGAGCATTCGGTTAACTAATGAAGTCAGATGCAAAATGAAATTATAAACACAAAGCACCTTGAGGTACAAACCATGTAGAGCACAGTCTAGTATTTGTTATCTTTGTATTCATACAGATTATACAGTCAATTCTGAAACTACTACAGTATTACAAAAAGTACACGGCAAACACCAAATCTTGATTTTTCTTTTGTTCAAAAATGTACTGGAAAAAAATCACAGGAAATGTTTATGTGAATAATCAACACACTTTAAAGCTTAACTAAAATACAACTGATGGACTACGGTAAGTTTGAAAAAAAATGAAATTCAGAAAGACCTTGGCCAAGGTAAGCTACTCCACCCCATAACATATCAATGGTGAGGGTAATCCAACTGGAATTATTTACATATTTAAAATTACATACTGGCTTCACTGCTTTGCCGGGCTGTGAACATACACTGCATTAGCCTGCCATGCACTAAGTGTCTGTGTGGGACCTGCTGACACACACTAACAGTGTCTTAATACACTTTGATCCATTCTTGTTTCAAAGAAGGACAGATCAAACTGTGCTAAGGAGATCTTAATGCACATCAGTAGAGTCCACACAGACACTCAGACTATGTGATACGTGCACTGTAGTTAACTGTCCACTTCCCTGAATACTAAAAATACCAGTGTGGCCATGGTGGCAAGGGTAGCAACTCAGGCTAACCAACTGAGCATATACCTGGTGGGTAATGTGTAACTGTACTCAGGTAGCTAGCCTGAACTGGTGCAGTCACGCTGCTGTTTTTAGCACACTAACTCAAGCAGAGTTCCAAAGGAGTGGACATGTTAGTCCAGTTCAGCAAAACAAAAAAGGAGTCTTGGTGGCACTTTAAAGACTAACAAATTTATTTTTCACATGAGCTTTTGTGGGAGAAAATCCCACTTCACCTGGCATCTGATGACGTGGGACTTCACCCATGAATACTTATGCAAAAAATAAATGTTAGTTTTTAAAGTGCTACAAGACTCCTTCTTCTCCTTTTCTCACCCAGTAGAATTAGCACAGGTTTGCCTGCCCCCACTGGCAAGTATGTTCCCAGGTGCAGTGCAGACGTATTCTTAGTGCACAGAGAGTTACTGTGGGATAGATTCGCAGCCTGCATTGCTGCAAATTAAATGTTCATGTAGGCAAGCCACTGGTTTACTGTTGATGATAATTTCTGAAGCAATTTGTGACTATTGTCAATGATGTTCCTATAGATCTAGAAGATTACAAACTCAGTTCAAGATCTGTATTTTAAAGAAAGAGGGAAATATATTTTATAAAAAATGTGAGAGACTAATTTCACTCTAGTTCATACATTCATTGTCCCTCAAGAATCCTCTCTCATCAATTTTTGGTTGTCCTTTTCCCCCTCAACTTATAATACACACCCCACTAGAGAAAGAATCAAATTCAACCTCCTAAAAAGCAAACAGGGTCAGCCATGCTAACACTTACAATGCCCAGCACAGGACCAAGGGCAGAACCTGAAATCCTGATGCCTAAGCTTTCATGATGCATTAATGTTAGAATGTCAGGTTTGTCTGCTTTTCTCTTCATTTCAGATCATTTTTTAGAACATGCACCACTATTTAAAATAAAGCATCTCTTTTCCAATACGAATTTGTATGTATGTTTTAGTATACAAGATTATTTGAAATAAAGATGCATTATCATCATCAGAAAGAACATTAAAATATATATATTATTAAAGTGTTACCTGGATCCACTCCTGTTGTTTAGCATCTCCTTTGTTTGTTTTGGCTTCATAACCTTTTCCACCATATTTCTGATCTTCACTTACACATTTCACGTGGCTTTTATAATCATCACCCCTTAAATATTAATAAGCCACACTTAAAATAATCTGTAAACAATGTTCCATTTCAGTTAACAAAATCATTAACAAACCACATTCAGTCAAACTAGGCAAATTCAAAAGCAGGGGAAACGAGCTGTATTAGTACATGGCATGATACAAATTTAAGTTCCAATCCTATGAATGTTCATGTGTACAATTCTACTTATATTAGTGACCCCACTGAAATTAGCAGGACGATCGATATGAGCAAAGTACTGCATGCATAAAGCATATGCATATTTTTAGGACTGCTTTGTTTTTAAATGAAAGCCTGAACACTTCACAAAATAATTTAACTCCAACACTTCCTAGGAAACTTCTCTATGGCCACTGCTGAGTGTGCAAGCTGATCTATCAAGCCCTACTACAGAAACATCGTTGACATACCAGAAATCTTTGCCACAATCCATGCAAGAAAGGCACTGACAGTTTCTGCAAATGTTTACATGTTTTTCAACTTGCCCTTTCTTCACAGATTCTCCACATGCACTGCATGTGAACACTACCATTTTGGTGAAATTATCAAAATTGTTTCTTCTCAAAGGTGGTTACAACTTTTCTTTCCAAAATGAGATCTACAACAAAACATAAACATGCAATTAATGTTATAACTCTGAAAAAACACATTATATTTAAGAAAAATATAAGGAACCCACAAAAATTTAGTGCGTGTGGATCTATCTACCAGCAGCAAATCTATCAAACGGATTCAAGTGAGCAAAAGTCAGAAGTTAATTGGTCTTCTAAGTAACATCCATTTTTATATTAATTTTTAATTACAAATTTATTTCTCTGTATAGAACTCAAACAATTTGATCTTATATAGAAAACTGCATGGCATTCAAACTCAACAATTTGAGTTAGCTCCGATTCTTGCTTTTCCTTCTCTCACTAAGGTGCTTGCCACATTTTGCTGCTTGTTGATATTTCTGAAATACAAATTTGTAAACACTTCCTCTCTGTCTCTTCCACCAAAATCCTGGTACACACGCTATGGTGTTCTCTTACACCTGGATTAATTTAACTTCCTCCATTTAAAACAGGAACATCAGGGAGTCTGTTCTCTGCAATTTTAAACTGATAAAACAATCTCCTCCTGCCACTCTGACCACATCAGCCCTTCCTGCAGTTATCCCAGCTTCCCTGTCACATTCTGTATAAAGATCAAACACTTTTCACCAAAAATTTGTTCTGTTGCTCTGCCTATATAACAGTTCATTGCTCTCCACCTCCTTAGTTTTTTTGTTTCTCTTCCCAGACTTGCCTTCATGGCTTTAAGCCTGCTGGCATATTTGGTCCTCTTCAGATCCCTCTGCAGAACCCATTTGTTTTATTTAGGCCAGGGCATGTGTACAGTTCAGTGGTTACAGCAGGACAGCTCTGGTGCTGCAGTAGTGCAGTAGCATAGATCAGGGGTCAGCAACCTTTGCCAACCCCGGTGTCAGCCCTGACCACCAGACCCTCATTGGATGCCGCGAGTGGGGCCAAAAGCTGGCAGGGCCAGGCGTCTGGTTTGGGGCCGGGACCAGCTCCCACCCTCACCAGCAGGCAGCCTCTGGGTCCCGGCCAGGGCCACCTCTATCCCCATGGCCTCTGGGATCGGCTGGAGCCACCTCTATCCTCCATCGGCAGGCAGTTTCCTGCTCTGCGGTCAGAGCCAGAAGCTGGGGAGGCTGACCTGCATCGCTCCCCTCCAGCCCTGCCCAGCGGGGCAGGACTAGCACGAGCCTGGGAGCTGCACGATGTGGCTTCTGCTAGCCTGGAGCCACAACACGCGGCTCATTCTGCCCAACTGCGCAGCACTGAGGGAGAGGGGAAGCCTGAGCAGTGCTGCATGCTGCTCAGGCTTGGCCCCATGCCATTTCTGGGGTGGGTGCCGGGGGCTGTCGATCCCTGGCATAGATGCTTCCTACACTGTGGAAAGGGTTTTACCCATCAATGAAATTAATCCACCTAAGGACTTGTGTACACTAGAGAGCGTTGTCAACAAAACAGTGGCGGTGTACAAACTGAAAAGCGCCTCCCACCAATGTAATTCCCCTACTATGCCGACATGATAAAACTAGCTCAACAAGAAGAGTAGGGTTTATATTTGCATATACAGGGCAACAGTGTCAAAGTAAATCCCCCTTAAATTGATAGTTACATGTCTTTCTTACCAATTTCAGGGCTCCATGGACAAGACCACCACCTTGGAAGGGGGGAAAAGTCTGGGGGCAGCTGGGACTCCAGCTGCTGGTTGGGATGGGAGAAGCCGACACCTGACAGATCCCAGCTGCCAGTCAGGGAAAAACAAGCTGCAGGTGGTGTCTCTGCCTGCTCCCCACTGGAAGCCTGGCAGCTAACCTGACAAGGCTGGTTCCTGGTGGGGAGCAGGCAGGATGTGGAGCAAGAAGCTGGGGCAGCTGGATCTCACATCTCAGGTGCAAGATGCCCCAGGCTGTTTCCCCTGGCTCCCAATAGGGAAAAAGGATGGGAGAAACCCAGGGCTAGCTCCTAGCACAGGGGTTTCAAACACATGGCCTGCAGGCCACCTGCAGCCCCTAAAGCTCTTTCCTGCTTCCACAATGACACTGTTGTTACTGATATTTGCAACATTGTTGCATGAAAAGGTTTCAGTGGTGCAGCCCTCAGGCTAATGTACTAATCCTCATGTGGCCCTTGTGGTCATTTGAGTTTGAGACCCCTGGCCTAGCAGGAAAGGAGAAGTTGGGGAGGCAGAGGGGGCATTGCACTGGGACCCAGCCCCATGGAGCTCCCAGCAAGGGAGCTAGCAGCCTGGTTTTTCAGCTCCTCCTCCTGCACCCTTAGTCTGATGCAAGTGCTCCTGCTGAGGAGCTATGTTATGTGGTCTCATTTTCTGAGTGTAGACAAGACAGAAAAATGGGCAGCAAAATGCAAGGCAAAATCCTGTGGAGCCAGCTGCACCTACACTGGGGGAGAGAGTTTAACCTCCTACTGTGCATAGGCCACTCACATTTTCACAGCTAAGTGCAGTAGCCAGACCTCGCTTGTGCTTGCTCCACCGCCCACTGCGGGTCTCTGGGATGGGAGGACCGGCCGCAGCCTCTGTTCCCTCTAAGCTGTGCACACGCACCCAGGTTGCAAAACCCATGCACACAACAAAATCAAGTGCACAGCAAAAAACTCCACTGTGCTAATATTTTTATGCTACTGTAAGGAGGCAGTTTCAAGTAACATGTTCCAATCAAGGTTTTGTCATTTATAAAAATCATTTCTATCACCCTAACCAAACAAAATTTAGATATTAGTTGCATCATACAGGCTTGCTTTGTTGCAGAGGCACTGGAGCATGCACAAATTTGGACACTGAAATGATGCACAAAATTTTTTTTTGCGCACACAACTGACGAAAAATTAGAAGGCAGATTGGCCAGGGGTATCCTACTCCCGCCTATGGCCCAGCGCGGCAGGGCCACAGCTGGGGAGAGGCGTCACGCGGCATCCGCGGCCCAGCGCGCGCCACGTGCGGCCGCCACGCGCCTCTCCGAACGTTCCCCCCCGCCGAGCGCGCGCCGCGGCCGTTTAACTGCCGCCGCCGGACTCGCTCGCGCAGCCGCAGCGCTGCCCTCGCGGAGCCCAGGATCCCTCCGCGGCCTCACCGGCCGCCTCAGAGCGCGCGGCGGCGCCTCATTCCCGGCCGCCAGGCGCCCAAATCCCTCCGCTCCTTTCAAATGCTGCGCCAACGCCGGCAGCTCGGCGCTGCTTCGCCTCGCCGCTCCTCACCCCGCTGTACGTACGTCTTGCCGGCCTCCCCGCTTCCGCCGCCGCTCTCCCGCCCTGCCCCGCCAGGAAGCGGAAGTGCAGCCGCCGGAAGTGGCGGGAGGGGAGCGGACCGAGCGCGGCGGCCGCGGGGATGGAGGAGAGAAGCGGCCGGAGCCGGTAGGAGCGGCGGGGGGAGGACGCGCTAGCGCGGGCGGAAAGGAGCCGAGCGCGCCGGGGATGGGGGCCCGCTGTGCGGCCCGGCCCGGCCCGGCCCCCCTTTACACCGCTAGCTGGAGGGTAACACTGGGTTAATATAACCGCACCCCCCCCATCTTATCTCTGTTACTGGGGCTGGCCTGGGGGAGGTAGAGGTACCCCTCTGTAGCCCTTTCCCCATGGCTGCTGTTACACCAGCCCCCCCGTCTTATAGCTGTAACTGGGAATGATGGGCAGGAGGTAGCTGCAGCCCTCTGTATCCCTTTCCCCACCACTAATATTACACCGGCTCCCGTCTTGTATCTAGAACTGGGACTGACCTGTGGGAGGCAGATGTACCCCTGTATCCTTTTCCCCACACCTGCTGTATATAACTGGATATAAGCTGATCCAGGCACAAGCTGACCTGCCAATTCTGAGCCCAAAAAAGAAGCTAAAATTGGTGACCCAGGTATAAGCTGAGGTCCCCTTTTGGTCTTGGCCCCTAACCTCCCACCCACTGCTGCTGGCTTCCTCTGGAGTTTCTGACAGCTTCCCTACCCCAAAATCTATGCTGCTGCTTTTCCCTTGCCCCCTCGCTGTCCATTCCTCACCTCTAATGCCCACTGCTACACCCCTTGCTCACTTCTCAGTTTCCTGCCGCTGCCCCCTGCGCCACCCTTTCCTCACTGTTGCCCCCCTGCCCCCACCTGCTCTGCCCCTTTCTCACTGCTGCTCTCTGCTCCTCCTACTGCCCCCTCCTCACTGCTGACCCCCCGCTCCTCCTGCTGCCCCCCTGGCTCTTCACTGCTGCCTCTGTGCTCTGCCCCTTCCCCACTACTGCCCTGCTGCTCCTCCTGCTGCCCCCAGCTCATCGCTGCCACCCCCCCACTCCCTTCTGAGTTCCCTGCTGTTGCTCCCCTTTTCCCCAACACCCCCCAACCCCTGCTGCCACTCTTCTCAGCCTGTGAGGCACCCCCCCATCCCCCAGTCCCTGTTGCTGGTTCCCTGGGCTCCCCAAAAACCCTGGGTCCTCCTGCTGCTTTTCTTGGACTCCCCAACCCCCCCCCCCCAATGCCCAAGCCCAGCCGCCCCTTCCCTGGCCTCCCTGACCCCCCCCAGCTGTCTCATCACTTTCCCCAACTCCCCAGTCCCAGCTGCTGCTTCCCTGGCCTCCCTGAATCCCCCCGTCAATGTCCAGGCCGACCCCCCCGGACCTCGTTACTTGGCCACTCCAGGGTCCCTTCCTTACTCCAGCCCCAGCCCCTGCTGACTGCCCAAGATGGCTGCCCAGCAGCACTGGGGCTCTGGCTTGTCACATGGTCGGGGAAACTCCTGGGCTGGGGCTGTCTATCATGTTCTCTTGAGTATAAGCCGAGCGCCTATTTTCAAGCCAATTTTCAGGCACAAAATTTTTGGCTTATAGGCGATGATATATGGTAATATTACACTAGCCCCTATCTTGTATCTGTAAATGAAACTGACATGCAGGAGGGAGAGGTACCCCTCTATATCCTTTTCCCCACCCCTAATATTACACCAGCTCCCCCATCTTATATCCATAACTGGGACTGACCTGCGGGAGGTAGATCTACCCCTCTGTGTCCCTTTTCCTACCCCTAATATTATACCAGCCTCCCATCCAGTGTTCCCTCTAAGGCCCTGAGGCAGCTGAGCAACTTGCATTGCTTGCTGTGCCACCCCTGCCCCCCCACCGGTGTGATCCTGCTCTCCCAGTCACCCCCCCCCCCCCCCCCAATCCCAACCCCCCCCCCCCCCCCTACCCTGTTCCCCTGTTAACCCCCCCCCCCCCCCAGCCAGCCCAGCCCAGCCCACAACCCTCTGCAGCCTTACCTGGCCCTGGAGCATTGCAGCCAAGCCAGGGCTCCTCCAGCCAGAGGGAGCACTGACAGAGCATGCTCAGAGCTTCTCTGGGCAGGAGTTTTAAAAACTCCCAGCACCAGAGGAGCTCTCAGCCGGCTGGAAGACAGAGGCTTCTGGCCAGGTAGGGAGTCTGGCTGCCTACCATGCACAGCAGGTAGCGTTCCCTGCGCCAGACAGCAGTGCAGCTGCGCAGCTTATTGGGAACATTGTTCCAATCTTATAAGTGGGACTGACTTGGAGGAGGCGTCCTTTTTCCCCCACCCCTAATATAACAGCAGACCCCAGTTTGTACCTATAATTGGGACTTACCAGTGGAAGTTAGATACACCCCTCTATATCCCTTTCCCCACCCCTACACCAGACCCCATCTTATATCTAGAACTGGGACTGACCTGAGGGAGGTAGATATATCCCTTTCCCCACCCCTAATATTACAGCAGACCCCCATCTTTTATGAGGGTTGATGTGGGGGGTAGGTATAACCACTGTATGGCCTGTCCCTCATTCCCAATGTTGTATGAGTCCATCATGTTATATCTGGAGCTACTAGAGCTGACTTGGGGATTAGGGCAGCTGTGTATATTGTTCTCCATCCACAAATGTCAGATCAGAAGAGAGAGTTCTGTAGCACTGTTAAAGACTAACACTTATTTATCATATAAACTTTCATGGGTATAATCCTACTTTAAAGATGCTTATGTGATAAACTGTTAGTCTTTGAAAATGCCAGAGACTTCCTTCTTTGTTTTACTTTTGCTGGAATAGACTAACATGGTTACCACTCCAGAACTTCTCAACCTTAGATCAGCTCCCAGCATATCATACGTGTAATGAAGGCTAACATGGGGGTTAGTATGTTCCTGGATGTCCCCTCTCCAGCATTAAGCCAGACTCCCACCCATTCATGTTAACCACATAAGCAGGACTAACTAGAGACTTAATGTAACAGCTACATATCTCTGTATCCCACTCCCTAACACTAAAAGAGGGCCATCCTTCCCCCCGACCTCATAGTACAAGGGATTATGTTGGGGTTAGCATAAACCTTGCATATCCTTTTCATCCTACTGACTAACATTAGACTAGAGCAGACCCTTCACTTCTACACAAGTTAGCCCATAGGTAGTGCTGACCTGGGAATTAACATATCCATAGCTTCCCTCTCTCTCTGTACCTGCTAAGATTGGAGCAAACTCTTCACCCATCTGCCTTCCCTTAGGGCCTAGGCTGATTACATCCACTTTCAGGCTTCTTGGAGACTTCTAATGAACATTTAAAAGAAAATCAAGGCTAGTGTGCTGCTGAGATTATTCCTGATTAGCGGATGGCTCACAACAGCTTTGATTGCCCTTCACCTGGAGTGATGTATTTGCATTCACTGTCCTTAAAATACACCTATACCCGATGCACAGATTGCTTTAATAAACTGTAAAATCCTTTGGAGTGGGAAAGGTGATTGATAGGAATTATTTAGTGAACTATTAAAAATGAGTCTTGTGGCACCTGCAAGGCTAGCATATTTCTTCTACAATAAGAATGACCAAGTGGGTTGAAGCCCACAAAAGCTTATGCCCAAAGAAATGTATTAGTCTTCAACGAGCCATAGGACTCTTGTTGTTTCTAATGTATACAGAAAGCCTGCAGAAGAGAAGACTGAGGGGGATTTGATAGCAACCTTCAACTACTTGAAGGGTTGCTCCAAGGAGGATGGCGCTCGACTGTTCTCAGTAGTAACAGAGGACAGAATGAGCAGCAATGGTTTCAAGTTGCAGCTGGGGAGGTCCAGGCTGGATATTAGGAAAAACTTTCTTACTAGGCGAGTGGTGAAGCATTGGAATAAGCTACCTAGGGAGGTGGTGGAATCTCCATCTTTGGAGGTGTTTAAGGCCCAGCTGGATAAAACCCTGGCTGGGATAATCTAGTGGGAGTGGTCCTGCTTTTTTGGCAGGGGGTTGGACTAGATGACCTTGTGGGGTCCCTTCCAACCCTATGATTCTATACAGACTAACATGGCTGTCTCTCTGGAACTAATGAACTATTAGTAATTTTTAGTGACTTAGTGAACCTCTGATAAGAATTTTGACAAAAGATGCAATGAAATAATTCTTAATAGCAGAAGAGGAGTTGCACATAGAGTTAGAATACGTTAACAGCAGGGCCATCCCTAGGGGAGGGCAGGCTCAGGGTCAATCAACCTGTGAAGGCCCCTCTGCACTGGGAGGGTGGGGCAGGCTGTGCCAGAGGCTGGGCCTAGTGCTCCCTCACTACCCCCGGGCCAGCTACTCTGCCCTTGAGGTGGGGTGGGCTAGCCCAGAGGCTGGACTCCGTACTTCCCCCCCACCCCTTGCCTTCAGTTTGGTGCCAAAAGCAGGGGGGCAAGGGGACAGCAGCATGGGCCCCACACTGCTCTCCTCACAGCAGGGCAGCATGGGGCCTGCAGATTCACAGGACTTGGGATGATCGCCATGCTCACCCCCTGACCCCCCAAAGGATGGGGCTGATTAAAAGGAGACATGTCAAAAAGATCCCAGGATGGTGCCCATAGTAGCAGTCATGAGAAGGTGATAGATAACTAATTTATTTGTAGGATGAGGGAAACAAACAAGGAGTCTTGTGACACTTTTAAAAACTAATTTTATTTATCACATGAGTATGCAATAAATAAATTGGTTAGTCTTTAAAATTGCCGCAGGACTCCCTTGTTTATTTTGGTGAACTAGACTGACACGGCTGCCTGTTTGAAATCTGTAGGATGAAGACTGCAAATTTTTTCTGCTAGGTGACCTAATAAATTTAACTGATAGTCAGTGATTCTTTAAGCCGCTTAAAGATTGGATTCATTTCCCTAGTAGATGTAGTTGTTTTAAACATTTTAAAACATCTTCTAGATGAAGAAAAATTCCATTTAGTTGTTTGTTGGAAATTGAAGTTGAAACCTTAATATACACTTTAAAAGCTTTATATGATAAAATACCTGTACCTGAAAAACATAATAGATTTGAAAGTCTGAACAAAGACTAACACAGCTGTTTATCACATTGTCAGCTGATTTGTTTTGTGATGATGACCAACCTATTAATTTCAAATTATGGTTTATAAACAATAATAAGTCATAAATTTAAATGCTGATTTTACTGGTGTTTTACGATATTTAAATTGTGGGGCTGAGAATTATTGCTGAATTGCCATCCTGACAAAAGCGTATGAAAACGTACAGCCCACTTTTGCCCTTGTAGTCAAACCCCTTGAGCCTGCTCCCCCCCCCCCCCCGTAACTTTGAACACTGCCTCTAAATTCAGTTTGTAGGTAAAATCAGTGTTTTCTGCATCTGAGAACTGAAATGTTCTCAATGCTGCAGCAATGAACATGATATAAATGTGTGAGGCCTCAATAAATGTATGTTTCTGATCACTATGACAACCAGTTTTAGTAGTCGGTCACCTAACTCTGCCACAGAAATGTAATGGAGGAGCACCCTCTGGTGACCAAAAGGAAAATTCCTCGCATCTAGCTGTGAGCCAGATTCGTCCAGCCCTGTTATAAGTGTTTGGTAGTAATGAGTTTGATGATTGCAGAATTGTCTGTTCTGTGTTTAGAGTGTTAAGAAAATGAGTTTTCTCCAATACCGAATGCCTATTTGCTATTAAGTTTGTTGATGTACTGTGTTCTGCTTGCTAAAGTTAATTCCCAGTTAAGTGAATAAGACAAATGTATGGTGACAATGTTCGGTATATTGCAGCATCTCCATTATCAAATGTTTGTGCAGAAAGAATAGGAAATGTTGACTTTAATAAAACTTACTTTCTGTACTGCTATAGCCATTAATCACCAACAAATTTTTCTTTTATCATTAAATGGCTTGAATATCATTAGACATCTGCATTAGCTATTTCCTTGGGGAGGTAAGGAAAATAGTTTGTAGTACGTTAATTTTTAATGTCATTTAAAATTTGTTACAATATTTTATTTAAAGCTTAATTCCCAGACTATTTTTTATGTTGTTGTATTTTAGGTAATCAAATGGTATTCTAGTATGGACACTGTTGCTAGTCATAGTTGTCATCTCCTCCAGCAGCTACACGAACAGCGGATTCAAGGTCTTCTCTGTGACTGCATGTTGGTCGTAAAAGGTGTCTGCTTCAAAGCACATAAAAATGTATTAGCTGCTTTCAGTCAGTATTTCAGGTATGTAGTGGGGAAAATATTTTTGTTGAAGAAATAAACAGGATACTACATAACTCAAGTCTTAATCTCTGAGGAGAGAACTGTTTTGTTAGTTACAAACTAGTGATGCTGTTACCAAATCAAGGCTGAAAGAAAAAAATTAGGTGGATCTTGGATCACTTATCCTGGGGATAATCTGTGTCTCACATTTGATGGAATTGGAAACTATGGTTCACCTAATTTTTTTTTGTACTTCTACATATTTAGCCAATAAGTTCTTTGGGGGTAGGGATCCTCTTTTGATTGCAAACTAACAGTAGCTAGCATACTGTAAAGGATCCCCAGTCTCTCATTGGAGGCTGTAGCTAATACTGTAGTACAAATAAATAGTAATAGTAATGCAAACTCCTTCCAAAGTGCAGTATGGTACTGCAATATGATGAGCAGAACCAGGTGATGAATTAAATAGGCAAGACAGCCTGATCATCCCATTTTGATGCTTGGTGTTTAAAAGGAAACTAAGCAGGAAGACAGTTTTCTTTTTAACTTTTCTGAATCTGTATCTGAATTAGATTCACATAGGGAAGTCTCTTGATGTGCTAGTCGGTCAGTCTGCATCTGAAAATTTTAAAATCTGTCAGTGGCCTTTTCAGCAAGCAGCAACTCCTGTTCACTTGTGTTGGGATGCTACACAAGAGAATTTTCTTTGCTTGCCTCAGTAAATAAACTAGTATTTTTTTAACCTAGTTTCTTCTTACATCACTGCTAAAGCTTCAGCTACCGATAAATATTTTTTAAAAACTGGGAAAAGGTAGTTAGTGACGTCATGAGGGGAAGGAAAGTTGAGGTCAAGCGTTTTCCCCCCACCAATAGTGTCATAACTACTCTTAGTAATAAATTGCAATTTGGATTCATACCCAAAGACTTTTGGCAATCAAGTTTGAGTTTAAGGGGGGTTAGGTGCCCAATCAGTGTAGTATCCTTTCAATATCTTAAAGTAAACCAAATTAAAAACAGAATTACAATAGGCTTAGGTCAGGGGTGCCCAAAGTTTTCGTACATGGGGACTGCAGAGCCTGGTTGGTGCAGGCCTGTGGGCCACAAAATTCCAAAATCAGTTCCTTTTTCACTGTGCGTGACATACAGTTATATATTTTCAGGATATTATTACAACAAAAAAGCCATTTGCGGGCTGCATGCGGCCCATGGGCCGCACTTTGGGCACCCCTGGCTTAGGTACGAAGTGATTATATTCAGTGGATATGGCCAGAGCTTGAAAAATTTACCAGCCACATAAACCTACTTGTAAGAGGCTCAGCTCTAAGGAGGATCAGCCCCAGTGAGGTTCAGTGGCAGAGCCTGATGGAAGGCTTAGTTGCTGAAAGGTTTTCCTAGCTATGAAGTCCCATCTTTAGTTTCATTTTGATTAGTAGATCTCTGCTAAATATAGAGCTTCCTTTCTCACTCCACAATCTTATTTGCCAGAAGGGAAGAGGGACACCTTTTCGTGTCTATCCACTCCTGCAAACAATCCTTTAATACATTGTTAAGATTGATATTTAAAGCAAGAAAAATAGGAAATGATAAGCCTAAAGTGGGATTTTTCAAAAGCACCCAGTAGTGGTATGGCTGCTGTTGTTGAAGTCAAAAGTAGAACTCCCATTGGCTTCAAAGAATGCAGAATTAGATTCATTATGAGCAGTTTGAAAAGTCCTATCAGTAATAACCATTGTGACTGTCTCTGTGGCCCTGTATTACGTACTGAGTTATTAATTCAAGTTGGTTTAGGATATAGTGCTCAATGGTGTATTTGATAGTTTATAAAAATGCTCTCAAACTACCAAGGCATGTGCTTATATTTTATAGAGAGTTATGCTTTATTTTATCAGGACCCTATTTCAGAACTCTTCGGGCCAGAAGAATGATGTCTTTCACTTGGACATTAAAAATGTAGGTGGCATTGGCCAGATCCTGGACTTCATGTACACTTCACACCTTGATCTTAGCCAAGACAATGTACAAGCTATGTTGGATATTGCACAATGTCTGCAAGTGCAAAATGTGCTGAACATTTGCCACACTTTTTTAAAATCCTCCACAGCTGTAGAACAGCCTCCCAGTATGCTTTGCAATAGTGTGTTCTCCTTGCAAAGTACTTTGGATACTAACTGTGTGAATGAGGGTTATGGTACTAACTTACTGCATGAATGCCCATCAGATGCACAAGCAAATAAAGTGTTGGACGACCATCATTCCAACAGATCACAATCTATTAATCTTCATACTTCCTCAGGTGATGTACAGAAACAGGACTCCTTAGATGGTAATTGCACAGAGCTCCCATTTAAACAGCCAAATTACTATTATAAACTGCGCAATTTTTATAGTAAACAGTTCTACAAGCAAAACGCATGCTCTAATCATGAGAGAATCCCGGAACAGTCCTTTGCATTCAATGCATCTACAGAGCTAAATACAGTAGAGAACAGTACTTGTACTGTCAATCAAACTGAATGTATTTTGGAATCCTCTGACCACTTACCATCAAACTTTCTGGTTCAGTCATTGAATGAATCAGATCAAGATTCAGAAAACACGTCCTCGCAGCCTGCCAAACAGATGCGACTGAAAAAGGCAGTACACCTTAAAAAACTGAATTTTTTAAGGTCACAGAAGTCCACAGAACAATCATCTGAACCTAAAAGAGATGACAACAGTGTAACAAGGGGAATTGAATCTGTAAATGAAAGTACAATGGAGATGACAAATATTAATGCTGTTGAAGAAAAAGAAACTGAAGACCTTGTTAGTTCAGAAAGTTTTGAACAAACTGTTGAAATGGAACGGCCTCAGGGCTCTTCAGAGCAAGATGAGCAATCTCAGCTTCTTCAGTCACAGAGACAATATACTTGTGAATTATGTGGAAAGGCTTTTAAACATCCAAGCAATTTGGAGCTCCATAAAAGGTCTCATACAGGTACAGTTATTTAAGACTTGCAGACCAAATAGTTGGGAATAAGGTAAAAAGGAAAATGATGGCCAGGCATCCTGCTGGTTCCAAGACAGTTGTTACATGGGAATTCATGTTCAAAAATGTGCTTGGTATGGCAAGTCAAGTAGAGAAAAATGACAGTTACAGAAATATTTAAGTGAATAGAGAGAAACTCAATTTATTGTCCGTTCCCTGAACTGAATTTTCTGTTTCCTTCGTAAGTGCACTTTAAATGTAAACTTTATTTTTTTTCTCACCTTTAAAGGACACATCTTTTGTGTTGTATGCCCAGATTGTATAACTCCCAAAAGCATAGATGTATAGAATAAAAGATAGTATAAATGAATGTGCGAGAGGAAAAATTTGAAATTAAAGAATCTGTAAATTCCAGGAGACGTACCTCTTTCTGTAGTATTTTACACTGAACTGAGACCATTGTAAGTCATATGGGGTAGAAACCATGTTTCTCTGTTTTCTACAGTGCCAAACATACTCTGCTAGACATAGTTTTCATTGAGATGACTAGTAAAGAATGTTTCTAGTGAACAAATGTATTTTGTAGAAAAAATGAGATGAGTTGAATAATTTGGCTTACACACATTGAAAAACAGAGGAACGTAACTTAGTATTTCTTTGTCACAGTGGGGGGGACCCACTGTAGCTTTTTAGCTCATGATTATGAACATTTTAAGGTCACCAACAAATAAAGTTGTAGAACAGCAGCAAATTCATTTAAAAAACCTTTCTATAAAACTGTAACTTAGTAATATTAATTTCCATGGGACAAAGCTAATGGATGTTTCTGCTCCTCTTCCTTTATATCCTAATAGCCAATGACATAGTTTACAAATGCACAAGGGTTCACCTTGCTAAATGAATAATAGCTGACAAACGAATATGCATTTTCTTCACAGAAGTCAGAGAAAGTGGCAGTTCTTTTAACATGAATTCATTTATTCTGTAAATTATGGTATTTAGTAATGGCAATTCAGATTTCCATAAATTCTTGGGGACTAACCGTTCCAGAAACAAAAATTTTGAACTTTCTTCATTATAGTCTCCTCCAAAAATATTTTTTTAAATGATGCTTCCCTAGCACTAGATTTTAATGCCTTGTAGGTTTCTATGGGCAAAAAAAGGTATATTAAATGCTCAGTCTAATAAACACTTGAAATTGTTTGTGGAAAAGGTATATTATAAACTCAGCACTCCATGTCATATACTGTTGTTTATACAGCAAACAAAACATATTCAGACATCTTAGAATTTCATTTTAGACACAATGCAACACTAGATGGGGAGCTGAAAGGAAGGTGTGGACTGCAATAATAAGTTTCCATGGTTATGTAGATTGATTGATTATATGCAACCTTTATGATGCTACTGACCTATTCCTATTTGAAATCTATGTATTCACACATGCTCCAATTAGTCAAGCTAGTCTGTGGTTCCCAAATGGTGGTATGTGTACCACCAGTGGTACACAGGTGATCTGCCAATGGTACACGCTTTGTTTACGCTTAGTGTGAAGTTCAACATCAGTTGAAGAGAAATATGCAAGCGGCTCCATCTAGCTTATGTATCTCCTGTTGACTTCTTAAATTCTCATGAGTGTGGCATCCCCACTATGTTGCACCAAGGGGAAATGCCCTCTCAACAATTAACTTAAGACACTTTTCATACATAGTCTGTTTATTAAAAAGGAAAAAAAAAGTGGTACTACAGGCCATGAAGTTTTATGTTGGTGGTGTGCAGTATGGGAGAGTTTGAGAGCCCTAGCTCTATAGTGTTTAAAGTGCACAGATGGAGCTACACATATCTGCAACATACAAAGTGTACATCTAAACTATAACAAGACTGTTCTCATTAGATTTTCTGTTCTTGTTTTGCTGCCCTGCACCCTGCTAATTCATTTGTGGTAGTTGAAGTTAGGCACAGGAATTCCATGTTATCTTCAGAAGCCCTGCTCCACCAATTCTTGTTTATAAAAGTAACCCAAGAAGAGAACAAAATATCGCATAGAAGGATTCTGCTTATGTTCCCATATGGTATTCTACAAACTATTGTATTTTCATAGTCAATACAAATTGCTACTGCAGGCTAATGTGTGGGTTGGTGTGATCTGTCTCCTGCCACATTTTCCTGTTATGTAATTTTTAAAAAAGGGAAAGGAGATAGAAAGTACATCATGTAATTATTTAGTGCTCTGTCCTGTTCAACTGTTAGTGGGGTGGAATGTGTTGGTGGGGTGGGTTATAGCAACACAAGAATAGGAAACTATTCCAGACAAAGCAAGCATGTGGGTAGCCAAAGCAGTAGCAAATATACTAAACAGGCAGAGGAAGAGAGCAGTCATCAGGCTGAAGAGGAAAGAGGATATTTTCTGTTTGCTTGCCCCATTAAGAATATTCCTGTGTCATGTTTTAGACATGTAGTATAATGTGAAAGATCACTTAGGACATTGGAGCTGGTGCTGAGCTAAGTTTTGTGCATGAGCTTCTGGGAGCAAGTCCTGTACGTACATTGAACATTCAACTATTGCTGAGATCTTGTGGCACATTTATATAAATAAAATTACAGCTAACTATGCACCCTTGTAATTTAGGTATGTAAATAAATCCTTGAAGTAACTTCCACCTTAAAATGTACAATGTCAGTTACCCAGCCCAATTTTCTTTGAAACAGTTCTTCAGGCAGAAGTGCAAATAGAGATGGTTATAACACTGTCCTGAAGGTCATCCAGATCAAGTTCTGACTAACAAAGGAAGTTGATTATCGATAGGGAAGATGCTGCACTTTGAATATCCTGCTGCTAAGAACCAGAAGAACACAGTGATTGTCAATAGGACATCTGTGTCTGACTTCAGCTGTCCAGAGAGCACACAGGATGCTACCTCTCTCCCTAGGTACCCAGACTACAAAGGGATTTATAGACTAATGTACCAGCGCTTAATGCCTTGAGTTGTACACACAAACCAATAGGAATCAACATGTTACCTTGAGCACAGGTGTAGTATGTTCAGCACAATTCACACCAGTAAGTAGATGGTCACAGACTGTACGTGGCATAGGAATATACTTAATGTCAAATTAAGTATCATGTTCTCTTCCCCCCACACTCTGTTCAGTTTTATTAGCCTTTGCCTTTCTGATTAGTATTCTTCCTACTGCGTTGGCTATCCACATGTTCTTAATGCCTGATGAAAGACATCATCAAGTGTACATCATGTATATCACAGGTTACTAACATCACCTAGCACCTGCACACTAATGCTAAAGAATTATGTGCCACAGCTAGAGACTAGGAGGGACTGAGCTGCACCAATGCACTTAGGCCCTGCAATGGCAGAGGCTTGATTTAAGTGAGATATACCCAGATGATCCCAGTGAGTGACCAGCACCCCCCACCAAAATACTAAGGTCACTTTGCATTGTTGAATTTTGATCCAATTTCTGTGACTCTGCCCTTCAAGGTCATTTAGATCTCTGTCTGTAATATTCTGATCATCCTTTATTTTGATTTCCCAATTTCATGTCATTAATAAATTTTAAAAGCACAATCCTTGGGCTGTAATGTAGTGGCTGTATTAGCTGATGTTTTCAGCTGATCATCAAGGGTACTCCCAAACAGAGCTTTAGTAGTGATACTACAGACATTGTCGTCTTGTCCCCAGAATCTGGAGTGACCTGTGGTTTAATCCCTGGTGTACTGGCTCCATGTTGCATCACATCCTTATTTTGACATCGTCTATTCTGTTGTCATACAGTGCTTATTTTACACCTGAGCCAAGGCAGATTAGTGAATATCTATTCTTTGATCAAAATCTGCTCATCAACCCTGCTTTGACTCAGATTTGGTGCTTGTGTTTCTGCCCTTGTGCATGTATACTGTTGCCTCATTCCAGGCATTTGGATGCCTGAGGGCCCAGGATAATCACAAACCAATGGAAGTTAGGCAGTCATGTGCTGGATTTGCCTGCAGGGTCCCAGTCTGGTAAAAGCTCTCAGCTCATCTACTGGACTGGGCCTTTATAGGTGAGTTTACACAAAATAGCTGGGGTTGCATATGTATGTGCAACTTTTGGCCCAATGGTTTTGGTATTCATCTGAGATGTGAGCAATGCCTGGTGAAAGTCCCACCCTGCCCATCTGAGGGGGAGAAGGAAATTAAATCTGAGATGTGAGAGACCCCTGGTTCAAATCTCCCCATCTGAAGAGGAGAAGAAATTTGAACAGGGATCTACTGGTCAGGGCTGTGGATTATTCTGATGTGGGGCTCTCTCAATCTCTCCTCTTGATACTGTTCCACTATGTAAACATAATTTTAAAAAGTCATTAGCTCAGGGGGGCTGGATGCTGGGGCTCCCATGTGAGTGTTCTAACCAATAGGATATGCAGTTATATTTATATTCTCTCCCTTATTCTTCTGTTTCCCTCAATGATGCTTTCATTATTTATCCACAGCCAAGCAGCTTCAAGAGTTGAGATTGAGGGATCCGTATAGCAGAATATCCCAGAGCCCAGTGGTTAGGGGACTCACCTGAGAAGCGGCAGATCTCTGTTCATGTCCTGTCTCCTTCTTAAGTAGAGGAAGGGATTTGAAGCAGTGTCTCCTAAATCCCAGGTCAGTACCCTATCCACTGGGCTAAAAGTAATGAGGGAGGTAGTCCTCCCTGTTCTACACTTACTAAAACAATCTAGGCACCTAATCCCAAGAGAGCCTTTGCAATTGAGAATCCCAAGAAATGAAAGAGTTTCCCAGCAGCCCAGCCTTAGGTGAGATTGACAGGGTTTAGCACAGGGGTCTCAAACTCAAATCACCATTAGGGCTACATGAGGACTAGTACAGGGCTGTGTGAGGACTAGTATGTCAGCCCCAGGGCCAAACCACTGACACCTTTTCATACAAAGATATTGAAAATACCAGTAACAATAGCGTTGTTGCGGGCCGCAGGAAATAGCTTTAGGGGCCACATGTTTGAAACCCCTGATTTGGCACATCCTTCGCTGGCCATCTCCCATTGGTAAGCTTGGGTGAAGAGCTGCCTTCATGTTGGTTATTATGAATCCCATTCTTAAACACCTATTCCTAGTCATTTATAGTCACCTAACTCAGGCTTTGTGAGTCCTATTGATTTTCTAGGCATCTAAAAGTTAGGTGTAGCAATGCTCAGCATCATCACACCTAAGTTTGTTTGAGAATCCTTAAATATGTATGTAGATCTTTAGGCATCCATACATCTTAAGAACGTGGCCCTAGTCACTGTGAAAATGGGATTTTAGCTGCTATTTCCTCTTCAAAACTACCATAATCTAAAAATTAGCAAATCCATTAAAAGGGAGAATTATGCCAGAACTACACGGTGACTGAATGACTGTATGGGATGTTATTGGGCAAGCAAAAGAAGCAAGGAATCCTCTGGCACTTACAGACTAACAGATTTATTTATCGCATGAGCTTTTGTGGGAGAAAATCCCACTTTGTCAGATAAATGAATGCCACTTCATGCTATAAATAAATCAGTTAGTCTTTAAGTGCCACAGGACTCCTTGCTTCTTTTGCTGAACTAGACTAACACAGCTGCCCCTTTGGAACTTGGTTATTGGGCAAGGTTATTGAAAAAGACTATACACTGAGTCAAATTGATGTATACGTTTCCAGATTAGACAACAGAAGAATATCAGTATGATGGGATTATAATATGTTTTGTAAAGTATATAGGTTGGGCTGATTTCCCTATTTGTCAAATTTCTTACACAAAAACTATTGCGAGAGACTCCAATACCAGTTTAAACATGGTTGAGTATTATCAAAACTCTTATTGACCAAAATGGTCAAGTCAATTGTCAGATCATATTATAAAAACAGGGTGTGAAGGGTTGGTTGGTGAAAGCAAAGGCAGTTAAATATGGTTATATAGCTTATTTTTAGTGAGAAGTCACTGGTTGTAGATAGCTCTGATTGGAAAGAGACCTTGGAAGCAGATGTATCAAGTGAGCAGAATCTTGTAAGGGAAAGTACAAGACTCCTCTCTCTCAAACTGATGTGTTCTTTTTATTTTTTTTCTTAATTTGACAGGATTACATCATGTTTCCTTGAAGCATTTATAATTCTCATTCTCATCCTTATCTTGCAAGGAAGGAAGCATAAATGTTAACACAACATTTCTTTTTCTGTCCATTCTTTGCTAGTTATTTTTGAGATATGTTATATTTAAAAGATATTCTCCTTTAAGAGGTAAATGACAGAAACACAAAACCAATCTAATTTTCACTTTAAATTATATGGGTAAGTGTTCTCTTGGCTTTTAGCGATATCTAAATGATATCTTTTAAAGGGAAGTATATTAATTTAAAACATTTGTATTCTGTAGCAACTATTAGATATGCTATATTCTGTCTTTTCTCCTTTTAGGTGAGAAACCTTTTGAATGTAACATTTGTGGGAAACACTTCTCACAGGTGGGAATATTTTATTTTATGATACCTACAGTTAAAGTAAATGCATCTGTGTTTTGATGTAAAAGTAAACTTAGATCTGTTTTTGGTGATATAAATGACATAGCCTTGTTCATTGTTAAATCCTAAATTTAGAATTTAGCCACCTCTGATTGCTTTTGAAAACCAAGATTACAATTTGCTAGATTTCTTTAAGATGTTCTCTACTTTTTTTCTTTTATGCAGCAGTTCTGTCACCTCTCCCTCAATTTCTCTCTAATTGTCATGCATTTTTCTCAGCAATTGATTGGTTAGTTAAATAGACTTAAAAAAAAATTGTCCTCTGAATATTTAAAGTCTAGATGACATTGACTGCCAAACAGTGTGAGGCCTGAAATAAATATGTGTGAGGCCTAAAATAAATATGGGATACAATCTGAGTCGTGTTTAAAGGACTAATGTTTATATACCATGGTTTTTACATGATCTGAAGCAAGTACCGTAGTCATATATGCTATGTCCACATGTACGTGGTTAAATCGATTTTACTTATATCAATTTAATAAAATCAGTATAAAAATCATTAAATCAATATAAGTAAAATCAATTTAACAGGTCCACACCCAAAAAACCCAAATCAAAATAGCATGTCCAGACACAGGACTTGCTATTTCGATTCAGGAGAGGGGCACCATGGCAGGTGTCGCAACACGGCCTCCTCACTGGGCCATGCCCCCACCCAATATATAGAAGAAGGAGAGCACCTGGGAAGGAGAAGGGCAAAAAGTGTTAAATCGATTTAACAGTTACATTGAAATAACATAAAATTAACTGTCATATCGATATAATAGTAGGTTTTATTATATTGATATAACTTTTCTTATATCGAAATGAGGGACCTCCTCATTTCAAAATAAGGGAACATTGTGTGGACCTACCATTTTTAAAATCAAAATAACTAGTGTTATTTCTATTTAAACAGTGTGTGTGGACATACCCATATATACCATATATACTCTCAGGTAAGCTGATCCACGCAAAAGCCAACCTCCAATTCTGAGGCCCCAAAATAGTAATAATTGGGTGACCCATGTATAAATCTAGGTCCACCCGTGGCCTCGGCCCCTAACCCCTCCGCCCTGCGCTGCTGGCTTCCCCTGGAGTCCCAACATCCTCCATAGCCCCCCAACTCTTGCCACCGCTTTAGCCCAACACCCCCTGGCCACTGCTCTTCCCTTGCTGCCACTTTTCTGTGACACCTGGAGTCTTACTGTATTCCGTCTTTTATTTGGCCATAAAGGATACCTTTATTTATATCAGAATACTTGTGCATCATAAGTAGGGGAGAGAGAGAGAACAATCAAGTACATTATCAATACTGACTTTAGACTTTTATTAATTGAAGTGTGAGATCCAGCCCTACAGTCTGCAAGCATCATTGTTCGATTGTACTTATCTAGTCATTTTGGACACAGTTTTGAATGCATATTAACCATAGAAAATATATTTTCTTTTGTTGAAGACTGCAATTCCAAGTATCAGAACAGTCATAATCATTAAAAGTAGCTTTTGAAAACTGTTGTGAAGATACACCAGCCTTGATGCAAGAAGGGATTTGCTGCCCTTCATGTTGATGAGAATAAGAAATAATGGTTGGTTTATTTGACCATAAAATTTGTCTTGCTTCAGGCAAGTGGAATAGCATTCTGCAAGGCTGGTTTAAGTTACTGATGGGGGATTTTGGGGTGTGGAGGGAAAACAATAAAGTATGTTTCACAGACTTGACAAATTTAAGACTTATCTCATGGAACAGACTTTGTTTTTAATGAATACTTTCAGTTTTCCATCTGTTGAGAAAAGGTATTGAAAACTGCAATTTCTCTTTTAACAAATGCTCCTGAGCAGTTTTTCTCCCCCAGCTTAATCTCCTGAAGGTGCAGATAGACAGACGATAATTCAGAGTATCCATGTTTGCAAACTGTAAGATCCATAGAATGCAATCCTAAGTGCTGCAAATAATTTCCTGTTCATAAAATGAAATTTTCCTTGCTCCCTATTTTTTCCGTATGTTGACATCTCATAAACATACTGTTACTTTAAAAAGTGGTTTTAAAATGTTGTTCTTGCCTTTATGTATGGATGAACATTAGCAAATGGAGGGTGAAATGATGAAACTCCAGTTATTGGTCCAATTATATTTTTGCAAATACATTGCCATTACCACAGGTTGTAAATCTCTACGCATCTAGATGTAAGAGCAAAGAAAATTGTCCTCTGTCTTGTATAATGACCAGTCCTCCTCTATTTCTCAGTTTTCTGTGCTATCACAGCCTGTAACTGAGAGACTATAGCACTGTTCTCTCTAGTCTAGACTTTATTTGCTGTACTTTTGGGCCTGGTCTAGCATCTGCCCAGTACAGGGACTCTCACTGAAATTGACAGCAGTTCTAAGAGCATAGCAGATGCTGGATTAGTATTACTTTTTGTAGTTAGAAATAAATGAAAGATAAAAGTACTAAAAACTGAGATCACATATAGGAAGAAATGGCCAAAAGGAATTTGAATTACATTAACCTGGACTGTTGAAGAAGAGAGAGGATCCATTTGCCCCCCCCCCCCGCATATGTCTCCCCACACTACCAGCATATCAGCTGCTTGCCTGCATTATTTTATGCTACTCCTGTTCTCCACAGTCAAGGATAATATTGCAGAGCCTTTGTGTACTTTTTTCTGCAAGCTCTCTTTCAGGACATTTTAGCCTTGTCTACCCTAGAAAGTTTTGTTGCCAATAGTCAAATTTTGGTGACAAAACGAATCCACCATATACACTTAAATGCTTGTTTTGTCAGCAGAATTGCCCTGTTTTGCTGACAAAATAACACCACTTGTGTCAGAGGCATAGCGCCATTTTCACAAACGATTTGTTACAAAAGACACTGACTCATTTGTACACTGACTCATTTTTCTGTTGTGTTAAGCAGTCTCTGGAAATGTCCCACAATGCCAATAGTGAGCATGTTGGTCTTCTGCTTGAACTCTGTTGCTCTGCAGCAACCAGTCCCTCCCTCTCTTAAGTCCTGGGAATTTTTGAATTTTCACTTCTTGTTTGTTCAGTTTGGTGAGCTAGCATGTCATGTTCCCAGGTGACAATGGTGGCTTCATGCAACACTCTCCCACCTGGAGCCTGCTCAGCATCTGGGAGAGTCTGCTATGGAGTCCCAGCTTTGTTGTAGCCTACAGAGTTTTGACACATATGGCCAGATTTCTCTTGCTATGGTGAAGAAAAGCTATGAGAAGCTATGCTGCAGTGCAGAGCCAAGGTGAAGGAGCTGTGGCAGAACTACCATGAAGCCAGGGAGGCAGACCATTGCTCTGGCACAGCACCAGCAACATGCCACTTTTACAAGGAGCTGCAAGGCATCCTCTGTGCGGGCCCCACATCCAGCCCCAAGACTCCTGTAGAAGTCTCCACAGCCCCGGGGCCAATGGATACTGGATTAAACCCCAACAAGGAGGTGTTCATTGAGGAAGTGAAGCTAGAAGATGAACCAGAGCCAAGAAACAGTGCAGTGGAGATTTGGAGTCATGAGTTGTTTGCTGCTCCCCCCGAGACATGCATCCAGTCCCAGCCCTTCAGCTGCGGAGCTCCAGAGGTAGGAGAGAGAGCTCTGGTAAGAGTTTGCTAAGCCATTACTGCTCTGTGAGGTGGCTTTTCTAGTTAAAAACACAGTGGTAGAAGGAGTTTGAAGTGTGCTGGAACAGGTATGTTTGCATATGACTTCCCATCCCCTAGAGCCTCTACACAGCACTTGTTATCAGCACATTGATGCATGTGGCGATTTCCTGGGCATCCTCTGCTGAGAGCTCAAGGAAGGTTTCCCGGATGTATCCCCAACTCTCTGCCTCTGATTCCTTAGCAGACAAACTGTCTGTCTTCTCCCACAGAAGGACATTTTCCCTCATCAGTTGGAAATCACTGCACTGGAGACCAAAGTGGCGCACAGTCCTGCAACATAGGGATCTGGTCTTGATCTGCTTGGATCCAAAATATGCATTCTAGCCTCCATGCTGACTCCAAGGAATGAGATTTCTGCTTCTATGGCCACTTCCTGTGGAGAACAGGAGCACAAATTCAGATTGATAGTGACATTGCACGTTTGTTGATGAGAACATCCCTTCCTGGCTCCCTGAAGCTCAGATAAATTGAGTGTTCTTGGCCTCCTTTGTGGAACTCATCATTTCCAGGCTTATCAGGGAGGTGCATTCTGGTCAGGGGGATGGTGAGAGTAATGTGGTTTTCAGAGTGTTACGTGCCTACCAGCAGAGGTGTAACAGTAATTCCTTTATTCATTCTTTATTCATTATGTTTCTTTTCCACAAAAATGACCTTTGGAGACAGAGGCACCATGCTTGCTGAATGCCTTAGATAAGGAAGTGGCCTTACTGAAGCAAGGAGGACATGTTCCAGAAGCTCCTACAGTCCACAGAGGCATGCAGATGAGAAAACAGAACTTGGAGAGAGGCAATGGTGGAAAAACAGCAGGAACACAGACAGGAATGCAAAGAAAATTTTAGGAGGAGTCAAGATTGTAAAGACAGATTGCTGAAGAGCAAACGGAGTTCCTAAAGACAATGGTTGCTCTCTAGACACTGCTGGTGCATGCTCCCCCTCTCCCTTCAGACTCGATCAGTAGTTTTTCACATCCTCTCACTAACATTCCTACAAAGGCCAAGGACCTGCATGGTACGGTGTTACATTCACCCCTTCATACAGCTACAGGAATGACAGCTGGGCATACACACACCTGTAATACCCTCCAGTGCTCCATACACTCGCCTCTGTGCATGCTCACTTTTTGCTGGCCACTTTCTGTTGTTTAATAATAAAAAGACTGTTTCAAACGTGTAATCGATATTTTTATTCATACGATGACAAGACATGTTCCCATGCAGCTGTAGAGCCCTGCAGGTGTTCAGCATCATAGTGCCGCAATGATGTACACATGATGCAGTGATGGGTTTTAATTGCCAAAATGCTCCCTGAGCACCTCCCTTATATGGATGTTTCTCCATTGTGTCCCCCTGACACTCCTGGCATCTGGCGCTTGTAGACACATGCAAGGCAATCTGCCTCCCTGGTCGACCCAGAGCAAAACTTCTCACCTTTACTTTAATAGAGATTGTGGAGGACGCAGCAGGTGGTTATAACAGCTGGAATATTGTCCTCATTTAAGTCCAGCCTGCCATATAAACACTGCAGCGTGCTTTGAGTCTCCCAAAGGCAGACTCAGCAGTCATTCTGCACCTGCTCAGCCTGTTATTGAACTGCTCCTTGCTGGTATCCAAGTTGCCTGTGTAAGGCTTTATGAGCTATGGCATCATCAGTGAATAAGCTGGTCCTCCCAGGATTGCTATAGGTCTCTCCACACCCTGTACTGTACTTTTTTCATCTGGGAAGAAGGTCCCTGCTTGTAACTTCGGGTACAAGCCTGTGTTCCTGAAGATATGAGCATCATGTACATTTCCCAACCAACTAGCATTGAGGTCTGTGAAACAGCCCTGGTGATTCACAAGTGCCTGCAGCACCATGGAGAAGTAGCCTTTCCTATTTCTGTACTCAGCTGCAAGATGCTTCAGAGCCAGAATTGGGATATGTGCACCATCTATTGCCATACCACAGGTAGGGAATCCTATGGCTGCAAATTCTTCCAGTATCTCACACACATTGCCCAGAGTCAGTCCTTCACAGCAGAGTGTGACTGATGGCCCTGCACACTTGTGAGTGCAGCCCCAACAGTGAGTCTACTGACTCCAAACTGATTGATGACCAACTGGTAGAAGTCTGGAGTTGCTAGCTTCCACACAGTAATTGCAACATGCTTCTCTAGGGGGAGGGCAGCTCACATTTAGGTGTCCTTGACCTGGAGGGCAGGGGCCACCTCCACACACAGTTCCATGAAGGTGACTTTACACGTTCAAAAGTCTGTAGCCAGTGGTTGTCATTCCAGACCTGTATAACGATGTGGTCCCACCACTCAGTGCTTGTCTCTCATGCCCAGAAGCAGCAGTGCACTCTGTACAGATGCTCTGTGAAAGGAAACAGTAATGCAGCGCTGTTTGTCTGCATGTCACTCAGGAGGTCTGGCTCTTTGGATTTCTGTTCTTATTCAGAGCTCATAACATACTGTGTGACCAGCTGTGATGTGTTCATAATGCTGCAAGCGACACTGAAGAGCAGTGCAGGATCCATGTTTTCAGGTTTGGAATGTGGATGCACAGGAAGTAGTGGGAAACATTGAAAAAGGGCGTGACTTGCTAATAGCAGCATTGAATGATGGCAAGGAAATACACTGCCCCATGGGACATTGAAAATTTACCCAAGGTGCTCTGCGCTTCTCTCCTTCATCCCAGCATTCCTGGCATTGGAAGCTGACGAATGGCATGATGGAATAGGTGCCCACGATGCACTGCTCTTACTGGCAAAAGTTCAAAGTACAGTGTGGACGCTCCTTTGCAATACAAGGCATGCTATGTGGATGTGCACAAGCGCTATACATGTAACACTTTTCTTTTATTGTGAAATCTAATTTTGCAAAAATTCTGTAGTGTAGACATGGCCTTTGCGTGAGTACCTGCTCTCTATGACATACCACTGAAATTCAGATTGTTTTGATCATAAAGATTTGTTAACAAGATCAAAGCAACTGTCCTCTTCTCCTTCTGAATTAGTGTGTGAAATGCAACCACAATCACTCAGGCTCCAAATTCCCATCTCACTATCTTTAATAGCTCTCCCTTTCATTGAAATATCAAGGGTCCTCTTATCTTTCATCTTCCTAGCCAGTGAGGGATATTACTTTGTAGAATTAAAGGCGGGGGATCAGTCAGAAGGTGACAGGGCAATGATACACCTCTATCCTCCTTTCTCGGTTTCAACTTACTCCTGGAACAAAGGAATCAAAACTGCTAATAAGTTTATTGTCCTTGCATCCTTAGGGGGATGGGATCCAGGATTATGGATCTTCCTGCATACATCCTTACCTTAATGGGAAATAACTTTCAAGTGTAGAAAATCCCTATATTCTTATTTGTTCTGTGGTATAAATAGAGACAAATGTTCTGCCCTTTCTGTGATGCGTGTACTTTAAGCTTCTCAGCAGCAGTGACACAGGCCCAGGAAAAGACCTGGGGCCCAGGCCCTACATACCCCCCCCCCATCCTAATTTGGGATCCCTGGCCGGGGCCAGGGAAGACAGCCACCACCTCAGGCAGCCCAGCAGTGGAGCTGGGGCACTGACACTCGGACTCGGCTCAAGCCATCCCTCCCCCCATGCCCAGTGCCAGCGACACCACTACTTCTCACGTGGCTCTGCATGGGAATCTCCCTCCCAAACTCCAGTTCTGCATGGTCAAATTATATACAGGAAGGATTATTTTACTCAAGATACCCATTGTTCTCAGACCTCCAGAGATCTGCTCATAGATTCAGTGAATCTCTGTAACTCTTGATGTAGTTCTCTTTCTCTGTAATAGATTTCAATCTCCTTACTCTTGACTGAGGTTATAAGGGTCAATCTGATTTCTTTCTGAAAGACTTTCAAATGGTTAAAAGCAAGCTGTTTCAGGGTGTAATTCATGATCATTTTTCATCCGAATGGATTCTTTGTGATCAGTTTCTGTCTCACTCTTTTGTTTGTTGTTTCATCCCCCAATGTCAAGCTTCTTTCTTCACCTTTCATTATGGCCATAAGCTTTGGTTGTCAAGAGTTATTGTTATTGTCTATGAGGATTTCAAGGAGAATCAGAAGTGTGTCCTTTGAGGTCAGTGTGTCTGATATTTCCTTATCTAGAGATGTCACTGAATAAAGGTGATTATCCAGAATCTCTGTATACTCAGTAGGAGAGATGTATCATACTGTTCCTACTCAATCTATATTTAAATAAAACCTAGTGAGTTACTTAACAGTTCTAGAATTGCAGAAAGGCTGTTCAGTGTTAAAATGAGTTTTAATAAAGTGAAACATTCCTGGAAAATGTTTGGAGCACCTTCTGTCTGTGTCTTGCATATAGAGTGTGATAATCAGTGGATTACCTACTCAAAGCCATCACTGACCTTCTCAACTAAGACTGTGTTTACAGCAGCACAGATATGGTTCTGCAGGTTTGGTGGTGTTATACTGCAGTGAAGACTCTCGTTATAGCACATGAAGGGTTTTTCCGTTGCTGCTGTTAATCCATCCCTCCAAAAAGTGTTCTGTTGACCTAGTGGTTCTGTGCTGGGACTTAGGTTAGCCAAACTGTGTTCTTTAGGGATGTGAATTAGCCTTGGCCAAAGAGTTATTAGGAAAAAGTAAGCTTTATGCTTCTCGGATTATCATCTGCCTTGCTTGACATGTTAGCATGACTTTTGCAGGACAGGGAAGAGAGAAGATATACAAGAAAAAATTACTTATCAGTAATTTGCTTTGTTCATAGTCTTGTCCTCTTCCTTATCCTACCTTCTCTTTTTGTTGGGGGGGGGGGGGGAATTGTGGCTTATGAAGTATTCAAACTTGAGTACTTTAGATGTAATAATGACTGATCATTTTTCCTTACCTGTTGGTAGGTGAAGTCATACATCATGATGTAGTGTTGGGATTTTTTTGTAGAATAGGGAAGCGAAAGAGACTAAGGCAAATCAAATTACTGGTGAGTAATCATCTCCCCATGATTGTAATCCTGGATGTTTTACTAAGGTTTTCACTCTTCCTCTTTCAAACGTAACTTGTTTCTGAATTGTTTGGATCAGAGTTTCTGTTTTCTTGCAATTTTCTCCTTTTTCTGTTTCATAATTTGCCATTGTCAGTTTATAGCTGTGTATATAAATAGGTGGAAATTAGTGTAGACAAGAGTATTTCTTGATCATACAGCAGAATGCATCATTCTTCAAATGGTGTATAGCTTTCAGTGTTTTAAACTAGGAACTCAAAGGCAGCTTTTGGATGCTCTTCTTTACATGGCTTCCTCTGTAGTCACCAACTAGCTAGTTCTGATCTCCTTAAAACTTCTATTCCTCTCTTTTCAGGCAGGTAACCTACAGACTCATTTACGTCGACACTCTGGTGAAAAACCATATATTTGTGAAATCTGTGGGAAAAGGTTAGTAAACCTCCCATAGTTAGTATGTCAGTGTTTTAAGACTGTATTGAAAAACACTATTTTTAATCCTAATGAGAAATAAAGAGACCAAGGCTTAGGAAACATGAGTAGTCTGCTGATTTACCCTACTATAGACTTTTATTTCCTATTTGCCCATCACTTTGTGCAGTTCTGTGTTTATTGGATATTGGTAAATGGCAAAAAATAACATTAGGAATCACTTGTTAAGAGCAAATACAGAATAATGGGTTAAATTACTTTATGTAGTGTTAATTTTTTTGTCATTTACCAGAAAGACTGGCCTGTTAGGTATGCACAGTTCTGTACTTTTTCTTTAAAATTACATACATTTTCACAATGAGTTAGAGAATGTTGTTAAATTTTACAGAAACTGTGATCAATAGGCATGTCTTTCATTTTTCTTAATTTGAGTTTTTTAAACATTTCCTTGAAGGTTTTTCAACCCAAATATTCTTGCATTCTGCACCTGACAGAAGATACACAAACTTGGAACTGGCTTGTGTATTTTCATTCAAACTGGGCTAAATACAAAAAGTAAACAAATAGCATTAATGGCAAAAGTAAAATGGATTATTAAAAATAGATGTTTGAAATTTAAGACATTAGGTTAGCTTAAAAATTATTCTGACCCTGACAGTATCCTTGTATAGTGTTTAGCATTAGAGGAGGTTGATATTTCATGCTGCAGTTCTGTGACCATTCTAGAACTTGCTATGCTAATGATGCATTCATGATTGCTGCTCCTTATATGATGTACAGTAATGAAGGACCAAAATAAGGAAGGGGTTCTGTGGTATATCTCCTTCTTTGTTTTGGTGGTGGTGGGTTTTTTTTTTTTGGAATAGATTAACATAGCTACCCCTCTGGAACTTGTCACAGTTATGAAGAGAAGTGAATATGTAGGAACACTGTAACTGAATTTCCAAATTCTATTCCAGGTTTGCTGCATCTGGTGATGTACAGCGTCATATTATTATTCACTCTGGAGAAAAACCTCACTTGTGTGATATTTGTGGCAGAGGTATGTAGGAATTAATTTTTTCTGTCCTTAGGGTTGGTGATTGAGATGTGAGCAGCCTTCTTAACCATAGTGTCTTTTACATTCTTCCAGGGTTTAGTAACTTTAGTAATTTAAAGGAACACAAAAAGACCCATACAGCAGATAAAGTGTTCACCTGTGATGAATGTGGCAAATCATTTAACATGCAACGGAAACTAGTAAAGCACAGAATTAGGCACACAGGAGAAAGACCATATAGCTGTTCAGCATGTGGTAAGTAAGATTTACAATATATACATATTTATTTTTAAAAACTTGTGAAAATTTATCAGATTCACCGAGTGACATGGAAAAAGACAAAGTAATAAATTTGAACTGAAATATTGGCAGAGCTGATGGTTAAATAGTTCTCAGCTTTGTTTATTACTGGTTAACCCCTTCTTTTACATACTGTTTAACATTCAAAATTCAATTGTGATCTCATTTGTATTCACCATACCACTATTTTAAGCTTAAAGAAAAAATAACTACTACTATATGGGTAATAGAGTAATAACAAGGCAGTTTGTTGAAAAGTATTATTTGGGCCAGGTGATCTGCAAAGCAGCTGTCTTTGATAGAAGTTCATCTTGCTTGTGAGTATATAGGCTTTTTATTGACCATCTAAAACTCTCCCACCTGAGCATCTCTCAGCATCTTGCAATGGTACTTCATTATGTGCCGCTGACTGTTGGTGCTTTTGGTGTAAATTTAGTCATGTTCAAAGGACACCAACATTGCAGAGGGGTAGTAAACACATAGGATGAAAACACCTACCTGCATTATGTCTTGTTTTGGAGGTCTTGAAACAACAAGGTGCATCTTAACTAATGTAAAGCCTTTCACCCCATCAGAGGATAAACAGAAGATACAATTTAGAGAAAGTCTAAACAAGAAGTTTCCTCCACATTAATATAGACTTACCTTAATCTTGTCCCTTTAATATTGTTCTGATTTGATTTTCTTATAGCCAGTTCATCTTGTTTCCAAAGAGATAGTGTAGAATCTAAATTGAGAGCAAAAATGATAGTGTAGCATTACTGGATATGCAGAAAAACCTGAGCTTTGTAAAATTAGAGATTAATTTAAGTAGTCGTGTGCAGAAGTGTAATGTTGAAAAAGAAAGTAGCCCACTGAATGGCTAGTAGATCAATTGCAGTTTCCTAAGCTTTTAAATAACATATTTTATTTTCATGGTACCTGTCCACATAAAATACAGCATTAAGACAGGAGTCCTCAAACTATGGGTTGGGACTCCCCAGGGGGTCATGAGCCGACTAGAGGGTGGTGGGGTCACACAAATTCATTTATCATTTTAGGGGGTTGCAGTATTGCAAAATTTGAGAACCACTGAATTAAGATAGTAATTAACATGAACAAAACAAGGTAAAATCAAGTTGTCCTATTTTGAAGACTAGAAAATCTCAAATCACTTTATACAATTTAGGGAGCAATTTTAGGAATTAGCAATGTCTTTTTCTCCTGGCGCCCCATGACATTGTTGGTATCTTTGCCTGATTTAGGTCACATACTATATTGCCATTTACAGTTTAATAGTTTAACCTCTGGCTTCTGTTTATTCTGAAAATGTATAAATATCTTAAGAAACCGATAATTTTTATTGTACTTGAATGCTCCTAGCAATTATAAGACTGCAGCACTGAAAATCATTCTACAGCCAAAATGTGTTTTATGTTTATATTATCCATCCAGCCAATACTTTTAGTAGCATCCATCATTGTAGTATCTCAGAATAATACCGCTGTAATGAGGGAATTATTGTAAGATGCATTTGAGATGGTGCAGTTCTTTTCAGAAAAATGTGTTTTGAAATATCAAGATGACATGTTCCTCAGACTGTTACTGTAGGGATGAAAGAGATTCAGTTCAGTGACTACTGATGCAAACTGAGAAAAGTAGTTGCTATTAACACTTGTCACAGCCTTATGATGCTAGTGGGAAGTTCTGATACTATAGACAGTGAACTGAAGGATAGAGAAATGCAGGAGAGCTAATTGGGTCAAGAAGAAAGTGTGTTTAATTGATTTTTAAAAATAGAAGGAACTGGTCTTAAACTGTTCTGGATGGAGAGCGTGAGACATTAGAGTTGATCTGTAAAACATTAGATATTTCCTCTAATATGTTCCTCAAACATATTCATGGCATTCACATCAAGAAGAACAAAATCTAAAGATATTAGTTTTGTCTCAGGAAAATGCTTTGCAGGATCCGGTGACCTACGCAGACATGTGCGGACTCATACAGGAGAAAAGCCTTACATCTGTGAGACCTGTAACAAATGCTTCACTCGTTCTGCTGTTCTGCGACGGCACAAGAAAATGCACTGCAAGGCCAGTGAGGAGGGACCTAATGCAATAGAGGAATTTTCTCAGGCAATCGAAACTTCTGATCTCGAGAAATCTCAGAGTTCTGACTCGTTTGCCCAAGAAATGTCTGTTACTTTGTTACCAGTATCAGTTAAATTTCCTGTTCGTCCAGTTGTGAATTCAGCTAATGAATTTGATAGCTCTGCAGGATCTTACTGCAAGTTGCGGTCAATGATTCAACACCATGAGTCTACAATCCCACAGAAAATGAGTCTGGATCCAACTGAACTCCCCAAACCACAGCCACAGCAAACACCTCAGCCACCTTTCACTTACACAGAGGTAGATGTATCACCTGCAGAAGAACCCCTACAGTCTGATAATATTTCCATGATTCGTTCATCAATGACAGCTCTGGAGGGTCATTGTAATGACTCTCTGGGAAATCGTGCATCTTCTGCTGCGTATAGGAGTAATGAAGGACCATTCTTTTCCAGCATGACCCTGTGGGGCTTAGCTATGAAGACCTTGCAGAATGAAAGTGAGTTGGATCAATGAGAAAGTGAGTTGGATCAATGCTACCAATTCACAGTTTTTTAGGGTAACTTTTTTAATTTACCAGACTAAGGCCACATATTCTAGCTGGTGCTCACTACCTCCTGTTTAATTGTGCATGCTCTATCTAGCACTGGAACTTGAATCGTTCCAAGGCCCAGTTCTATTATTAAAGTTCACAAAGGTGAACATTGTGTGTATAAACAAAACCAGTACTGCGGTTTGTTATGGTAGTGGTGTGGGAAAAGAATAGCATTCAGTCACAAGAGCCTGAAGTATTAATGGTGGAATGCTTATCAGTAAGATCATTGGTTTACATGATTTTGTACATTTAAGTAAATTGACATATTAAAACTAATTGTCAAATACTGTACAATATTTGTCAATAGTGCAAAGTACTGGTATATGTAGAAATTTTATTTTTACAATAAAAGCCTTTAGTATTTTATAAGCTATTTTGCACAGAAGTTTATATAATGTAGATCACAGTAAGAAAATGCTAATTTAATTTGAATAAAAGAAAGTTATTTTACATAGTATCTTCATTCTTCAGTGTATTGCATCTTTACTAATTCAGAAAAAAGCAATGGAAATTGGTATAGCTATTTCAACAGTATAATTCTTTTAATTCCAGGTAGCTGTGTACTGTTGCTAAAGATGATATTAAGATAGACAAAGCTGCATGCACAACAAAATGTGTGTAGTCAGTGAACCACCAGACTGTCATGTTTGTTTGCAAATTAATGGAAAATGTTGACAAATTATTGGGATAAATGGGCTCAAATGGGGTTGTCCAGAAGCCTTAGTGCTTGACTGGTCGTTTTAATTTTCAATCTCTCTTTGGTTTTGCCTCACAGATGGGTTGCTGCAGTTAAATAGGTATTGCAGGTCAAGCAAGTTTACAAACCATTTCTCCAAGTGTGTTTTCAGGCTTTGTGCTGAAATATCTTGCAGATATTAAAGTCTTTGAAATTCGGATGACTCCCACTAATCTTGTTTCTTTTAAAGTTTGTTCAGTGTCTGGAGAATCTTTTAAAAACTAAAGGGCATACTTTTGATTTCTTGATAAGGAACTTCTGGATTTGTGCATGGGAAGATAGTTCTCAGCATTGATGCCCTCTTGCCTCTTACTTCCTGTTAGGCTTTGGTACCTCACTTGTGTGGAAAATACTTGGCTATTTCTATTTAAAGTGGCATCATTTTGATATAGTACCACACATCAAACCAGAAAATAACTCCTAAAACAGCAACTGGTTGCATGAAAGTTAAGGTCAAAAGACCTACTTAGTTTCTCACAGTGTTCTGTGGCAGTGAAAGAGATCTGTATCTTCCCCTCAGTAACTGTTGATGTTACAGTTCCTATTTGAAAAAAGCCTGACTTTATATGCAACTATGCATGTGGTCTAAGTCCCAGTGTATACAGTGTCTTTATTTTATGCCAGAAAAAAAAGTAATTAGAAGATTTCAGCTTCCCTTGTTTTATTTTCAACGTTATCTTTGACATTTTGGGCTTGTTGGAAGTATAAGAATTCTATCACCATACAAGAATAATTCCAGGGCGGGTACCCAGTCTAGTCTCTGCAACTGTTTCACTCCATGTTATAAGGACATTTTTTTCACAGCTGTAACATCATTTCTTTTACCCAAAAGTGAAGTCCCTGGAAAACAATTTAGAGGTTTGACAGAATATTTTCATCAGTGATTTAGATGATGGCATAAAGAGTTCACTTATAAAGTTTGCAGACAATACCAAGCTGGGAAGGATTGCATGTGCTTTGGAGGATAAGATCACAATTCAAAATGATTTGGACAAACTGGTGAAATGGTCTGAGGTAAACAGGAGATTCAGTAAAGACACATGCAAAGTACTCCACTTAGTAAAGAACAGTCCATTGTACATATACAAAATGGCCAATGACTGCCGAGGAAGGAGTACTGCAAAAAGGGATCTGAGCGTCATAGTGGACCACAAGCTAAATATGGGTCAACAGTGTAAGAGTGCAAAAAAGCAAACACCATTCTGGGATGTATTAACAGGAGTATTGTAAGACATGTGAAGTATTCTGCTCTATGCCACGTTGATTAGGCCTCCACTGGAGTAATGAGTCCAGTTCTGGGTGCCACATTTCAGGAAAGCTGTGGACAAATTGAAGCAAGTCTAGAGAAGAGCAACAAGAATGATTAAAGGCCTGGAACACTTGACTTATGAGGGAAGATTGAAAGTCCTGGGTTTGTTTAGTCTTGAAAAGTAGAGACGGAGGCGGGGGGGCAAGATAACAGTTTTCAAGTACCTAAAAGATTGTTATGAGGAAGAGGGAGAAAAATTGTTCTCCTTAACCATGGATGATAGGACAAGAAGCAATAGGCTTAAATTATGGCAAGGTAGGTTTAGGTTGGACATTAGGAGAAAATTCCTAACTGTCAGGGTGATTAACCACTGGAATAAGTTGCCTAGGCAGGTTATGGAATCTCTATCATTGGAAGCATTTAAGAGCAGGTTAGGCAAATACCTCTTAAGGATGGTTTAAGGTAGTACTTGGTCCTCCCATGAGTGCCAGAGACTGAACTCAATGACCTCTCATGGTTCCTTCCAGTTTCTGTGATTCTAATCCCTTGGAAGGGAGTCCACAAATGTTTAGGAAAAGACTGTGTAAATACCTCTTGCTGGTGGGCACAGATGGAAAAAATAGTAGCTTCTGACTGGTAGGCCACAGTGGTTTCTGACTGGAGAAGATGGAAAAGAATTTCTGCTGTCTATTTTTAGCCTTTTCTTGCTTCTCTTTTCTGTTTGTGGTGTGGCACCCCCTCCCCCCAGCCTTTCCTTTCGCCCTATCATTTGTTTGGATTGCTTTTGATTCTACCAAAAGCCCTTCTGGAAACAACTCACCTATTCAGCAGTGCTTGTTTTGTCCCTTGTTTGCTTTTCTTTCACCTTTATGTTCTGCCTACCATCCTTGGGCCCAGTATCAGAGGCAAAATCTGGGGAGGCATTCACCAACTGCAAGGAAGATCCATCTGTGCTTTTTGACCCTGCCCTTGTCAGGTCCCAGACACAGAATTTTCCCATCCCAGATGCAAGGCAAATTCATAGCCTTTGTCACTGGAAACAACCAGTGACCCTGTGGACCCCTCACCCTTCCCTATGCCTTTGGACATGTACAGGGACAGTCTGTCCTTTTCTCACTATATAGAGGAAATTTAGAGGGGTACTACAGCTGTTGTAAACACCTTCCTCTATTTCTCTCATGCTAGGTAGAGCTGTTCACATTCTAAGGGCTCTTGTAGTAAGATTTCTCTTAGCTCCTGGTAGAAGACACAGCAGCCTTGAGCACTGCTGCATGCACAGAGCACTTGGCAGGGGACATACCAAATGGACCAACAGCCACAGTGCACAGAAGGCAACTTGAAGCCACACTCTTCCCCTTTTGCAACAGTTCCTTCGTTGATCCTGTTCCTGCCCAGATGCACAACCACTCAATTCAGACTTGCTCCCAGACTACGAATTATGGAATGTGATTTGAGGATCTTCGTAATCCACTGCACAATAGCATAGCATCTCCAGTAAGGAAGTGGAGAAAAACAGCAAATTTTCAATGCTGGCACGGTTGGACCTACCAGTAACAGATGGTGGAAGGAGAGTTACAGTGGCTGCAGGAGCTTCTGTAATGGCACTGATGCCTAAGAGCTATAGTTGCTGGTTTCATGGGCCTATGAGGAAGGGGTTGAACAATGAAGAGAAGCAAACTGGATAAGGAAGTGGAAGATCTTGCATGTTTGATGTGGGAAGCTGGAAAGCTAAGGAGTAAAGCAGGGACCTTCCTTGCCTTCACTGTTGTGTGTATGCATCCTTCCCCCAACTATGGTGATGTGTTCTGGTTTTTCTTTTAAAAAAAAAAACTTGTTACCTTAACAAACACTTTTAAAGACTAACAGACATTCATAGCATGAGCTTTTGTGGGAGAGATCTCACTTCACCCGCCAAGAAAGCTCATAAGATAACTAAATTCGTTAGTCTTTAAAAGTGCCACAAGATTACTTCCAAAGGCATAGACATATCAATCTAGTTCAGCAAAACAAACAAGGAGTCTGGTAGCACTTTTAAAGACTAACAACCTTTTTCTTTTTTTTTTGCATGAACTTTCATGGGAGAAAATCCCACTTCATCAGACACTTGAAGATGGAGGAATTGAAAATGTTGTATAGATTTTTTTATAAGTTTTCCATCGTCAAGTGTCTGATGAAGTACAATTTTCTTCCACAAAAGCTCATGTGATAAATAAATTTATTAGTCTTAAAACTGCTGCAAGACTCCTTGTTTGTTTTACAAGATTCCTTGTTTGTTTTGTTGAACTAGACTAAGACGGCTACCCCTTCGGAACTAGTCACCTTCAGTGGCCATAACAAGGTGCTGTTGCTACTGTCTTTCACAGCAGGAGCTTTCTGGAAGAATTCTTTAAAAAGGGGCCAGGTTTTCTTGAAATAGTGGAAAGACTCCCATGAGACAAATTGTGTAATCCACATGGAGGGAGAAAGGAGTGTTTCTGAGTGTAATTTGCAAAGGTGGTGCTACTTAAGTCTAAAATTATCTTGCCTCTGGAGAGGAAAGAGCCAAATCGGAAAGCAACAACATCTTGACTTTGAGGTGGAAACCTGAAAATGATGATTCATTCAGCTAGCTTATGGGGGCAGTGTTTCTACAAGCTGAAAATTCATACAGCTGCTGCTCATGTGACCAGCCACACTCACAAACCTCATCCAACTGGCTATTAGCTTGGCTAGGTATTTTATAATCAATATTTCTTGGAATGATGTGACACAATGTGATATAAATAAACTACCTACTAATTAGCTATTTATTATAAAAGATACCCTGCAGTTTGACATTGCCAGTCAATTTGTGTACTTGAATCATTTTTTGTTTCTGATACATGCTGCTAATTATCCATTTACTATTTTTCTCCTTGAATTTCTGCATAGTAATTAAGAGAACTTTAGATCTTGGTAGGGGTTTAGACTCCTAATGATGATATAGTGTGTGTTTTGGATAATGTCTGGATTTAATTACAAAAGAACCATGGGTAAACGTCTAAGATTACAACCGTTTGTGTGCGTGTGCACATAGGTTGACATGGCATGAGAGAAGAGTTTCCTGTCCTGAGAAATTTATAATCCAATTTCCTGAAAATTAAAGCTGGTTGGGCATTTTTAAACAGAAAACATTAATTTTTCAAAACTAGATTTTGTCATGGAAATGTTTTTGGTTTGGCATAAATTTCATTGGGAAGATTTATCAGGCCCAGAATAGAATTTCAGGTCAAAACAAGAGGACACTTCCAGAATGGGCTAGAGAGAGACTGAGTTACACAGCCTGATGGTTAAGGCACTAATCTACTATTCATTTTATAGTTTCCACTTCAAATTAGGTTTAGCAGTCACTTGAATCTAGGTTTTTAACAGCCTAGGCAAGTATCCCAACCACACAGCTATTTGTTCTGTGTGTACATGTGAGAAAGAGAGAGAGACAGTCAGTGATGGGTTGTTCTTTGGGGAGGAAGGGGTATAAGAGAAAAAGTTCAAAAATTCTAGGCTTCCGTCTGAGGAAGAATGAAAGCAAATGTAAAAACCATCATTCCTTACTAAATGAAATTCTGGTTTTTTGGCCAGCTCTGATCAAAATGTAATGAAAATCGATAAAGGTGAGGAGAGTAATTTGACAGGAAAGAGTAATGATAATTTGTATGGTGTTGGGGTGTTTTTTGGGTTTATTATTTTTTAATCTTGCTTCAGGATTTATTTGAGGAGTTTTGTTTAGAGTGCAAAAGGTCAAGCACAAGAACCCACTTAGATGATATTAGCTGAAGAAAAACTTACTGATGGAAAGCTAGTCATATCAAGTGAGATTTACCAGATGATTTGAAATATAAGTATGGAGTCATTTGGAAAATAAATTGCCAACAGAAGACAAGAGCTTTAGGTGTCACTATCTTTTAGTGTAATTCATTAATAATTTTAGGATGATCTGTGTCCCACTGTAGTGTAAATAGATTTTGGGGGGAGCGTGTTAATGCACGTTGATTCATGTTTTCTGATCCATTAATCCTTACTGACACGTAATATTGAATTTGGTGTCTCTAAACAGTTATTAAATCTCTATCTCGAGAATGGTGATACAAATTACTTCACGTATTACGTATGGTATAACATCTCAGTATTTAATTTTTTTAAAAACAATCTAAGTTATTTAAATATGGGGGGAAGGGTGTTGTACTTGATATTCACTAGGGTTTTGTGATCTGCCGATAGTTTTGTTCTCTTGGAGTTAGGGAATTTTTCCTTGAAAGTTACAAAGGCCCGTGTTAATACAACCACACAATGGAGAGCTGAGGAGCTGCATTCATGAGTTACACATCTGCCTGCTGTTTGTTGAGCTCTGCAGGGGTACGTATAATTAAATAAATTATTTCACACACTTGTAATGTTGATCTGACCTCCTACTCTATATTAAACAGATGACAGGAACCACAGACTTAGGCTCGTGTGATTGCAGTTAATATTTGTAAGTAACTCTATGCCTTTAAGATAGAAGGGCATGATCTTAAATGTGACAACGTAACCCACAAATACAGAAGGGCTCAAAGGGGCAGCTAGCTTGTGCTCTGACAAGCATTCATAACCTTTCAATCACAAAACTAGAATAAACCAACCTCAGTGGAAGTCCACTGAATTAATGTAGTTCAACTAAACAATAAGTAGTCCACTAAAACAAAGCAAAACTCATTGTGAATAAGGTAGACTACACACAAATTTGTATAAATAAACCAAATTGATACATACACCAATTTAGTAATTTTGGTACATGGATTAAAGTCAATTTAGCTATGGCTAAAACTGAGTAACAAATACATGTTAGTGTATTTGATTCCAGAATAACTGTTCTCAACATCTGGATTTACACACTGGCATAACAAGAGTGGTGAGTTAAAAACTTACTTGTCATTTTGATCATTATTTTAACTCATCCTTGTTATTTCTGGGTCTTTGTGTGAAGCTGCTGTAACTATTAATTATCAAGGAAATACAGTAAACAGAGTCAGGGAAAAGTTCAGTTAAAAAGAGTGAATTATAGCCAACAATAGAGGGTGATGTTTCCAGCTATTAAGCTATCAGGGAGCGGCTATCTAAAAGAGGTTTACATACCATGATGTGTAAAGTTGGCAACACCAATGTGGAGAAGCTACAATGATTTTCACCCAAGGATTGGGCTTCTACAGTAAAACTCTCTTTATTTAGTCTGCTCTAAACTATGTTACCAGAACCTCGCATAACTTTTTGTCTATCTAAGTTGCTTATTAGTGTTTAGGTCGTGTCAACCATGGCAGGCTAAATAGGGTTTATTAACCGTGTTTAAAATTGGTTCAGCTCACGGTGACATGATATGGAATTGCCACTCTTACTTCTGCACCTCTGTGAGTAGCAGAGCAGAGGTGAGGGTCACAATACCATTCTGTGCCACCCTCACTTCTACACTGCTGCTGGTGGTGGTGGTCCTGTCTTTAGAGCTGGACTCCCAGGTAACAGCTGCAGGCAGGGTAAGGGAGGTTCCCACAGGCGGGTCTGACATGGGCCTGGGAGTGGCCCCCTTCAGAGGGAGAAGTCCACATCCCTAGCCCAGCCACAATGAGCAGCTGGAGCCCAGGGTATCAGACTAGGAGCCCTGAGCCCTGCCCTCCCCTACACTAGTCAGATTTCACAGGGGAGACCCAATTTCGTGGGGGACATCAGATATTATGGTCTGTGACATGGTTTTCAAAGCTATGAATTTGGTAGGGGCCCTACAGATGAAGGACCATAGTCTGAAGATTAGTAATTCAGTCATTCGGACCTTGTTTATGTGAGTATATCAAGATGATGCAGCAATGGGAATATTGGTATAAACTAAGTGCCTGCTTTCTTACCACCATATTCTTTAGCTGTTAGGCCAGTGGCACACATACATGTGTGGGACTTTAGAAAGCTGACTTTAAAAGATTCAGATAATTGTTTTAAGGTCTGGATGCCAGTCACTGATAGAACTGATTTTAATGATCTAGGCTGCTAGGTTTATCCCCTATGTAGGAGGGAGAGCAGTCAGGACGCGCCTCCCTCCTCCAGAGCAGCTGTCCCGGGGTTGAGCGCTCCCCCTGCTGGCCAGAGAAGGGCTCTGCAGGGACCCGGGCCGGGACCCGGGACACAGGAGGCGGGTCCAGGGCAGGGGAGGACAATATAAGGAGACGGACGAGGCAGAGCAAGGGGAGACTGAGAGGGAGAGACATGGCTGTCCCTGAGAGCACTCAACCACAGCCTGCGGATAAGTGGCCTGAGTGCTGGTGGGAGTTCCCAGTTTACTCCCCACCCCGAGGGGAGGATTTGGAAGAACTGCCTTCTGCTGAAGACATCACGGGCCTCATCCTCCAGTGATCTGGAGGAGCTGCCTTCTGCAGAAGACCTCCTGGACCAGGCAGGCCCTGCCAGCAATGATCTGGAAGAGCTACCCCTTGCAGAAGACCCTGAGGGACCTACCAGCCCTGCCACCCCCAGGGGAAGAAGGTTTGATGGGGATCCCTCTGGCATTTTATCCTGAGGACTTGTTGGGGGAGGAAAAGGGGGAACCCCGGAGGAAGTAGCCCAGGGAAGAGTGGGCCTCTCCTGCCGGGTGTGGTTAAAGCCATTGTGTTTTGGCAGGAGCACCGCTGGCTTACTGGTGGCCTTGCAACCACTAGATAGGGTCCTGGGCTGAGACGCAGTGGAGTGGGTGGGGCTGCATCTCCCTCCCCTGTGCCCAATCCCCTGCCAACCCTGCAATATTGAACCCTGCTAAACCCCTGCCATAAAAACTCTTACACTGCCTCGCCTGGAGGAAGGGCTGGAGGCCCAGACTGGGTTTAGCTGCCTCTCCCGCCAAGGGGGGCTCGCAGACGGGAACTCGGATGTGGCCTTGCCCAACAGGGGAGTGGGAGGTCACCTGCTGGGTGGATCGCTTGGCTGCTGACAGCCCATGACTTACACCCTAGTCCTACTGAGCCGATCTTAACTTCCACTCTTAAATTCCCTGATATGCAGAATAGCACCCGCTTGTGCTCATACGTGATGAAACACTGTGTCCTGATGTGGAGTTCTGCTCAACTTTCTAAGATGATAAAACAAAAAATGGACAGATGAACAGTAGCTCTCAGTTAGAATCACCTCTTCCTACCCAGGGAGTAGGAGTACAGACAAAGGTCACATCGAGTAAGTTATTAAGGAGAGAGCCTGTGAAACAAGTCTAGTGGTAGAAATTCTGACAGCTTCATGAGACACAGCAACTGAATGTCTCTTAAGTTTTTAAACTAATTCCTAAATACCTGGTAGGATTCAGAATTTAGTGTTCTTTTTTTCCTCATTTCAGATATCTCTCTCCTGTCCTTGATGCCTCTCTCAGCAGCTGTCTAATCACGAATCACTCCTATCAGATGAAGCATATTTTTATCATTTCTCAATGGGCTCTAAATGAAAGATAATGCTGTTAAATGAACAGTCTGCATTGTTTTTCATCTTCAAAACCTTTTCCCCCTTCTTCCCTGAAGGGAAAAAAAACCCTAAAAACACTCTACCACCTTTTCTAAATTCTGATTTTAGAAGCTAGGGCACAGGGGAATCAGACAGAGGAAAATATCCCGAAATATAAAAAGTTATAGCATAATGTTACATCAAGTTTCCATGTAAAACACAGAACTCTGAGTGACAAGAGTTAGTAGCTGTTGAAGTGCTGGTCTCTATGTATATTCTACACTTGGGTTGTTGTGTTCCATGTGCCTGGAACCAGATGCGTGTAGTAAGCAGTGTTAGTTGGTCAGCACCTGCATGGTTGCTCCCCTCGGGCTCTGGATCAAGGACATAAAGGGCGGCATGGACCAAAGCCTTTCCAGTTCCTTTTGCCACATAACTGTGTCTAAATCCTTTGCATTAGAATCTTCTCTACTTTCAAAATATGTAAATAGATGTTAGTAAGCTTAGATTTAGTGTTTTAATGGCTAGTATAATCTGTCTAGTTCCTTCCACGCTTATGAAGCTACTCCTCATGGAGAAGGACTATGCAGAGAGTCTCAGGGTTTAAGAATGGTTATCTCTTGTCCCTGTTCCCTCTCCAGCAGTGCTTTTATTGCCTTGGGGAGGCTCACATGGTTCCTAAGTGCAGCATCTGTTGCTGCTTCCCTCTCTGACCCTGGGAGAATGAGAGCTGTGTCTGTGGAAGTAGCTCATAGACAAGGCCACACGAGACCAATTGAATCCAGGCTGTGGAGAGAGCCTGACCCAGTGGCCACAAACTGAGAGTGGTGTCTCATCGAGCAAGAGTTCTGAAGTAGAGTCCATAATTATGCATAAGAAACCCTTCTTGTGAGAGTAGGAGACAGGATCATAATAAGCATAAGGACAGGTCCCTGACTAGATGTCTCTAAGAAAAATGATTTCTCCCCATGTCAGTTCAAATCAGATGCGTCTTCATGCATGGGTCATAAGAAATTAGGTTCACATAAATCTTTTCTTCAAGAAGGAAAAGTGTGAAGGAAAGGTCTGATGGTATTGGCTCCATCTTGATCTCACAGGCTGAAAGATTTCTGAGTGGGAGTTCCATATTGGGAACTCACTCAGTGGTTCTGGTACATTTTGGATGAGATCCTCTGAGTATGATATCATTGGATGCACCAGATTAGCTGCTCCTGATTCTGGAGTTTCCTTAAACTCAGAGAAGGACTAAAAGCTTTACCTCATCAGAGGACATTTTCACCTTACCTTATCAGAAATCTCTCCTGTCAGCCCAGTCCACTGCAGAGATATTTCAATAACAGAAGAAACCACCATGAGGGGAAACCATCCTCTTCTGCTACATGTACAAGCTGAAGCGTTGTTGATGGCATCACCATTAGAACAGGAACCTAACTTTTTATTAAATGACTCTGTTCTTCCAGATGAGCTTTTCCCCAAGGGAAGCAAGTTCAGACAGAATGCATTGGAGGTTTTGGCATTGCCAAACTCCTAGTTATAGCTATCCAGGGTCTGTTGGTACCCAGTGCCTTGGCCATATGCCTCCACCCCTCAGAAACAAAAAGGCAAATAAAATGAACCCAAAAATATTTTTTAGAGTCTCATGACCTGAGTTTTGGGGTTTGCAATAATGCATTTTATAATCAATAGCTTTATGATTTGTGGATTCAATTGTCAAACAACTTTCTTCTATGGATTCTGGGCTAAACTCATCTCTGATGTAATATTAATGAAATCAGAGATTCACAAAGAATGAAATTGGACCTGTATTTACAAGTCTGTCTATCTTTACTCACTTTTATATGCTTTTTTTCAAATCAAGTTCCAAAGAGGCTGCCCACAGTATTTGTCTAGTTTAGTAAAACAAATAATTAAAGACTACTAAATTTATATATGAGTTTTTGTGGGAGAAAATCCCACTTCATCAGACACTTTGAAGATGGGGGAGCTTACAGAATGGGAGGAAATAAACGCACAGAAGGGTAAGTCATGGGAACAGGCAGGGGTGTTGCTGGCACAGGGCTTACGGGGCTTGAGCCCCAAGGCCTGGAGCCAGAGCCCTGGGTCTGCTGCAGTGGTGGCGCACTTAAAGCATGTGAGTCCCGAATCCTGGTGCCTGAGCCCTGGGTCTTCTTCCAGGCCAGGGCGCTCCTGGGAACAGGTCACACTCTAACTGCAAATCAGAACAGTTGTAAAGATTCAAACACTGGGGAACAGCATATAGAGGAAGATGAGGTCAAACCACCTGTTGATTAAGGAGAGAAAAATTCAGTGTCCCTATTAAGTCCTGAAGCAATGCAACCAAATTTGCAAATAAATTCAATTTCAACAGCTTCTCTTTGAAACCTTGATCTAGTATTCATCTGTCTGAGCTCAGCACTTAGCAAATCATTAATGGAGTGACCATGAAGACTGAAATGCTGACCCACTGGTTTTAAAATGTTGTGATTTCTGATGTCAGGTTTGTGCCCATTTATTCTTTTGCACAGCAACTGTTCTGCTTGTCCAATATATAAGGCAGAGGAGTATTTCTTGCACATGATAGCATAAATCACATTGGTGGATGAGTCTTTGATGGAGTAGGTGGTTTTATTAGATCCTGTAATAGTGTCTTTTCTGCAGCTATATGGGCAAAATTGGCAGCGTGGTTTGTTGCAGGAATATGTGCCTTCTTTATGGTTCTGTTAGGTCTGTAGTTGCTGGTGAGTATCTGTCTGAGGTTGGGGGCTGTCTGTAGGCAGGGAAAGGCCTGTCTCCCAAGGCTTGAGAAAGTGAGGGTTCATCTTAGAACAGGCTGTAGATCCCTGAGGACGTGTTGTTGAGGTCTGACTTGGGGGTTGTAGGTGATGACTAGAGGCGTTCTGATGTTTTCTTTCTTGGGCTTCTGCTGTAGTAGTTGACTTAAGGGTACTTGCCTGGCTTTGTCAATCTGTTTCTTCACTTCCGCAGCTGGGTACTGTAGTTTTAATAATGCTTGATAGAGATTCTGAAGGTGTCTGTCTCTGTCAAAAGGATCAGAGCAAATGCAGTTACATCTTTAGTCTTGGCTGTAAACGTTTGTTCTGATCCATCAGATCAGTGCTATAACTAGGCATTTCGGCACCCGGAGCACATTCTGCTCAGAATGCACTCATTAAAATGAGCGGTGTCTGGAGTGAGCGGCAGAGAACACACCCTGTGATAGAGCGGCTAAATGGAGCTGCTCTGGGGCACCCAAGGCAAAGCCCTGTTCACCCCACTCTAGTTACAGCTTCGGATAGAAACAGACACCTACAGGATCTCTATCAAGCATTCTTAAAACTACAGCACCCAGCTGTGCAAGTGAAGAAACAGATTGACAGAGCCAGGCAGGTAACCCAAAATCAACTAATACAGGAGAAGCCCAAGAAAGAAAACAGAATACCTCTAGTCATCACCTACAACCCGCAAGTCAGACCTCGAGAGAGCTATTCTACAAGACAATCCTTCACTCTCTCAAGCCTTGGGAGATAGACCTCTCCTCACTTACAGACAGCCCCCCAACCTTAAACACTTACCAGAAACTACAGACCTAACAAGAGAACCATTAAAGCAGGCACATATTCCTGCAACAAACCACACCGTCAACTTTGCCCACATATCTGCACAGAAGACACTATTACCTAATAAAACCAATACTCCATCAAAGGCTCATTCACTGCTCATCCACCAATGTGATTTATGCCATCATGTGCAAGAAATGCCCCTCTGCCTCATATATTGGACAAACAGCACAGTCTCTGTGCAAAAGAATAAATGGGCACAAATCTGATGTCAGAAATCATAACATTCTAAAACCAGTGGGTCAGCGTTTCAATCTTCAGGATTACTCCATTAATGATTTGCTAAGTACTGTGCTCAGACAGATGAATACTAGATCAAGGCTTCGAAGAGAAGCTGCTGAAATTGAATTTATTTGCAAATTCAGTTGCATTGCTTCAGGACATTAAGGATTTTTCTCTCCTTACAACAGATGATTTGACCTCATCTTCCTCTATATGCTGTTCCCCAGAGTTTGAATCTTTACAACTGTTTTGGTTTGCTGTTACAGTGTGACCTGTTCCCATGACTCATGCTTCCACACATTTATTTCCTCCCCATTCTGTAAGCTCCCCCATCTTCAAAGCAGCTGACAAAGTGGGATTTTCCCCCCACAAAAGCCCATGCAATAAATGAATTAGTTCGTCTTGAAGTTCCACAGGACTCCTTGTTTGCTTTTCAAATCAGTTACTGGCAATTGTCCAGCAGGTGGCAATAGAAGCCTTCTTTAACAGAAGTAAATTATATTTTCGTATTTTGCTTCAGATGACAATGCATGACCAATACTGTGGTTCCAAATCAGTAATTAAGCCTGGTTGCCTTGTTTATACATACTGTCGGGAAACTCTTGCTTATTACACTACCAGTAATTCTAAAACCCATTCATTCATATTACTGTGTGGTTATGCGACGAATAAACTTGGTTGAAATCTGGAAGTCTAACAGTAAACTGTAACAAAGTGACTTTTTTAACAATGAACAATTTCAGAGTGAAGCTGGAGCAGTCACCATCTCCACCAATAGCAAAGATCTATGTAGGCATCAGTCTTGTGTTTATTATGATTTCACACAGTGTCAGGTTTTGTAATGTGTGCTATCACTCTGTGTCCTGACAGTTTATGTTCTTGTTTAATCTGAAAAACCAGTGCTGTATTTTATGAGCCATTGATTTAGCTAAATACGTTGCAAAATAGAAAAGCCAGAAGAATATATTTAGTTTCCAGGAATAACTAAGTTCATCAGAAGCAATGATGTAAGACTGTGCAAAAGAATATCAATGCTCAGTTCTGTTTAGTTACATTATCTATGTTCTACCAAATATTTTATTAAAAAAATAAAAAATCCGACTTCTCAGGAACATCTATCCCTGTTAAGATCCAATTGGCCTGAGTCATAGGCAATTTTCTGTGCCTCACTGAGTTGCTTCAGTGAGAGAACTTGATTATATGAGTCAAATACATTCTTTGGTACAATCCTGTTTATTTACAAAGAGAGATGAATTCAAGTTACAATTTTTAAAATTGGGTTTATTTATGTAGATTTTTATAACTGAAACAATAGATTTTACTATATAATATATGAAATTTTGAAATCGTTAAACCAATAGTAAGGTCTAAACTTATATATAATCTATTAAAATAATTTAAGTTTAAATAACAAATATTCAAGCAATGCATATTTGTTGCCAAAGCCTTAAGGAAAATCAAAAGCCTGAACTGGTGGAAGTCACTGACAAAGCACATGGAATTGGAATTTGCTGAAATGCTATACTAGCTTTTGATGGCACTAGAGTCTTTTACAGTTACAGAGGGAATAGTGTCTTTCTTTCAGTTTATTTGTCTAGTTCAATGAAAGTTAAGAAACCAAGGGGGCGAAAAAGCATGAAAACTTGTAGCTTTGACTACTCATTGAATAAAAATGAGGTGTGACAATGGAGTCTACGAGTCTTAAAATTTGGAAGGACATGGTGACCAGAAACAACCATTTCAGTACTCCAATTACAGAACTTCCTTTGTTTAAAAATAAACCTATTTTGAATTCAAAATATGTTTTGATAGTTTCCTTAGCTATTCCACACTTCATGGTTGTTTATTAGTTTACACAAAACTATTTTAAAATGCTAGTTTTGTGAATTTTAATTGAATTCCAGCTTCCATGCAAATATGACTTGACACAAATGAAAAAATTAATCTAGTCAATAAGAAATGTCTCATTAAACATTTTATAACATTATTAAAATGTAAAAGTTCAGAATCTGACTAAATGTAATTTAAGGTAAATAATTACTTATATAAAAAGAGTGCATAAATACATCCTCCAGGTTAGTAAAAATAGTACCAAATTTAGTGTAAAGATTATATTTAATTGAAAATCAACATGTTTTAATGAGTCAACATTTCCTTAGGAAAAGTAAAATATAAACCAAGATTAAAACTATTTTAAATCAAGATTTCCTTCTTGCTATAGAAATAATAAAATCAGCACTTTAAATCATATCTTGTAACAAAGAATGTGCTAAATCCTATTTCCCTGATCACAATAAGAACAGTCAGTCAATTCTGGGCACAAGGAACATCATGACTGTTCTGAGTTAGGGCCACACTTGGTTGTTTCACTTGCCGCATGCTGGGTTTTTTCATGTAACACAGTTCTTCTCAACCTTTTTGCAGGTCATGACATGCTTGGCAGCATATCATGACCTTCAGGACACAGTAGTTCACTCACCCTAGGCCAAATCCAGCTATTTCCCTGACTCTCTGTGACGTACTTACCACTGTGTCCTGACACAGTGGTTGAGAACCACTGATCTAACACACAGTTTGACAAACATTTCTGCAGCCCTTGTGCTTGCAATCAGCCACAGGGAAACCCCTCAGATCGCATGCTCAAGCTTTGCCATCTGCTCAAGACACCAGGCCACTAGCCACCTGCTGTTTTCAGCTATTACTACATAAAGTGGTATTTAGTTACTCCTTCCATTTAGACAGAAAGAAGGGTGCTTAGCATAGCCATTAGCTTTAACGAGGTCTGTGATTGTCTGCAGATCAAAGTTGTCAGCCATTAAATTAATCCAGAACAACAATATAGAAACACAGCTGACTTTTGAAAAATAGTTTAAAGCAAGTGCTGCTGCAACTTTATTATCTCCATTTGCTGCCCTTACCAAACTGAATACTCCCCTCTGCTGGATAACACAACTCTAAAAACAGTCAAGTGAACAACCCTTCTTGCAATCCAAATGCTTCACCCCATGGAGTGGTGGGTCACAAGCCATCCTTCAGCAAATGAGCAAATTTACCTCTATACAAGTTCTCTGGTCTCATTCTCAGCTCCTCCAGTCCAGGTCTTGTTCAGAAGATGACTTACCCTCCCGTCTCACTTCCCACAGATCTACAGCAATGATCCCTGAGATCAACAGTTCCCAAAATGCCTCTTTCCTGGGATGAAATTAGTAAAAGTCTTGTGTGTAATATGTCAGCAGGTCCTGTTACAACCATCAACCAGACATAAAGAGCCAGAAAAATTCCTAATTAAATCATCATCCTTGCAACCTTGAACCAGGATTTTGTTTTCTACTCATTACCTCACCCATAATATGCCTCCATCCTCACAGAAAATGGCCGTCCCTCATCTCTTGCCATCTAGAGAGGTTAAAAATGGAAGGGAAATTGAAATAGAAGGTTATGTGTAAATTGTAGCTTTTTAGTTGATTATGTTGAAGTGTGATGGGTTGGAAGACTGTGAGTAGGAAGGGGTTTTTGTTTTGGTTTTTTAATATGGACACAGTTTATGAGAGGGTTTCTTTAAAGGTGTCACTTATGGGATTTGCACTGTGGGGTCTCAAAAACTCCAACATGAGACTAATCAAAACTCCCGAAGGGAAGTGCCTTTAGCCTCCTTCGTCTGTTCAGTGGTTTACAAACTTAGGGCTGGGACCCAGTACTGGGTCACAGACCCTCAGGTAGTGGGTTGTTGTGCCCCTCCTGCTGCTGCTGCCAAAAGACTGGACTGCTTTCTTTCAGCAAAAGAAGCAAGGAATCATGTGGCACGTGAAGACTAACAAATTTATTTATCACATGAGCTTTTGTGGGAGAAAATCCCACTTCATCAGACACTTTGAAGATGGGAAAACTTACAGAATGGGAGGACTATCCAGTTGTTTGCGTTTGGAAAAAGAAGATGTCTGTCTGAATCTGTGCAAGTTGTTTCATGAAGTTGATGGATTTCCACTTCAAACAGCTGTATACAGTGCCTTGCAGCTTGCTAAGTTCCAAAGGGGCAGCCATGTTAATCTAGTTCAGCACAGGACTCCTTGCGTCTTTTCCTGAAAGATGTAATTGTTGGGTCATTGACATAAATGATTTTTTTTCAACTGGGTCCTGAGACAAAAAGTTTGAAAACCACTGGTCTATCCTACTCATGGGTTGTGACTGTTATGCTTGAATTCTAAATAGTACAGCACAGAATTTTACACCTGGTCTTCCTGAAGGCCTAGGCCTGAACCTGTTAGGCCCTAAAGCACCAGGCTGTGTGCCAGCTTGCCTGCTGCTACCCACCCTGTTGTCCTATAATCTTCAGGATGAATGGATTAGTGAGCAGGTTGGCATCATCAGAAGAACAGAAGAAGAAAGAACTTGCCAGTTCCATTAGCTATTCTTGCTGCAGCTCAAACCAGCTGTCTTGAATCAAAAAATGAATGACTCATAGAAGTTCAGATGTGGTCTATGTGCAACGTATCAGAATATGATGGGCTGAAGTTTTTAGGATGGTCATCATTGAGCTAGATTAGCTCAAAGAAATGTGGGCAAAAATTTAAAAAGGGAGCATTGAAAGCATTTCCTCTGCAATGGTTAATATTTTCCTGAAAAAAAATTATATGGAAAAATCAGTAAAATGTTGTTCCAATTTTGCAGACTAAAATCATGCATAAAATAAGGATTTTAATCCTTCCCGAAATGCAAATTTCAATACAACCTTAATCATGAAACTGCTGCAAATGTGTGTATAATTTTGAGCTTACACAATGTAGTTAGTAAAGTAAAGATCATACTAGCTCAGTTGGTTTTAAATCTGTTTACAAGACTAAAGCTATAAAGGAGATTATAAAGAGTTATACATTGAATGACACAGCTTTAGTAGTAGCTATATGAACCAATTACATTTTATTGATTTGCCATTAGAGGTCAGAATGTTTGTCATCTTTGGTATTATCTTGTTACTACCTGTATCTCTGGTAGGAAGAATTATCTAAGTTGAACAGGGTTTAGCTACGTATATCACTCCCTCTGAAGTCAGAAGGAACTGTATTGCTAAAGCACAAACACTTCTGAAAGTTCAGAAATTAATTAAAGGTATATTTTTTAACTATGGCACAAGTTAAAGTAGTTAACTTTTTAAGAGCATCTTGTTTTCTACATGTCCTAACTGTATACAAATCACCCAATAATCATAATTACTAATACATTACTCTACTTACCATATATATTTTTAGGAACTCAGCCATGTGATAGCTGGGAATCAATTACTTTATAAAGGGATGATAATTTTACAATAAATGGTCTGTTAGCAAAACCTCATCAAGGAAACGTGATTCAGATATTGTGCAAAAAGAAATGAATCCTTTCCAATATATTTTTAAGATCAGAAGCATTGTTTTTTACTGGTACTGTGATAAGAGTGCAGATTTTCAAGAACCTTAGGGAGTTAGATACCTGGGCTAGATTTAACATAACTTTAGGGTCTAAAATATGATTGTTATTCACAGATCTGAAGTTCAGTGGGTAGGCTCCCTACACAATAAATGGGGATATGTGTATTCTAATGCGATTCACAAAAACAAGAAGCACCTGGACTTTCCTTATAACTTTTAGCTTACTTGCCAGGATGTGGGAGGTCCTCACTTTAAGCCCTCTCTCCCCTCCACTTGAGGGGAAAGGGTATTTAAACAGTATTCTCTCCCCTCTTAAATGAGTGGCCTTACTACTGGGCTATGGGATATTTTGATGGTGGTGGTAAGGGGGGGTGTTCCATGGTGGCTACTCGTGCTGAACTGGTTCTGCTGTGGATAAATAATGAAAGTATTCATTGGAAGACAGGGACTAAATCCTGGATCTCCCAGGTCCATGATTTACAGAGCATAGAATGAGTATGTCTACATTACAGGGCTTCGTTAAGTTGACTTAATAAAGTCTACTTAAAGTCGACTTACTAAAAAGTCAACTAAAGTCAACTACTTAAAGTCAACTTAGTGAGTACTGTATACACTTCTCTTAAGTTGACTTAATAAGGTTGGTTAAGTCGACTTAAGAAAGTGTTCTAATAAAAACTGTTTGCTTAAGCTGACTTTACTAAATCAACTTAAGCAGGCACGTTATTACATAGGGCTTTTTAAGTCAAATTAGATGGCCACATTGCATTAAGTCGACTTAATGAAGTCAGCTTAATGCCTAAGTCGACTTAAAGGCTATGTCTACACTTAGATTGTTAAATTGATCTAATTGAATTGAAATAAAAATGATTAAATCAATTTAAGTTGTCGATTTAACTTATCTCCACTAGAAACATAAATTGAATTAGCATATCCATGGACAGGACTGGCTAGTTTGATTTAGGAGAGGGGCACCATGGCAGGTATGGCAAGATGGCCCCCTCACTGGGCTATGCCCCCACCCAATATATAGAAAGAGGAAGGCACCCTGGGAGGGAGAAGGGCAAAAAGTAAAACTGAAATAACAGTTAAATTGAAATAATGCAGCTACAATGCGTTATTTCAAAATAATAATTTCAACTTAACCATTGTTTCGATATAAAACGAGGTTTTATTATTTTGAAATGACTGTTCCTTATTTTGAAATAAAGGAGCTCCTCATTTCAAAATAAGGAAAGCTAGTGTGGACATGCACTACTTCAAATCAAAATAATCATCATTTTGATTTAAAGTGTACGTGTAGACATACCCAAAGAGTGAGAGTTATTAAGTTGACTTAAGGAAGCCCTTAAGTCGACTTAATAAATGCCAGATGTGGCCAGGGCTTTGTTTAAGTTGACTTAAGCCCCTAGTGTCGACACACCCAATCAGTCTTGTGGTTGTGCTCTCTCTGACCCACTGATTCTTTAGCCATACTGCCATAGCTTCACTATCAGGTCAGAAAGAGGGAGAAAACATGGGAATGACTGTAGTCTGAGGCCTAGAGTGTTGTGTGGGAGACACAGGTATCAGTTCCCATGTGCCAGTGATTTTTTTTTTTTAATTATTTATCCATAGTGAAACATCTTCAACAGGAGAGACTAAAAGAGCCACACATCTGAATATCCTATATTGCAGTGATTAGGGTACTCCCTGAGAGGTAGCAGATTCCCATTCAAATTCTCTCTCAGCTAGAGGGAGGTGGTCTAGAAATGGACATCTCCCACATCTCAACTAAGTACCAAGAAACCTAACAGAGAACCATCTCACATGAGCCCTTATCTTTTTCCCAGTGAGCTAGAGCCAGGGCTGTGAGTGGGGCTGTGGTCAGAGCTGGACCTGGGGTCAGGAGCAGGGCTGTGTTTGGGGCCAGGAGTGGGGCTGGGAGCTGGAGGTCAAGAGTGGGGTTGGAGGTGTGGCCAGGGACAGGGAAGCAGTGGGATTGAGTGACTCTCCTTTCCACCTCCCAATGGGGCTTGCCTGGGCCCAGCCATGCCCCCATAACATTCCTTTGTGCACCCCTCTGAGGCATGCCTCACAGTTTGTTGACTATTGCCCTAGAGCCCGATTCAGAAAGGTATTTAAGCACCTAAAGATGCAAATAGGAACCTAGTGGGCTTTTCAAAGATTCCTTACTTTTTTAGGTGTCTAGCTGCTTTTGAAAATCCCACTAGGATTGTATCTGTATCTTTAGGCACCATAATAACATTACAGCTCTGCCCTCCCCTTTCCAAGGAAGTTGGGGTGTCTAATTCCCTTAGGGTTTTTCTAGCCACAAAAGTTATATACCACTTTCACTAAAGCCATTATAGTCATACCAGAACAGCCCCTAGTATGGATGACGTTTTACTGGTATAGCAATGCTTTATATTAGTATAACTAGGCCAATATGGGAAGAGGAATGCACTATACCAGAATAAGGTGCCTTTGCACTGGTATAATTGTCTTCATCCAAGGGACTGGCTTGGACTGGTGTAACTATTTCAGTTTCTTAAAAATTATGACTGTAATCTGTATAAAAAACCTCCTATGTTTAGAATTGGCCTAAGAGCCTTTGAAAATCCCAGCCTGAAGGCCTCATGATGAGCCCACTGCCTTAAAAATCCTGTCTAGATTGACATGTTGCTAACTTTCTCCCAGAGGCAAAGGTTAGAGACTGGAGAGAAGATATTTGAAAAAGTCAAGACTTTCAAATCCAATATTTTTTTTTAAACATTTTCCTATCAGGATTAAGCTAATTTAATAACATAACAATGGCCATATTGAGGAACAATCATCCATGAGCAGTAGTAGAAAGTATCCTGTCCTTGCTGTTACTGATCTACTGGCAAGCTTTTATATCATTGAAAAGTGGGTGTTGATGGGCAGATTGCAGCAGGGGTTAAAATATAATTTTGGCGGGCCCTGGAACCCTCCTAAACTGGCAGGCCCCCTTTTGCACCAGTCTGGGCCCCCCTCATGCAAGTGCAGGCCCCCCACACACACCCCAGCTACTGCCTTCATACACCTAGCCCCCCCAGCTACTGCCCCTATCAGACTTCCCCCCCCATGTCCTCCTCGGCCCCCATACCAACCCCTTCTTCCCACCACCCCATGTGCTTTCTCTGTTAGCTGCCCCAACTTTCCAGACCCCCCTACTCGCACCGCCAAGGAGCTTGGCTGGGGGGAGGGAGGCTGCAGGTGGCAGTGGCCACCCAGTGAGAGGAGGCCCGGACCCGATACTGGGTCCAGACTGCATGTGCTGCTGGGCCTGGCAGAAAGGGGCAGGGCCGCTGCATGCTCTGGGGGAAGGAGCGACTAGGCTTGCTCCAGCCCACAGCCCCTTCCCTGAGCCAGCCCTATGGGAACGCGCTGGAACTCTGCATTCCAGCACGTTCTTTCTATTTTTAAGAGACCCTGGAAGGCAGTGTTCCAACACGTTCCCCTGTTTTTAGGGGTCACAGAACACTGCCCCCTAAAGATAGGGGGCCTAGGAACACCGTTCTGGGGCATTCTGGCTAACTTTAACTGCTGGTGTAATATTTGGCAGGAGTGGCTAAAACAGTAGTGTCAATTTCCAAAGGGATAACCGTGTTAGTCTAGTCCAGCAAAATAAAACAAGGAGTCGTGTGGCACTTAAAGACTAACAGATTTATTTTTCGCATGAGCTTTCGTGAGAGAAAATCCCACTCTGTCAGAAGCATCTGATGAAGTGGGATTTTCTCCCATGAAAGCTCAAGCGAAAAATAAATCTGTTAGTCTTTAAGTAAGTGCCACACAACTTGTTGGGTTTTTTTTAATTTTTTTAACAGTAGTGGTCATTGATTGAGCTTATTGTTATAGAAGGCCTCACACCTGGTGATGGCCACCCACTGTGTCATCATGTGAGTTCCCTTTATGGAATGCCACAATTTGTTCCCCTGGTATTCATCATCTGGGCACGCTCTTTAAGAAGGATGTGAACATACTGGAAAGAGTTCAGAGGAGAGAAGAGAAAATTATCAAAGGCTTAGAGAACATGACCTATGAGAAAAGATTGCGCATATTGGAGAAGGCTGAGGAAGGTCCTGAACAGAGTCTTCAAATATGTGAAGGGTTGCGATAAAGAGGAGGTTATTAAAGAACAGGTTAGACAGACACTTGTTCAGGGACAATCTAAGTATACTTAATCCTGTCTCAGTGCAGGGGCAAATGGAGGTGGGGTGGAATCATGACCTCCCAACTCTAGTTTTCTATGATTACAAGATTTGATATGTGAGAATGTTACTTGCTATTCTAAAGGAATATATAGGATTGAGCTACCACCACTAATACACAGTTGCATGTCTCTTTAGCTGATGAGCTGTCTCAACTACCTGAGTAACCTGACAACTCTTTTGCTTGGGTAAGAGACAACTGACTCAAATTCAATCAGAATACAACAGGGGTAATTCAGTGAATTCAGCAAAATGCTATAGGACAGGTGTGGCCAAACTGTGGCTCGGGAGCTGCATGTGGCTCTTGAATGAAAAATTGCGGTTCCTGGAGGAAAGTCAGCAAATCAATTTAGGAAAGCAACCCCAGCCTAGGAGTTTTAAATCTCCTGTCCTGAGCATGCCCTGGGATGGGGGGTCAGCCCGGAGGAGCCATCATCAGGGCCTGGGGGTTTGGGAGGTGGTTGAGGATGGCAAGGAGAAGCGCAGCATGATCGGGATTTTTAAAAACTCACCACTAGCCTGTGTCGTCTTCATCAAACCACAGCTAAGCTTTTACTGTATAGACCTAGTTTTCATGGTAACCTTAAGTAATTGTCAGAATCTGACATTAGTAGGATCAATATTTGTCCTCTTTTTACGATAAAATTAAAGTGCGCAATGAATTTTAAACTTAGTCATTTTGTAATGTGTAAAAGTATATGGCTATATGCTTCAGTGCAGCTCTCAAAGGTTTAATAATCAACGTGTATGGCTCTTGAGTTCCATAAATTTGGCAACCACTGCTCTAGGAATCTGGGAGGTCTGTGTACCCTTATTGAGGTTCAAGGTCCAGAATTAAGGAGACTTAGCATGGAAGACCATGTTACACCCGTACCCCAAATTAACTTTTATCATCTCCACATACTCCAGATGCTGACTTTTATCTCCCTCTGTTCTCACTTCAAGCATTTGGCTAATTTGCAGCTACTTGCGTTTCCCTGGAATTCAGTTTCGCATATCACATGGCTGTTGTGGTGATTGTTTGAAGCATGTTTGTCTAGTGCTTTGATGATGGAAAGTGCTATACAAGTGTTTTTGGGAGCTTCAGAAAAACGTTGTTTATTTTCTTCTCATGAAGGAGGCAAAGGCATTAATAACACCTGCTATCCTCATTCTGCCCTCAGTCTAGCACTTGAGACATCTTGCTTCCCCTATGTTCCTCTAGGGCAGTAGGATGTCCTTGTTATCAGTTCTGATTCAGGATATTGATTCAAGGGACTTCCTGAATATATTAAGCAAAGTTTCTCTAATGCGGTTTTTAATTCTTGGAATGAAGCCTAAGTGAATGAGTTCATTGGTCATGTCGTTTATCTTCATAATCTTTTCCTTTGGAATAATTCCCCTTCAGAGCTCCAAATCATTGCCACTCACTTGGATGTATTTTTAAACTGGCCAGTTCCTGAGCCATTCGAGTTTTAGTTTTCTTCTAAAACGTCTAGTGTCTGATGCCTTTGCTGAGAGTGTTATAAAGAAATGTAAAATAATAATATGCAATTTTAAAATTAGCAATTAAATATGTTGCCATCCGTGATTAATAGTTTATTGAAGACAAGGAGAAAAGATTTTCAAATACAATACTCTCCCTGTATATTGCTCTCTGACTGCATCACATGAGGAAGCAAGCTGAATATCAGTAGTTGCCATACCAGTGAAGACTAGGATTCAACCTCTTCAATGCAAAGGTATTTTTGGAAAAAGGCATCACAAACAAACAGAAAGAACTATACAATGCCTCTCCTTAATAACCTCAATTCCCCAAGCATAAATCCTGAGTAATTATGCTGGCCCCGCATCCTGGGGTATGTCTACATTACAGGGCTTTGTTAAGTTGACTTAATAAAGTCTACTTAAAGTCAACTTTATTAAGTCGACTTAGTGGGTACGTCTACACTATGTGTTTAAGTCAACTTAAGGGCCCCTAAATTGACTTAAACAGAGCCCTGTCTACACTGCAGGGCAATGTTCCCTCTAATTACTCATAGACTGTGTACGCAAACAATTTCTTTGTGTGCAGAAAAACATTTCTTTGTGAGCACCAATATTAGCACTATTGAATTTTTTTGTGTGCACTTTATTTTTTTGTGCGCGCAGGTTTCATGACCTGTGTGCACACGCACATGCGCACAGCTTAGAGGGAACAGTGCTGCAGGGCAATAAAGTCGACTTTAGGGTCTAGTAAAGTCGACTTTACTGTTAAGTCAACTTTATTAAGTCAACTTAAGGCAATGTGGACTCACTAAGTCGACTTAATAAAGTGCACTTAGTGCAGTGGCGCCATTAAGTTGACTTTATAAAGTCGACTTAAGCCAGGGCACCTATTTTAAAGTCGACTTTATAAAGTCAACTTAATGTAGTGTGGACTCACTAAGTCGACTTAATAAGGTCTACTTACAGTCGACTTTAAGTAGACTTTATTACGTTGACTTAGCTTTTACAATGTAGACATAGCCAGTGAGTCTACACTTTTCTTAAGTTGACTTAACAAAGTTAGTTAAGTCAACTTAAGAAAGTGTTCTAATAAAAACTGTGTTTGCTTAAGTTAACTTTACTAAGTTGACTTAAGCAGGCACATGTTATTACACAGGGCTTCTTAAGTCAACTGAGATGACCACACTGCATTAAGTCAACTTAATGCCTAAGTTGACCTAAAGAGTGAGAGTTCCTAAGTTGACTTAAGGAAGCTCTTAAGTTGACTTAACAAATGTGGCCAGGGCTCTGCTTAAGTCTCCTTAAGTTGACTTAAGCCCCTAGTGTAGACATACTCCTGTTTAGCAAACAAAGCAGGTGTAGCTACTAATTCTAGGCTGAGAGACTGTTTCCTTTTTCTTGTCCCTTGGGCTGTTTTCTGAGTCTCTTGTGGAAGAGTGTCGGCTACCCCAAGGCCCTCTGGCTTTCTCCTTCCTGAGTACCTGTTCTGTTTAATGGTTCCTTTTGATAGGATGTTGGCTACCCCAAGACTTTTTGCTTCTTAAGTTCCTCTTAAGACACTAATTGGGATGGTCACATGGAATGTGATATTCCCCAGTATTTAAACACTTTTTCCAGAGGAGTCGCATGCCCCCAAAGTATGCTTTGTTAGCACTTATTTAGCATATCATGATTATTTATAACTTATTTTACTAATTAATCTGGAAGGGCTAGCAAGGATTGGCTGACATGTACATACCGTCAAATATTCACCCGGACACCTGATGTCATGTTGTTCAGGTCAGTTGGCCCAGGTCATTTATTCCCAGATTCACCATTGCACATGTGCATGTGTACACATTAGGCAAACTGGCCAGTCTGTCACAACAGCACAGTTACACACACAGGGCCTAAATAAACATTCATGGCTTGTGTCAGTTCCAAGTGCAAGTTTTCAGTGATCTGCCAAATCATCTGCCTAAGAGGCCTTTCTCCCAGAATCCTCTAGCACTCATCCTAGCAAGCGTTACCAGACTTATGTCAACCACAGTGATTTATTGGCGTTTAGTACCATTCCAAAAGCAGCATCCTGAGGGACTAACACTGGCTATGTCTACACTACAGAGCTTGGTTAAACCAGCTTATTAAAGTCTGCTTAAAGTAGACCTTATTAAGCTGTCTTAGCATGTCCACACTCAAAATGCCAGGAGACTGTCCACGTCCACACTGGTAGCTTCTAGGTCACCCTAGGAGTGGTGCATTGTGGGTACCTGGCCCACAGTGCACCACAGCAGAGATGCCCCTTTCTCCCAGCCACTCCTTTGCTACAGAAGGTGAGTGACCACACCAGCCTCCATACTGTGTGAGGCAACAGGGAGCCCAGGGAGGCCAGGTATCCTGACATAACCCAGCAATGTGCCAGTGCAGCACTCCACACCCTCCCTACGTTGCCCAGACACCTCCGGCGCTGGAACAGGTGCTGCAGGGCAATTGCCAGCGCAGGGGCAGGGCGCAGAAGTTGTTTAGACTCAAACACCAGGAAACAACACACACAGGAAGGTGAAGTCAAATCACCTGTTAGAATGGGGAAAAAAATCCATAGTCACGATTTAATCCTGCTTTCACACAATCTAATCTAGAAGAAGAAATAGCAACTCTTTCTTTCTTTCTTTCTTTCTTTCCATGTGCTGTTTCCCAGGGTTTGAATCTTAACAACTGCTTTGATTTGCTGTTAGAGTGTGACCTGATCCTATGTCTTACACTCCCCTGAATTTATTTCCTTCCATTCTGTAAATTCCCCCATCTTCAAACTGATGAAGTGGGATATTTCTCCCATGAAAGCTCATCCAATAAATAAATTTGTTAGTCTTAAGCAGTGCCTCTGGACTCATTGTTTTACAACACTACCAGGGGGCCCTTTGAGAAGGGGAGACACACAGGGTTGGTGGGAGAGGGGGAGAGAAAGGCAGGGTCAGGCTGAAAAGGGCAAGGCGGAGACATGCAGGTTTGGGCAGAGAAGGGGGAGACACCCAGGGTCAGGCAGAGAAGGAGAGGGGGGAGACACATGGGTTTGGACAGAGAAGGAGTGAGACCTGTTGCTCGCTGTGCCCCCCCCCACGGGGCCCACTGCGCGTCACCCCCCTGCTCCCGGCGTCACCCCCCCGCTCCTGCTAGCCCCCCCCGCCTGCTCCCGGCATCACCCCCTGCCGGCTCCCACGCCCCCCCCTCCAGGCAGCACGCCCCCCCTGCTCCTGCTTGTCTCCCCACTCCCCACAGCCCCCCCGCCCCCCACAAACTTACCTTGGGGCTGGACTGGAGTGGGACGGCCCAGCCCTAACTCCTGGGCCAGAGAAGCACTACGGAGCATGCTCAGATTTTCTGGGCATGCTCTGTTAGAGCTTCTCTGGGCGGGAGTTTTCAAAACTCCCTGCTCCACAGGAGCTCTACTGAGGGACTCTGGCTGCCGGCAGTGCGCTGCCAGCGGCCTTCTCTGCGCTGGCGGCTGCGGCAGGCTGCACTGCAGCATGCCAGCGCAGCTTACAGGGAGCATTGGTTGGGAGGCCAATTAAGGCAACTCCCCCTCCACATTGCCTTAAGTCGACTTAATGAAGTTGACTTAATTGTAAAGTCGACTTTATAAGTGGAACTTGTAAAGTCGACTTTACCTGCTGCTAAAGTTGACTTTATTGCCCTGCAATGTAGACAGGGCTCTATTTAAGTTGACTTAAGGGCCCTTAAGTTGACTTAAACACACAGTGTAGACATACCCACTGACTTTTCCTTCAGAGTCGCTACGTATATTGCCAATTGCATTTTTTCAGTATGGCTTTTCAAAGCATCTCCACGTGCAGGGAATGTGAGTTTAAAGGAATCAACATGGATTACAAGGAGAAGAAAAGCACAGCACGTTAAACTCCAATAGGGCTCTAATCTTATAAAGATGTGTGCATATGGTACACTCATATCTCTGGATAAGGGTTTTTCATGTGCATTTCCCATTAAAGAAAACAACGCCCACATAAATCCCTCTGCATCTAAAGTATATAAACACAACAGCATCATGAAGGACCAACAGTACATATTAGGTAAAATGCCCCTTCTCCTACCTTACCATTAGTGAAGATGATATAAAATGGCCTCATCTCATTCCTTGTGGCATCCTGTCAGCTATCTCCAGATTCAGTGCGTTGCTGTTTACTACTTATCTTTATTTGCAGTCTTTTTTTTAGTTTTCAGGTCACTATATTTAAAACTTTGCAAAAAAAGTTTAAGTGCTATACACACCTGTTGCATTCCATTTATCCATTCTATTTTGTAATTCACCGAAAAGAATCCAGTTCATCTGGCCTGATTTGTTTTGTGGGCCTCCATATTGTTCATTACTCATCATTCCATTTTTTTCTGCCAGCGGAAGTTAGGAGCCTAACTCACGTGGGTGCTTTGTAAATCCTACTAGACCCTTACCTATATCTGTAAGCATCTATGCAATCTAGAGTTCAGGTCCACAAGGTAAACATAAACAGAGAGACAGGTGCCTAGTGCAATTTTCAAAAGTTCTTAGGCACCTAACTCCCAGTGATTTTTCACCAATTTCATTGGGAGAGAAGCACCTAGGAACTTTTGAAAATCCCACTAGACACCCATCAACATCATTAGATGCATAAATACCTTAAAATCTGACCATATATCCCTTTGAAAATTAAATTTAGGTTTTTAAGACTATGTCTGCACTAAAAACTTTTGCCTACATACCTCTGTTGTTCCCTGACCATATTGGCATAAACCCCTAGTGCAGATACAATTATATCCACAGAACCCTGCATTTAGTTTTGTGTGGGGTGGTTTTACTGTACTAATACCAAGTGCATTTTGACCAGTATAGCTGTGTCCACACTAGGCGCACTTTGCCAGAATTGTATACTGGTATTCCTATGTCAGTGAAATGCTCTGAGTGTAAGTATGGCCTAAGCTATTTAGGTTCTTCTGTAAATTTTACTCACTGTCCTTGACCTCTGGAATTTGCACTCTTAAGTTTCAGCAGTTACTCCAAATAATTCCAAATTTCTATACCCATCAAGTACTGAACACATTTAAAAAATGTGGTTTAAATGCTCAAGTATGACCAATGATTTTAAGAGTTTCAAATTAAGACACATGTAAAGAGATTTGATCTTTAAAGTCTGCTCCATGCTCTCTGAAAATCAGGCCTCTTCTAAGGTGTTGCAGGTTGGATACCCAACAATTGAAGTACTCAAAATTATTAGGCCCTTCTGAAAATTTCAGCCTATGGCTACTGAAATTGAAGCAGAAATTACACAAAAGCTCATGTGATAAATGAATTTGTTAGTCTTTAAGTGCCACAGGGCTCCTTGCTTCTTTTGCTGGACTAGACTAACACGGCTGCCCCCTTTGGTACTTGAAACTTGTACCTCTGCTGTATCTGTAAAACGATCTTTAAAGACTCGATGTAAAATAAAGATCTGCAAAGGTCCAAATTTTCAGCCTAGCCTCTATGTTAGTATGCACAAAAAAGATAGCTAGATATAAGTGGCAAATCAATCTATTTGCATACACAACTCCTATCTATATACTGAACTGATAGTGAGTTAAGTGTGTGCACAAATACAAAGGCTGTGTGTTTAATGTGTTAATGTTTCTAATTACATTTAGTTGTAGAAAAGGTTTTTGTCCTGCATTGTATAAGACTTTGTCCTAATATTTTTTTAAAGATAGCCTGCAGTTAAATCTGATCAGTTTAATTGCATTGGTTGAGTATTATTTGTCCCATATTTTTTGCTTTGCTTTCTCTGAGGAGTTGCATAACTTTCTCATTTCTAATGACTTTTGCCTAAATATAAAACTGTGGCATTATATTATACATCTCCTTTGGCGGCAGACCAACTAATTTCAAGTGGTTCAAGGCCAAAGAGAAGTCTATAATCCATACCCCAGAATGCTTGAAGACTTTTATTTAAAGACCCCCCCCCAAGTAATTTAGTGTTTAGTTGAAATTGTTCTTATCCTTAAAATTGTACCTAAGACTCTAAATTAATAAAAGGTCACTTGAACATGTATATGACCTTATATATTTTGGATGCTTTTGGAAATCCATCTTTAGTGGCAATTTGTGTAATAGCCAAAATATTAGTGTTTTGATAGAAAAGACAAGAATGACTTTCATGATTTTTTAACTTAAATCACAAGCAGGACTAACCTGTGCAAAGACTAATAAAAGCTGCATCTTGATTTACCTCTGGGGAATCTAAGCATCTGCTGCTCTCATTGACTCCATTCCACGTGTGTGTACTCTTTAAATCTGAAAGTCAGAGTTGCTTTTATGTAGGAGTCCAAATACGAATATAGAAGCTTAACTTTTATCATCCAGATTTGAAAAATAAATTTGTGAATATCTTCTATACATTTAAGTATTTGTACAGGGGTGGCCAAACTTAGTTGATCATTAAACCTTCAAGATCCACACTGAGGCATATAGCCATATACTTTTACCTACTAAATTGATTCGCTGATGTTCTTCTGCGAACCACACTTTTTCATTCAAGAGCCACATGAAGCTCTTCAGCCGCAGTTTGGCGACACCTGGTCTAGAATATCACATTTCTCAAATGTCCAACATGAGTTTATCATCACCTTTCTTGGTGATTCTGGAATTAGTATGTTTTACCTTTTTATTACTATTCCTTCATTCCTACCCAGGTCATTTCTAAGATTTGGTCTACATTTACAAGTTAGGTTAACATAGCTGTATCTGTCAGAACTATGAAAAAAAAAATTCACCTTGCACCTACATAGCTAAGTAGTGTAGATCCAAAGGGGTAGCTGTGTTAGTCTAGTTCAGTAAAACAAACAAACAAGGGGTCCTGTAGCACTTAAAGACTAACACATTTGTTTTTTGCATGAGCGTTTGTGGGAGAAGAATCCCACTTTGTCACACACTTTGAAGATGGGAGGACTTACAGAGTGGTAGGAAATAAATGCAGGGAAGTGGGATTTTCTCCCATGAAAGCTCATGCAGAAAATAAATTTGTTAGTCTTTAAGTGCCACAGCACTCCTTGTTTGTTCACTTAGTGTAGATGCAGCTATGTTGATGGAAGCTGCTTCTGACAACATAGCTAACTTTGTTTGGAGAGGTGGTGTTCCTCTTCAAAGGAAAAACCTCTTACATCAGTG
>ML681996.1:34003246-34154902 GCA_007922195.1 Podocnemis expansa
TCACCCCCAGGGGGCTGCAGCCCCCTGGACCAGGTACCGAAATAGCAAGTTCACAGTGTGAACTTGCTATTTCGATTCCCGTTTTTTCCTTATTTCGAATTAACATTTTGTTAATTCGAAATAAGTTGTTTTGAAATAAGGGTTATTTCGATATACGGTTGTTTCGAAACAACCGTATCGAAATAACCCGCTGTGTGAGAAAACAGCCCTTGAGTAAGTGACTTAACCTCTCTGAGCATGTTTCCCCATCTGCATAAAAAATTAATACCTAACTAACTTTTAAAGCTTCTGTTAGTCTTAATTCACTGTTTGCCATGTGCTCTCAGATATTTAAATGGAATAAGGTCAATACTAGCAGTAGCTAGTGTTTATTTGCAAATATTATTAGGTTGTTTTAAAAAAATATTAGCAGCTTCAGATCTGTTTGATTTAACAGAGCTACTCTCCTCTTCATGCAGGTGCAACCTCTTCTAGAATTAAACACAAATACATAGAGGACTGAGTGCCTTTGAATAAATCAGCTGGAGGGACATCTGGGAAACAACACGTTCTTCTTTATTTCAGCAGAGTGTATGTCTTTTTATGAAAGCTTTTGTTGCACAAGCAATTGCTGTATTGTTCTGCATCAGCAGTGTTCCTAATCCTGATTTGGGAGCATCAGCTGATAACTTGACAGGGTGTGACACATGGTATGTTGAAGTGTTTTCAGCTGCATTCACATTATAAATTGCAATGGCTCCAAAACAGCCAATTTAGTTGACTGTGACATTAAACCAAAAACTGCAAAGAAGACTGGACATAGTATGCAGAATTTTTAAGGCCTAACATGTTGATAGACAGGAATAATTTTCTCATTTAAATTATTTTTCAAAAGAAAGGAACTTAACACACCTCTTTTTAAATAAACAAAAATATATATTTAAGCAGTGATGAAAATGAAAACATGCTGTCCAATCCTCTAGTAAAGGGCAATATCACTTTCTTCATTTCCATATGAAGAGAAGCTTATACCTCCTGTTCCTACATGTCCTCTCAGACTGAAAGCCTGACTCAGTTGGTACTTATTCTGATCACACCAGAGAGTTTGTTTTGTCTTCTTGTTCACTCTGCCCCACTTCCTTTGTTTCTCATAACCTTAATATTATTTAAGCATATTAGGCCCCATTCGTGCCTGGCACAACTCTATTCCATTACGACATGGACGAATTTGGTCCAGATTTGGCAATAAAATGCTCTGTTACAAAGGCAGAGTTGTATTGGTATGACTGAGAGCAGAATTTGTGTAAATTTTATTACAGAAAGCAAGATTTTATTCAACTATCAGTCCCAAGAACAATTTCCATCAGAGATAAGCTTAGTGTATTTCAAATTTGCTAAGCCAGGGTTGCTTTCCCTCACCCCCACCTCCCATTTCACTGTTTTATGCTACAATTACTTACTACAGACTGTCTTGTATTTACCTTTTGCTTGTGGTAGTATTCAGGGAACACTTTCAATGGACCAAATTTTGCTGATTTACATCTTTGTAACACAAAGAGATTCTAGAGGAAAGTAAGTCAAAGCAGAATTTGGCTTAAGGAGTCCAGCCAATGTTGAACAATTCCACTACGATGTTGCTTGTTCTGTTTCCTGTCCACCAGGAAAAATGAACAAAAAAACCCCATACACAAACATAGCATTTTCTCAAAGGTCACTAACTTCAGCTATAGCCTGCTGTCCCAGGACTGATTATCTCTATATTAGGTAGGTGTATTACATGCTGAACACTTACCACTTGCTTGATTCTGTACAAGGTACACTATCAGGAGAAGGATTTTACAATCCATTGAGCAGACATAGCAAAATGACACACAACAGGAAACCCAGAGGAAAAAACAATGTTAGTTTTTGAAAACTTATTTAATCTAATATTTTGCCTTTTGCATCCTTCTGGGAGAAGTGAGAGGGTTTGTTTTTTTTTTTTTTAGGAGAGATTTAAATGAGAAACAAAAGGGAAGCCAGTGCTTTGGGAACATATGGGGATTGATAACTCCATACATGAAGCAGTGTAGAAGAAACCATAAAAGGGGAAATAGGAGAAGGAAATAAAGGGTGCATCGAAATCTAATATGTCTTAGTCAAGTCTAGTATTTGTAGAGAATAGTAAAACCACATTTCAACATCCATGAATGAAAATATTCCAGGGCTCAGCTGACTTTCTTCATAATCCCTTGTCTTCTTTGACTTTGACTGAAGGAGATTTGCAGTTTCTCACCACCTAGAAAAGGAGCAGAAATGTGGAATATTCCTCCTTTATTTATGTCATGACCAAACCAGTGTGATGAAACATGGATTGAACATGCAACTGATGATTTGGACCATAAAGAAAAAGATCACTATGCATGCAGTTGCGCCAGACAGTTTTGTTTGTGGGTAGAATCTGTCTCACCAAAATGCTCCTTGGTAGTTTAGTTGGAAGCTCCCCTTCTTATTGTTACCAAAATATTTGACAAAGGGGGAAAAGTAATCTTTTTAAGGATCCCTTCCTCCAAATTCTTTCACTGAAAACCAGTATCTAATCACTTGTGGTGACCACAATCAAGGTAACTTAAGATAAAAAACTAACAAAAGAGTTTATTGAGATAACAGCTTGGCAATTTACCCAGACGCATAAAGCCCAGGCCTAAGACATGGACAATGTAGGTCATGAACAACAGCAAGTAAACATGTACTTCAACACTGTCCACAGAATCAGTGAAACTGAAGCAGAGTCAAGGAATCACATGATTAAACCATGGATGCCAGAAGACCAACCGTATGGGAACCACAGTGGAGTTGACAACGAGGATTGTGGTGATCACGGAAGCAGGGTAGATAGTTATAAGGCATCGGAAAAGGTACCATCTTTCTTCTCTTTCACGATGGAACCAACATGCAAGCACAGCTACAACTGGAGCAGAGAGCTCAGAGCCTTTTTATAACCTAGGGTTGGTAGGCAGATTTCACTAGGGTCATATGACTCTTCTTGCTTAAGTTTCCCGACATTACCCTATTGTTTGGCAAGTTTCAGGAAAAATGGTGCCAACAGGTCAACAAGAAGAGGGGCCAATACGGTGGATGAACAAGATCAGATAAAATACAAAACAAAATGGCAAATTAAACCTAACATTATGAGACGATAGAAACAAGCATTAAGTGATGCATATTACTCCAGGAGTAGAAATGTTGATAGCACCAAGCCAGATTGTCATAAAGCAATCAATGTCTTGAGAATTAGATAAGGGTATTCCACTGCACAGTGGACTCGGCTGTGGCTAAATACACTGGGTTCTTTATCTCATAGTTCTATTTCTGAGGCTTACCATGGATCATAAGTAAAGAACTCTGGGAACCAAAACTAAACTTAAAAAATGGTGTTTGTGGAAAGTTCTTACAACACATCAGTGACTGAAGCTTTGAGCTGGGAAAGACTGTTTTTAACACAAAAGTTAAAATAAAGAAGACAAGTGAAATCCAGTAACATCGAACTAGGATGTCCTGCAGTGGCATCTTCTAATTTGTGAATGTGGCAGGGTACTTAATAATGATCTGATACCTTATAATTTCTACTGTAACTTCTGGTAGCAATCTGTCTATGACAACCATTACACATAATCTGGAGGTGAAACCGCTCACAAACTCTGATGGCTATTGCTCATTTTTGTGCGTCGAGTGTGCAAGATGCTAGCTTTGATGGTCTTTTTTCAGACTCTGACATATACCTCTTTTCCTGTTCTGCAAGTTGTATCATTATGGGATGAGCTGGGGCTGAGCAGGATGAAAGGCCTCAAGCTATTCTGTACAGCAATCACAAGTTATTTGCTCACAGAATATGCTAAGCAAGCAGATTGCTATATGACATAAATATCCGTGGGTAGGACTGGTTTCTATATATGGACATTTTTAGTCTGGTCGCTGTTCTGGAAATGCATATCACCAAAGAATGGAACAATCTATGCAATGGGGGCTATGCAAAACTGTTGCTGGCTGGGATACTGTTGCCCTTCTCCGTGATCACTAGAACACAGAGGCATTTTCCCAATGCATGTGCTCAAAATAGTGTATTTTTAGTAACAGCGAGAAATTAGCTCTTTATAATTGTTATTTACATATGCAGTCTGAAACATTGCATCATGTGCTGTCACTTGGCTTTTCTGCGAGCTAGTCCATCAGTGTTTCTTACCTGCTCTCAGCCCTCTCCTCCCTTTTGTCCACTGATAGGGTTGTTGACTTCCTCCATGCTTCACTCTCCTCCATCCTTGATGCTTTTGTCCCCTTTCCTATCACAAGGTCCACCCTGTCAACTGCCAGCCTGGGCTCACTCCCAACATCCACTTCCTCTGCTACTGCAGAGGGACTCTGTTGGAAATCCTGTGACCAGATTGACTTCCTCCATTGCAAATCAGTTCACTCCTCCTTCAGTTCTGCCATCTTTCTATATAGCTGCATTTTTCCAACTTTACTGCATCCCACACTTGCTAGTCCAGCTGCCTTTTCACCAACTTTGACTCATTTCTCAAACCCTTCCCTACTTCAGCTTCCACTTATTTCTCTGTACACAACTATGCAAACTTCTTCCAAGAGAAAATTAACAAAATATGAGATGGCCTTTCCTCTTCCCTCAGTTTGCTTTCTCTTCCCCTTCCACTTTCCTTGGTCTCCCACATCACAAATGCAGAAATTTCTCATCTGCTTTCCTCTAACTGGTCCACTTGACACAATGAACCTATCCCACCTCAGTTGTGCCCACTTTCATCTCCTCCCCTCTGGTTCTTTCTACTCAAAATACAAACAATGTTCTACTCCAATGCTTCCTTTTTGATACCAAGGACTGGCTTGCTGTCTTCTTAAACTATCTCAGGGAGATCTCAGGAACTGGCACCAGTTCATTGACTGGGCATTGAAAAATACTGCTCTAGTCTCTTCCATCTTAAAAACAAACAAACAAACCCTACTTGCCTCTCCAAGTACTGCCTTATCTCCATTTCATCTCTAACCTTATTACGCTCACTGTTTACAATTACTGTCTGGAGTCTCACTCCTCTAATTCTCTCCTAGGCCCTCTCCAGTTTTGGTTTCTGCTCCTTGCATTTCACTGAAACATCTCTCCCAGAGTCTCTGACTTTTTATTAGCTAAAGATCAGAACCAGTACTCCATCCTCATCCTCCAGACAATCACAGAAATGTAGGGTTGAAAGAGACCTGAAAAGTCATCTAATCATCCCCCTATGCTGAGGCAGGATCAAGTATATTTAGACAATCCCAAGTACCCATAGCAGCACCTGTGACACAGTCAACCAGAGTCTTCTTGAAATATTGTCCTCCTTTGGCTTCTGTGACTTTGTCTTCTCTGGTTTCTCCTCCTGCTTCTCTAATCATGTGTGCACCTACAGCAAGAGGATATTCAAATGATCCTCCAAACCCCTTTCTCCAACTTTCTATGGAGGTTGCCCAGGATTCTTCTTCTGGTACCCCACATCTCTGGGTGAACTCATCCACAAACAAAGTCAACTATCATATCTATGCTGACAACTCACAAGTCTACCTTTCAAGTCCAGACCCATCTCCTTCTAAATCTTCTAAACTAAAAACTTAGCCTGTCTCTATGACATCTGTTTTTCTGACATCTCCTCATGGATGTTTAGCCTTCAGCTTTAGCTAAACGTGGCTAAAACAGGGTACCTAATCTCACCCTTCCACCCATCATGTCCTCCCTACTGCCTCCTTTCACAACCACTGTGTACAACATCACCAACCAATAACAGGCCACAGAGGCCGACAACATAGGTGCCATCTTTGACCTGGACCTCTCCCTAGACAGAGCCTTGTATCAGTCTGTAAAATCTTGCTGATTCTTTCTATATAACATCTCTAAGATACAGCTCTATTTATCAATCTACAGAGCTAAAATTCTTGCTCAAGCTCTCATCATCTTGCATCTCAATTATTACAACAGCCTTCTCTCCGGCCTTGACACATGCAATTTTGCCTTATTCATATCTATTCAAAATGTTGCAGCAGTGATCATTTCTCTGACTTGCCACTTTGACCATATCATTTCCTCTCCCTGAATCTCTTCACTAGCTTCTCCTCCTCTATCATATCTAATGTAAGTTTCTTGTATTCAATTTCAATGCCCTTTTTAGTCAATCTTCACCTTATCAGCTCTCATTTGATCTCAATACTTGCCTCTGATTGGTCCACAATGCTAGCCTCCACCACCCACTTACTACATTTTCAAACAATCTCATTCATGCTTTCTCCCATGATGGTGCACATGCTGTGAAACACTTCCCATTAAAGTCTGCAAAACACATTATCCATCTTCATATCCATCTTCAAAACTTCCCCTTTGCTGTGTTGTCTACAAAAGACTTGACAATGATTATGTGCTGGCACACAAAGACCATTTCTTATCATGCTGGCCCATATATTCTCTCTCTCTCTCTCTCTCTTGTCCCATTTTATTCTTAGGTTCTAAGCTTTTTGAACAGGAACAGTCTTTTTGTACTATTTTTCTACAGCTCCTAGCACAATGGAATCCTGGTTCATGACTAGGGTCCCAAGAAACTATAGTAATAAAATAATAAGTAGTAATAAATGAAGAGTATATTTCATAGGTACAATGCATGAAATGTACTTGCTGGAATTAAAAAAAGGTACATGAGTTTCCTCATATGCATAATCAATAGTGAGCTGTCTGGGTACATGCTAATTTTGCACATCTTTTTGCTAACCAAGGTTTCCGTATCTAAAATTATAGACAACAGGGGTGAAAAAGACCTGCTCAGTCACTTTGCTAATCCCTTTGCCACTGCAAGCTTGTTCCTAACAGAATATTCTCAAGTGTACTTGGGGGCATCATATGGATTTGTGACACACTGAATAACTTTGGCTCCACAAACCAATGAATGAATTACACTCATACAGCCATAATTTATTCATTGTTTTAGTTCAATACATTTTGACTAGGGACATAACCTTTGCCAAAGTTAATTGATCAACCATGATACCCACTGCTTCACAGAAGTTCTTTCCATATCATTACTATTTGTGTAGTCAGATTTCATTATACTATAGGTAATATTTTTTGTTGACTAAAAAAGCCAAGAATAATTTGTAAAATGTTGCTCATAAGGTAGAAGTATCATTCATCTTATTTACCCATCTCAGCACTGTATGGGAGAATGCAGTAATGTAATAGGCACACAATACCAATTTTTAATTGAAGCATGGCATGATAATATGCTTTGCAGTTCCAAGAAAGCAATAAACCTAACTGCTCCATCTTTTAATATGTATTGCAGACTTACAGTACTGTGAATTAATATGTAATTTTGGATTCCATCAATTACAAATAGATTATTAAGAATAGAAGTATATATTTCTTGTATCTCTTGCTAATGCATATAGTGGCTAAATTATTTCGTTTCCAGTTTTAGCAATCAAAATTAGTTTGACACTAATCTTAGTCACTGTTCTCACTTATTTTTATTTAATATTTGTATTAAGGTTGTACATGGCAGCCCTAACGCAAATCAGATCCCATGGCTGCTGCACTTGGCATGGTACAAACAGCGAAAGATGGTTCCTGCTTCAAAAAAATTATAGTCTATATAGATCTGACAAACAAAGGATACAAAGGAAAACACAGGCACAGACAGGGTCTTCTGAGTCTTAGTCCAATGCCCCATGAAGGAAAAAAATAGAATCCCAGCTTGGATTGCAGACCTAGAACAAACCTCATAGGAAGCCTATATTTAGTCAGAAGTAAGGCTTCAACGCTGGACCATACTTGCCAGAACTTGGAGCACAGATCTGAACATTCTGTACAGGCAACACTGCCAAAGAAAACAGCACAGAGTATAATATAAATGCTAATATAGTGCTTAGCAATGCATCTCATTTTTTAAGGTTTTTCCTCCTTAAAGATTGAAACTGATCTTCAGTGACTGAAAGAGATACAGACAAGTGGGTTGGGTCCAAAATTTCACCTGCCATAAAAAATACTCTGCTGGCTTAAAACCTATTCTTGGAATCTTCTATTCTACCAAGAATCTTTTAAAAAGTAAGCAATAGCCATTGCAAATGCTGGTCTTTGTTTTGTTGCTGAAAAGTTAGCCACACAGCCAGCTGATTAACTAATAAACTGTATTTCCCAGAACTGGGCTGATGACATTGACATTATCAATAAAGCTTATGACAACACAATCAGTGAAGGAAAATCCATTCAGCTTGTGTTTACTGAGAAACAAAAGGGAAAATAGATCTTTTGTCAAAGAGAACAGGAAAATGACCATATACAAAGAATATATCCTGGCTCTTAGAGACAAAAATAAAAATCAAAGCATACTTTGTATTATCACTATAAATTGCTGGATAGGTAATTCTCATGGTAGAATATTGTGGGCTTATATGTATTCTCTTATTACTCCTAAGTCAAATTTGCTCAGTTTTTCAACCCAAAGAGTTAGGGTGAAATCCTGATTCCTTTGACTTCAGTTAGAGGTTTGGAGCCAGGATTTCACCTGTAGGGTCAGTGCCCATTGAAGACTTAGCAATACCTGGATCCTGATTTTTCCAGTGCTATTTTCAGCACTGAAATTATTCCTGACTTGCTCGGTTTTGCAACCAAAGACAGCCTACTTCACCTGCACAGGAATAGACAGCTGCTCTGATGCTGGACCACAGATTAGGAGGGCCTTCTAGAAGAGAAGAGCATGCAGTGTAGATGGAGTGGGTTCTGAGTTATTACAGAGAATTCTTTCTCGGGTGACTGGCTGGTGAGACTTGCCCGCCTGCTCAGGGTTTAATAGATCGCCATATTTGGAGTTGGGAAGGAATCTTCCCCCAGGGCTGCTTGGCTAGGGCTCAGGGGGGTTTTCACTTTCCTCTGTAGCATGGGGCATGAGTCACCTTTCGAGAAATCTCTGTATCTTATAGTCCTTAAATCAGGGATCTCAAACTCTAATTACCACGAGGACCGCATGAGGAGTACTATGTTAGCTGGAAGGCTGCACCACTGAAACCTTTTCGTAGAACAACATTGCAAACATCGGTAACAATAATCATAGAATCATAGAATCATAGGGTTGGAAGGGACCCCACGAGGTCATCTAGTCCAACCCCCTGCCAAAAAAAGCAGGACCACTCCCATTAGATCATCCCAGTCAGTGTTTTGTCCAGCTGGGACTTGAACACCTCCAGAGATGGAGATTCCACCACCTCCCTAGGCAACTTATTCCAATGCTTCACCACTCGCCTAGTAAGGAAGTTTTTCCTAATATCCAGCCTGGACCGCCCCAGCTGTAACTTGAAGCCATTGCTTCTCGTTCTGCCCTCTGTTACTACCGAGAACAGTCGAGCTCCCTCCTCCTTGGAGCAACCCTTCAAGTAGTTGAAGGTTGCTATCAAATCCCCCCTCAGTCTTCTCTTCTGCAGGCTAAATAAGCCTAGTTCCTTCAGTCTTTCTTCACAGGGCTTGTGCTCCAGCCCTTTGATCATTTTGGTTGCCCTCCTCTGGACTCTCTCTAATTTGTCCATGTCCTTTTTGTAGTGGGGAGCCCAAAACTGGACACAGTATTCCAGATGTGGCCTCACTAGTGCAGAATAGAGGGGAATGATCACATCCCTCGATCTGCTGGTAACACTTCTTCTGATGCAGCCCAGTATGCCATTGGCCTTTTTGGCAGCAAGAGCACACTGCTGACTCATATCCAGCTTCCCATCCACCATGACTCCCAGGTCCTTTTCTCCAGTGCTGCTATTTAGCTGATCACTCCCCAGCCTGTAGCAGTACATGGGGTTTTTTCGTCCCAAGTGCAGGATTTTACACTTATCCTTGTTGAACCTCATGAGATTCCTCTTGGCCCACTGCTCCAGTTTGTCTAGGTCTCCCTGAATCCTGTCTCTGCCCTCTAGGGTGTCTACCGTTCCCCCCAGTTTGGTATCATCTGCAAACTTACTAAGTGTGCAATCTATCCCATCATCCAGATCATTGATGAAAACATTGAACAGAACTGGCCCCAGGACCGACCCCTGGGGCACACCACTTGTTACTGCCTGCCAACTTGACATGGAGCCATTGATTCCTACACGCTGAAACCGTTGTTCTAGCCAGTTTTCTATCCACCTTACAGTCCATGCATCTAACCCATACTTCCTTAATGTCATTGAAGGCTACAGGAAATAGCTTTAGGGGCTGCATGTGGCCCCTGGGCCATGTGTTTGAGACTCCTGCCTTAAATCATGATTTGAGGACATAAATAACTCAGTTATAGATTAGAGGCCTATTGCTGGAGTGGGAGGGTGAGGTTTTGAGGCCTGCACTGAACAGGATAGCAGACTAGATGATCATACTGGTCCCATCTGACCTTAAAGTCTATGACTCTATGAGCCGATGTTGTGTGTTAGTGTGGGCTCAAACAGGGTAGGCCCCCACACCATAAGTAGCCATCTGTGAAATAGGAATATAGAGACAGGATAAGGGATGTCAAGATGGGTATACCTCTGTGAACATGGAGGTGCACAGCCAGGGCCAACGCAATGCGGTAAGCCCCATAAGCCATGCACAGGGGCGCCATGTTTGAGAGGTGCCAAAATGTGGACAGCACTGTGGCGCTGCCCTGATGATGTCACTTGTCTGCACCAGTGTCGCTGCACTGTGGGGGTGCACCAGAAACGCTAGTGCCACCCCTGTACACAGCACAGAATCATATAAATGTAGGGCTTAACCCATCTACCCTAACTGGATTGACTTTGCTAACCCACCCTCCTTCATCCTCGCATGTGTATATATACCTCTCAACTGTAGTTTCCACTTCATGAATCTGATGAAGTGGGCTGGAGCCCACAAACGTTTATGTCTAAAGAAATTTGTTAGTCTGTAAAGTGCCACAGGACTTTCATTAAAAATGTGAAGTTACTTTGGGTATGAGCAGCTAGCTATGGGGGGGAAAAAGGGATTTTGTGTAGTAGAGGTCAGAGTTCATTGATGGCAGCTCCAAACTACTGGGGCCACAGAAGAGGGCTTGTACACTTCTAACAGGCAACCCTTTCAGCACAGAAGCATGCATTCAGGGATAGGCCAAGAGGGCACAAGCAATGGCATGGCCACCTCAATTAGTGGGGGGACTGAACTTCTTTCAGGTTAGGGTGGGGAGAGACATGGCAAAGGAAACCTTCACTATGTGAAATTAGTATATGTCAACCAACAAAGTGAGGTCCCTTTCTGCTGCAGAGACCATGTGTCATGGGATGCATGTCTGGTGCACCCTGGGTTATGCTCTATATGATTTGTCTGTTCACTTGTGCACTGTGATTATTTGTTTTCATGCCAATTATGCCACACAAGGTTTCTTTATGGATGCTCATAACCCATTCTGATGGTATCATGTTTCCTGCAGCATCATGCACATGCACAGATGTGTAACATGTTTTCCACGGCTTGAAGGGGTGGAAGACGGACAGAACTCTCAGCAGCATGTGAACAAACAAAGCAGCAAGCAAGCACTTGCAAGAGGCAAGAAAGGTACGCTAATTGAGGTCTCTGGCTCAGACCGCACAAAGAAATCAATTCGGCCCAGAAAGGGAGGGGTCAAGGGAGTTGGGAAACAGAGATGCACTTGGAGGGCTTTGGGGCTTTTTACCTGGGAATTTTCATCCTGAAACAACTTAAAGCAAGATCTGGGCCCTGCCTGGTCTCAGGCAGAGACTGGCTGTGCAAACCTCTGACAGCCAAACATCTTAAGCATAAATTTGGACTATGAGGCCAGTTTAGGTGCAGATATTAGGTGAGTATGCATGTTTTACCTTGTATTTCCTTGTGGTCACTCCTGACTCATTTATATTGCGATTGTGCCATGACTGGCCATATTCTCACATAGAATTATAATCTGAGCACTAAGCTAGTTTTATCTAAAACTGTGTGGTCTTTTGAGCACGTGAGTGAAGAAGGCTGGTCACAATCCAGTTCTTTGTTAAATGGACAGAACTGAGTGTATGAAGATTGGTAGTGGGTCCCAATCCCTGTAAGACAGTGGCTCCCATGGTGGTATCTAGAGCTGGTGGTGTTTGCATGGGGACCATCCCTGGAGTGCCTGGTGGGCATACACCTACTGCTTGGGACCAATTTCATGTGAGAGTCTGGAATGGACTGACTCAAGCATGAGTGGTCACTTGGTGAAGTGTGGTGAATCGGGGTTCAGGAGTAGGAATTGGGGGTCACAGGAGCACACCAGACTCGATCCAGGGAGCGGCCTGTCACACCATGAAACAATAAACCCTGAAAAAGGTGCAAGGTGCTTCCGCATAATTTTCAATGGGTTATTAACTGCTCTGTTTTTTTCCTCTTTGTACATGAAAGCACACAAAAAAGGAGAAGGGTTATCATATAAAGATCAGGTGTGAGCAGTGTCTTGTTTTTTGGATAATGAACTTTGATTTTAATTAGCTGGATCCCTTTGTTCTATCCTTTCCAGCCCCTCAACAACTTCATAACATCTCCAGCAATGTTCCTCAGGACGCCTACACTTGCTTTCCACAAGGTGATTCACCTGCAAGATTACATCAGGGCACGCTGGTTGGCTTGGGTTACAGGAGAAACTAGAAGAGTGCACGTGAAGCATTTTTGCCCCCACAAGATGTTCCCTCACTTGGGCTTAAAGCTTTGTGATGGGTCTGCTTTGGAATGCCATGGACTTCGATTCAAGACACAGGGTATGTCCAGGCTGACAGCGGCAAATTCGTCGCAGTCAGCTCAGCATTCCAGGCGCGGTTCGCAGCGCGTTTGAATTTGCTGTGCCACTCCCAGAAGTTGGCCCCAGAAGTCCTGGGGGCCAGGGGGTGTAGAGGAAAGCTGACTGCAAGGGATTTGTGGTCAGCTTTTCCTAGATCTGTACCAGCGGCTTACAAAGCTGCTGCCAGTTACGCAAGGAGTTTTACGTTCCTTGTGTAACTGGTGGTCGACTGCTGCCAAAATGCCCTCAAACGTAGACTAGGGCTTAGTTTTCTGTTTCTTTTGACCCTCCTGTGTTTTACTAATCTGAATGGCAAGTTCACCTACTAACTGCAGAACTGGAACTAGGGAGGGGCAAAGCTAACTGTGCAAACGTTGCATGTTCAAAAAGCCTGAAATCTCCCACCCATCCTTTTCATGCAGCTTGAAAGTTACAAGGCGGCCCCTCGCCTCCCTGGGGCCTCCTCCCACTGACACGATGTGACACCGAGGAGGTTGCCCACGTGCTGATGCGCCTCACACACAGTCCAGCCCCAGCCGAACAAGCGGCACCGGAAAGGCCGCATAACGGCTCTTAAGGCCCAGGAAACCAATGCAATGAAAATGCCCGATCTGCTGCACCAGGCGCTTTCTTCAGCGCAGATTTTCCTCTTTTAGGCAGCAGCATCCTTCCCCCCCAAAGGGCAGAGAAGTGAGCCTGTATTCTCCCCCAGACTTGAAAGTGGGGGATTGCTGACTAAATTGATCTAACACGGTTACTAGCTGACAGTGGGGGGGGTGTTGGGAAATTCAGGGGGGCAGGGAAACCCCTGCAGCCAGCAGTTTTTGTGTGTGCCGAGGGGGGCAGGTTTTGGGGTGCAGCAAAGGCGCTGAATCAGCAGCTGGGGGGGAGGAAAGAGGGGGCTGCAGCCGCGCTCGCGCCCCGGGAACAAAGGCGGCCCCGCCCCTCGCGCCGCCCCCCCCACCTGCCGCAGCCGCCCCCCCCCGGGCGCCTTTGTGCTGCCCGGAGCCAGGCGGCGGCTGCGTCACGGCGGAGGCGAGACACGCGCCCCTGCGCCCCGCGCAGCGCAGCCACCGCGCACAGCAGCCAGCCGGGAGCAGGCGGGTAAGTGCGGGGCCCGCAGCCGCCCTGCCCGGCTGCTGCTGCTAATGCTGCTGCGGCTGCGGCTGCGGCTGCTGCTTTGGGGGCGGTGAAAGGGGCCGTGGGGCTGCAGGGGCTGGGGGAGGAAGCGTGAAAAAATGTTGCATTTCTCGGGGTTTTCAGAAGAGGGGCTGGAGATCCGCCTTAGACAATGGAGTAGGGTGCATTAAACAGCAAAGCGAAGCCGCTCTCTTTCAGACTGTGCGCCAGTAAAGCTGGAGGCTCACGGCAATCCAGAAAGTAAGACTGGAGGGGAGAAGTGGGTTTAAGATCAGCAGAAGAAATTTTTGCCTGGAAACCCCCGCGCACGCACACACAGTTTCAGCTCTGTGTTTGGGGGTACGTTTTTGGCAAAACAGGGGTTTGAGGCACAAAACTGTCGTATGGTTTTCATTTGTTGTAGCTGTGCTTGTAGGCAATCTATTTTTTTTTTTTTTTAATCCAGGAAGGATGGTGAAACTAGGGAATAATTTCAGCGAGAAGAGCACAAAGCAGCCGCTCTTGGAGGATGGATTTGACACTATCCCCTTGATCACACCCTTGGATGTCAATCAGCTACAGTTCCCACCTCCTGATAAGGTACAGTAGGTTCCAGTTTCCACCCCAGGGAGAATTACAACCGAATCTCAAACAAACAGGAGAATGGCTGGTGTAATAGGTCATTTAGGCTTCTCATTTATTAGAGGCTGTTTTAAGGAGTGGCTCTTTCCTTGTGTGGGGAAAAAAATAAAGGCTGTGATAATCATGAACGTTTTGGTAGAAGTGATTTTTTTTTCTATTTAAAGGCCATTCGTTTTTAAAACATAGTGGGGTATGGTACTGAAAATAATGAGTGATAAATTTAGGGCTTTTTTTTTTTTTTTCTGTTTTTGCTTTGGGGGTCAATATGGCATTTGCAGGCTTGTCCATGATGTTATGGCACTATTTTATTGTATGCCTCTTTTTAGAATCTGTAAAGCAGCTTTGAATATTCACTGTGGCAAGGGTAGGCAGCCCCCTGCATGTGTGTCAGCAGTGGCACCTGAGCCCATTCAGAACAGTGTGTGGCACCCTCTGCAGCACCACAGAAATCGCTGCTCCTGCCACCAAAAGCCACTCTGAGCAGCTTCCTTCAGGTGCAGCTGGGACACGGGGGGTGCCCCCATGCCTATGCCTCCATGTGACACACAGGAAAGCTGCCCAGAGTGCCTCCTCTCTGTAGCATGATGCTCCCCAAAGGAGCCACTCCTGGCAGCTTCTTTCTGTAACATGCATGGGAACCCCTCAAAGGAGGCACTTCTTTTCGTGGCATGCCTGGGCACTCCTGTGGCTCGAGATGAGCCACTCTGGCTGACTTCTTTCTGGGGGCATGCTTGGGAAGTGCTCCCACTCCAGCCATGACCACTGCTGAATTTTCAGGCACCCACTATGTTTTTTCAGCAGAGAGGGCTGCCAGCACCAGCTGAGGGTCAGGGAGGAAGGACCAGCACAGGGATTGGCAAAGATTGCTGACTCGTGTACTATGGGACATCCTGCAGTGTGGAAGCATTGCTTTAAAACTCTATGGGGTGGGCTCAGGCAGAACAACACAAGGGAACTTCCTCACTCCTTTTGTGTCTCAGAATGGGCTCCATGCTGGCCCCAGATAAGCCAGCATGAAAGGGGAGGTTATGTGGAGTAATGGTTGGGCTGCTAGTTTCCTAATTAATGGAAGAACCAGTGATCCAAAATGCCAGAATAGAAAAGTGTGTGTGTGAGGGGGTTAGTATCTGCAATTCCAGCTTAGAGGTTGGAATCTGGATCAAGGAAAGGTTGGACTGCTGCCCCATACCGTGCTCACTTGGGGAAAGGTACTCATATTCCAACTCTCTGACTGCTGCTTCAGCCCTCTCACAAAGCCTGATTATTCAGGATTTGATGCAGAAGGGTGAATATAGAAACCTCAGGACACTTCTCATTCCCTTCACAATAAAGACTATGAGGCGATTTATCAGTTATGTGACACAGTGGACCATGTAGAAGAAGACTGATTTTTCAAACATTATTCCATTTGACTAACTTAAAAGCTTGATGGTTTCTCTTGATATCTTCTGAAAAATAATAGAAGTGGCCACAAACTTGTAATGGCAAATGGTCACTTACAGATAACTGCACTTCATGATGAACTTTTGCTTCGTAATCTCTGAAGCCTCTCTCATTTTCTTTGATAAGTGGTGGTGTAGGTCACATATCTTGAAAAATTCATGTGTTTTTACCCTAGGGATAAAGAATATCTGTAAAATTGTCCAAATATGTTCATGTATGAGAGACAGTAAGGGTTTGTTTATACCAGGGGTCTCAAACTCAGCCACAAGGGCTGCATGAGGACTGGTGTGTTAGCCTGAGGGCCACACCACTGAAACCTTTTCATATAACAGTATTGCAAATATTGGTAATGATAGCGTCATTGCAGGCTGCAGGAAATAGCTTTAAGGGCAGCATGTGTCCTATGGGCTGCATGTTTGAGACCCTGATTTATACCCTCCGTTATGTGTGTGTAATGCCAATCAACATCATTTCTATTTTGTGGTTATAAGTTGGCAGGCACATCAGGCAGGATCAGTGTGTAATAGTTGCTTTGGTGTCTTTGAGTGCATTTCTGCCCTCAATTCCACAGGTGTAATAGCTATCCTGAGGGCAGAATGGGACCTTAAAGCTAGGTGTCTGCCCCTAGCTGATTATTGGGTCCTGCATCTAGAGGCTAAACTTGCATGTTATTATTCAGCTGCTAGGCCAAGCCTTGAACCAGGAAACCCCATAGTCCACAGGCAGTAGCTTAACTAAAGTGGCACTTCTGTGGTTAAGCCATTTAGAGCTATGCTAAATTGATCAGCACTGGAATTTGTTCTTTGATTAGTACATGGTCAAGTAGCACCAGACAGAACTCCCACTGCAGACAAAAAGGGTTGGTTGAGCAGAACCAAGGGCAAGTTATGGAACCAAAAGTGAACAGAGGGCTTAAATATTTGGTTAGCATTTCTTCTTTCCTGCTGTTCAACTATGTGTTAGGTTCCTTTCCTTTGTGCAGTCATTTACTTACAAAAAGAGTATGTTAGCGGTCTTTATGGGTCTCTTAGGGGTCCAGTCGGCTACAACCATTTCCGTTTCAGATGCTTCTTAGCTTGTAGGCTACTGATAGAGAGTTAAATGTTTTATTTTTTATAGAGCTTATCTTAAAGATGTCAGCAATAAGGATTGACAGAGATCAAATTTTGAAACAAGAGTATGGGTTTGCATATTAAATGTACGATCCACGCTTATTATTCAGTTACAAAGCTCCATTGTGGCAGTGAACCTTAAAGATAACTTCATGAAGAGTGGTGACTAAGATTAAGAATTTGATGGTTCTGACTGTTTCTAATTTAAAGGCTGAATTGATTTAAGAATATTTTTGGTTATGTTAAACAAAAGAAAATATTATATAACCAGGCAGCTAAAATTGTGTTCACTGTCAGTTGGATGTGAATTTTGAATACCTAAGATTATACAATATGCTGAAAGAGTTGGATAAATGTAAAAAAAAAAAAAATGGGTCTTGGATCTTTTTTTTAACTTAACTCCCATGATGCCATTGAACACAATTATAATCAAATAGAAGATAAGGATGTGTGGAAAATAGCTTCCAAAACTAAACCTCTCTATGTAATATTCTAAAGCTATCTTGTCAGTTTTGTGGCATTGGGCCCAAACCATCATGCGTTCAAGACACTGTTTCAGAGAAGGAGCTGTACGTGAAAGTGGGCAAACCAAAGCTTTCGGTTCAGTGTTGGCCTAAGTGTCTCAATTCTGCTTTCAAAGATGTATAGTTCCCATTGACATGAATGAGTTTCATCTAAAGACGGTATTGGTCCTTAACACAAAACAGATGAAGAGTGCTTTTCTTTGAAAGATGACAAAATATTGAACAAATCCTTAAGACCCTATGCAAAGGGGGGATTGTGCCCAGTTTTGAATGTGACACAAGGGAAAAGAGTTGTCAGAGAATGAAAATGGGTCATACAAGATGCACTACAGCTTTGTGAGGAACTTAATGAGTCTAGGTGTAGATTCATTAGAATACAAGAGATTGATCAGGTTGTGAGTCAGGTATGGAATATTTTAAGGATATGATGAAGGACCAAGATGGGGCATTTTCTTCTTTCAGTCTCAGAATGCTATGGTGGAAGAATGCTGCTGCTGTTGCTACGTCTGCTAGAATTTTTTTAGTTGACCTCTTAATTAACTATCTCATCCAGTCAATCTCTGGCTTGAAACCTAACTAGCTGAATACCTCTGAAGCTGATATAGGTGAGCATTGTGACAGATTGACAATATCGTGAGAAAACCTCATGGAATTAAGTTAAATTTTATTGAATTAAATCTTATTTAATTAAGGTTAATACCTCGGGGTACACGATGTAAAAATTCAAGAATGTATGTGTTATTGTCTATCTTCTATAGTAAGGAGGGGTAGACTAATGTACTTGGTTTATCAGCCCTTTTAAACCTGACTCCCTCCATCTCCAGAACAGTGCTCATATACTACTTTGAACTACATACTCCAGGGACCAACAGACAAATAGCTTGCTTTTAAACTGGCTCTTGGCTTTCTTCCTGATCTAGTAAATGGACAGAGCCTTGGTCTATGGAGGGCTCTGATCCTTTGGGAAGGATTGGGCCTAATAAGGTCCCCTGAGACTGGATGCTTGTTCTGAGCTTAAGCTGTGATGAGCTTGTAATCACAAGAAATCCTCTTGGGGTGAGGGCAGGGGTTGGAGGATTGCTCCTGATAGATTCCATGTTAGGGTGGTCTCTGGTAAGCTTATTAATATGCATGTAGGCACTTCTATTATTTTAATGTCTTTTCTTTGTAGTGATTTTTACTTTAAGAATAAAACAGACTTCCCTAGAACGTGTGTAATTTTTAGGAATTGTATCTGGTAACTTGTTAGAGCAACCTTAGTTTGAATCTGAGTCAGGGCACGAAGATGTTAGGGCTCCCGTCCACTTTCCCCCTCAGTTCCCGGGCATAGTTTTCTGGAAGGCAACAGTTCAGAGTCCAGTCTACTGGCAATGCGACAGATTTATTGAGGCTAAACAAGCAAGCATAAAACTAGTCCTTCGCACCAGTCAGGCTTCTTCTCCCATCAGACTTGACTCTGCCATAACCATATCCCAAAACCCTTCATGTCCGTTGGGCTTATCTTTATATGCCGATAGAGCCGTGATTGCGTGGAGAGGAAACCATACACCCATAGAGCTCCTTCTTTCCCTAACCATAGCTCTGTATGTTGACAGAGCCTCCTCTCCCTCCTCCTTCGTAGGCTTAATTATATGTGTAGTGCTCCCACCATTTCCAATTTATAGTGATGCCCTGTTTTAGAGAGTCTTGAGGCTGGCGGCTTTTCATGCTACTTCTTTTGTACCTCTTGGGAGGGGTAGGGACTGAGGTTTCAATTTAGCCAAGGTCAAATTTCTCTTAATCCCAGTATTTCTTTCCTACACGCTCTTCCCCAGTTGCTTGGTTACTATAGCAACTTCTGTCTTAGTCTGTCCCCTTATCTTTTCTTATTACAGTAAGGCAAGATTTTTACTCTGTTTGGGCAGGGATGATTGAAATTACAACAATTGAACATTGTGCTTTCACTTACATTTTCTTGTTTGTCTCTTAGCCTATTTGGGCTGGAAGCAAGGCCATAAGCAAGATTATTATTGTTTGGTTGCCTACCTTATTTACCTGACATTCTCCTAACAACAGTCTCTGAAGAGAAAGCAAGCAGGTGTTCTTGGGCAACCTGTCTGTGCTGGGAATAACACAGTGAAAATAGGGAACTGTGCAGCCTGAAAGTATCCCAGTTAGAAGGGAGATAGACGTGGACCTCCACAACCCACAAGGACAACAGCTGGGAAATGGGAAGCCTGAGAGTGGATGCCCCTTCTGGACTAGTGAGGGGAAATACAGGTGCAGCTGCCCTGAATTGTGACAACTATATCTAGTCTTGAAATATACTAAAGGAATGGGGAAAAAAATCAGCATCCTATTTGATCTTAACCAATAGTCTGTTTGAATTATCCAGTTGTATTTCTGATCTGCTTACACACACCCCTCCATACAAATACAATGTAGCAGCACAGCAATGCAGCATTTTGAACAAAACCAAACATTTGTAGGATAGTCTTCCAATTATATGCTCCCTTCAGCATCCTCAAAAACACATGGAAGGAAAATTCATCAGTGTTTGCCAGTTGAAAAAGGGTAAAAGTATTAGGAAGAATGTTTTAACTTTCATGTCCTCCATGAGGGGAATTTTACATAATAGGACAAATTAATTGTTTCATTAGTTAGCACGTCTGGTGTTTGATGCTAGTAAAAGTAGATTATTTGATGCTTGTGACTCAATGTACTTCTGTGTTCTCACCTGACAACTATTGTAATAATCATTGTGCAAAATATGCCTTATGAGGTATCATTTGAAAACTAATAACTCATTGATTATTTTTTGCATGATATAACACGCAGTGTGTATTGAGAATTATGAATATATTCTGGAATAAAAACTGGGTGCGTAAACTGCATGTGCTGGGGGAGTTGTTGAAAAGGTGTTTCCCTCAAGTTACATATAAGCAGTAAACAGACTCATCAAGCTAACCAGAGGTGGAGGAGAATGCACTAAGAAGTGGGGGAGGGGACAAGATTGTGTCTGCACCCCTTTCAAAGGCTTACTGGCTTACAAAGACAGGAGCCGTATTGTACCCAAAGTGACATGCAATTGACTCAACTGTGTTTGAATGCAGTATTAGCGCATCATGTAAGATCTTTCTTTTATGAATACTTGTAACATCTTGGTGATTAATATCATTGTGAAATGTGTGCATTAACATATAATGAATGATGGATACTCACTGACTTTATGCTGTACTGTGCCTAAATAGGAGGGACTGTCACATCTATCCAGCTCTCCCAGTGTAAATTAAGCACTATGGAATCAGAAACAATAGAAACGCAATTTAGTTAGAAATCATACATGGGGATGAGAAACCCCCAAAAGAGAAGAACAGCATGATATTATCCTGCCTCTTGAAATGAATTTATTAGTCTTTGGAAGATAGAGGTGAAGACAGAAGCTGTCTTTAACATCCACTACTAGATAGACACAAGAGGTCAGAGCTTCTGCAAGCTGAGAAAGATGGGCCCTAAACTGAGGGGGGAGGAAGACAGGGGCTAAAACTGAATGTAGGTGAGAAACCTGCTTAAGCAAAAATCTTTCACCTAAGAAGATTAAGAAGCCACCCCCTTACACTTTCGTGGAAGGTCCTGGCTGAAGGAAAGTTGACTGTCATTGTAAAGAATGATTGTTCAGAGAGACTGTCTTGAACAAAGCTTCTATCTTGCTGAATTAAATTTTAGACTTTTAGAAGCATATTTAGTTGTTTTATTTGTATAACTATTTTTATTTTCATTCCTTGTACTTGAATTCACTTAATCTTACATATATTATGTTAAGAAGTTTTTAATTTTTACAGTAAACTAACTCAGCAATTTTTTTAAAGGGAACTGTATACTTACTCCAGTTAATTTAATAAGCTGTGATACTTTTTTGTGTCTTCAAGGGACCAAATGAGCTATGTTATTTCTCTGAGCTGCCCAGGAGAGGCTGGGTATTGCAGAGCACGTGGTTCTGGGAAAACATGGGTCTGGGGGTGTTCTTGGCTCATCCTGCAAGCTGTAACCAAGGCTGGGGGAAGCCAGAATGGGGCTGCTGACAGTTTGCTGGGGTCAGAACTGCTGAACCAGGCTTAGCTGTCCAGCACACAAGACGCTGAGGGTGTGACTTTGTGGACTGGTGGTGAATGGCCCAGATTGGAAGATGCAAAGCAAAGCAGCTGAGGCATCCAAGGTTACAGAGGAAGTGGTGACACAAATCCTCACTGCTCCAGATTGCATCCTAGAACAGAACAATCAGGTCCTTTTAAATGCATTGGGAAATCTACATTATTTTGTATGTAAAACTGTAAACAAGAGGTCTTCCTTCTCTAGCACAAAGCTACTTGTTTTGGGGAAATAAGCCTTAGAGCAAGGATCTCAAACACGCAGCTTGCAGGCCACATGTGGCCCCTAACACTATTTCCTGTGGCCCACAATGACACTATAGTTACTGATATTTGCAATATCATTGTATGAAAAGGTTTCAGTGGTGTGGCCCTGTGGCTAGCTTACTAGTCCTTATGTGGCCCATACTGGTCTTCATGTGGTCCTCATGATGATTTGAGCTTGAGACCCCTGCCTTTCAGTATGCTGATCTAAGTAGTAATAACATTCTTGTTGATGTTTTTGAAAAGGTTGTGGTCAAAACGAAAACAGAATATGAACCTGATCGCAAGAAAGGAAAATTCCGTACTCCCAAAATAGCTGAATTCACAATCAGCATCACAGAAGGAGTTTCAGAAAGATTTAAGGTAAGTAAGGCTATGCTGTTAATAACTCAATTGCAGTTACAGAAGTACACTAATCAATTACCAATTATAGTAAAAAAAAAAAAAGAATTTAAAGAACAAGGATATGCCACAATTTAAAAAAAAATTAGTGCAATTACAGTATTTCGGCTTTAGTAATTAGGACCAGTTCCTGCTGTCTTTCCAGCTGAGTGCTTCACTCCTTACTTTGACAAAAATCCCATTGGAGTTTCAGTGAATGGGAGTTTAGTTTGAATAAGTGGTGAGTATCTTCTGAACATGTAGCTCCCATTACGTGACTAATGCTCCCATTAGCTTTAGAGAAGAGGCATTTACTTTTTGCTTATTTTTGTTCATATCAAAAATGGTCTTTTAAAGGAGCAATCTTTTTCTCAGTGTTTTTCATGTGGTGGTTGATCATTATGAATGCACTGAGTGACTTCATGGCTCAGGAAGTTGGTAACAGAGCTGTCTGCCAGCAGTTTACTGGTTCAGATTTATCCCTGAGTATGGTGATGTATCAAAATTGTTCAGTGAAAGTGGGTGGTCTAGCTCCATGCTTTGGTGAAAGTGTGTCCACATCGCAATAACTTCCTTTGTAGGTTGTCTGATAGAGATGAAGGACTTAATGGATGAAAAGACTTGAATCATTTCTTCCCCCCAGTCCGCCCAGAGGGTAGGGTTCCTTGAGCCATATTAGCCAGGCAGAGTGATGAAATGTCATCAGCAGTGCAAGCTTCTGTACCTGTTTTGTCAGGTTTCAGTTTCATGGTGTCACTCTGTCACCTTGCATGGGGATTAAGTTCACTCAGAAAGGACTTTAAAATATTTAGCAGGTGATGGAGATTTAGTGGACAGACTAAAACACAGGTGGATGGGGAAAGGTTTAGGTTGGAGATAAAATGTGGGGGCTGAAATAAGGAAACATTCTTTTCCCAATGTCGTGCGTAACTTGCATTAGTGTTAATGGGGGTTTTATGGGCACGTCAAGAGAAGAACATATTCTTTAGCATGCAGAATAGAACACAGCAGCCACACACAAGCAGTGATTTTTGAAGGTTCTTTGGGCCAAAACCTACCCTCAGAAGTATACAGATTGCTTCGATTTCACTGAAAGTTATCTCTGTGCATATAGCCAGCAATGGAAGTGGAGACTTTGTGCCTGTGTTGAGAGAGAGCTGAGCAAATAAGACCCCTCTAAGCAACAAGTAAATAGGCTGTCATACTGCTCTGCAGTCATTTCTAATTTGTAGGGCTGAGCAGTTAGAAGCGAGAGCTTTTTTATGTTGCATTTTTATGTACCTTTGGATGGCATACTTGAAACAAAATGTCTTTTAGGTATGACTTGGCAATTACCACTCTGGGATTAATCTCAAACTACAGGGTTGCTAGGTAGTGCTGCTAGGTAACTGCTGTATCAGAGAGAGGTTTCTGTAAGATTTTGTGTCTCTGGGGGACTGCGTGATGAATCACACTATGGCTGTATGTTTAGGCTTCTGAAGGAAGAGTGTGTGGTGGGGGGTTGACCAATTCGGAAAATTGTAGTTTAGTTAATTGAAAACAATAATTTCATACGGAACAATGAAACCCTAAAAATGTCCCTCAATTTCCTTATAGCAGTGTTAGGATTAAATTATGCTGCTGTGTAGCATTTTAAAAAGGACTGGCTGCTTCTGCAGCAGAGATGATTGTCTTATTCACCACACCTAATAGTAAATAGTTCATGAATTATTGATGAAATTTCATAAATATGCAGATGAAAAGAAGAGATTGTTGTGTGGTTTCCTCCTGGGTCCTTATTAATTGTGAACCATCATGTTAACTGCTGCTGTTGATTCTGAGAGAGCAGAAGGATGTTTGTTTGAAAGTTAAATATTTGCAATAATTATAAAATGCATATTTAACTGCTGGGATATTGACTTTGGCTTGTGTGCATGGAGAAGCTTCATAAGCTGTTTTAATAACTTCAGTGTTGTGCATCAGCTGTGGACACGCTTTCTGCAAACTAAAAACCTAATGCTGCTCTAAAAGTATAAACAAACATATTTACTAGTAATTCACATGTGCCTTCCAAGATATAGTCCTTACATAAGGAGAAGGCAGTTTGTATTTTTAGGATTCAGCAGTGCAGATCATCTAAATCAAAACTGTGCTTCTTAAGAAGTTATACAGTATGACAAACTAAGCAGGCAGCTCGTGTGTGTGTCATGTACCTCATTGGTTCAGCAGCTGGATGAATAAGAAGTTATAATATATATTCTCTGCATTCAATCCATGCTGTCATAGTTATAATAAACCCGAAATTGTTTATGTAGTAGAATTAAAGTGTAAATATCCTCTAAAGCTTTTAGCCATATACAGCCAGATTCTGATCACAATTACTTCAGTACAGCTGAAATCAGAATTTGATCCAAGTGTCCAGAGCGGACAGAATATGAACACTGTGTGTGAGAATCCTATTCTGGTTATCCACAAGTAACCACTCCTGTGTGGATATAAATTTAAATGGCTAGTTTTGAGTGTGAATTATTTATCTGTGGAACTCTGAGAACTGTGGGGAAATACGGGGAATTATCTGTCACCTTGAGAAAGCCAGCTTCTTTTGAATGACATGTAAAAATTTTTATTTAATCTCCAACAAGTTGTCCACAACACAGAAGCACTCCACATAGTTCTGCGTGGCTTGCAGTCTCTGCTGTGAGCAGATTTAGGGGCACATCTGTACTTATGGAGGCAAATTGTTGCTGTAACCAGTTTGCTTTTCCAGGTTGATAGAGTAGTCTGTCTAGATGTGCTCAATCAATCTACTGCTCAGCGCTGTGACTCCAGCTCTGTAACTTGGTAGCACTAAGGTGACCCAATGGCATTTCTGGTCACCTTAGCGCAGTACAGGGAGGTAAGTGGGCATTAGTAAAGCGACAGGAGATACAAAACGTATTTTACCTACTTTATGTATCTCATTTTGATTGCTGCCAAAAAGGATGGCGAGTGTAGACTAGGGGCTTGTGATGGGAATTGTGGATGAGAGGAAGAAGGTATTGAAGGTCAGGATTGCAGAGCCAGGATTTCACACTGGATGTTGGATCTTCCTCCCATTGTTCGCTTTCGACACTGGAATTGTGACGCATACGCTGTCAGCTTCAAACAGCTGTTTCAGAAACAGTAGTTTACACTACAGAATAATTGTAAGCTTGTGCTTTTTACCTTTAGGGAAAGGTAGTGAAACACTTACCGTTCAAGCGATTTTTGGAAAGTAAATGCTTATTTTCCCCAATAAATTTCAACCCTTATAAAAGTGCAGTACAATTTGTTGCTAAAAGCCATGACTTACAAAGACAAATGAATTCTTCAGACATTATCCTTGACATGTGCGCTTACATCAAATTACACAGCCAAAGCCTGGAGCTTATTTGCAACACAACCATATGGTGGGAGTTGTGTGCTATCAAGTAACAAACCATTGCTTAAATGTTTACAAGCAGTTATGGAAAAGCAAATGAGGTATCCTCTTAAAATAATCAGTTCTCATTATTCAAACCCAACAGTTCAGTGTCTTTACCTACTGTTTCATAAGTTACTTTAATTGATGGAAGAAATGCAAGTGTATAAAACACATTTAAAGGTTTCATTATTATCTACTTAAGGGGAAACAATCAACTTAAGAATAACAGTGTATCCAGTCGGACAGAAATGTGGATGAGCTAATATCTTTTCTTGGACCAACTTCAGCTGATGGAAGAGACGAGTTTGAAAGCAGCTCTTCTTTATGAAATTGGTCCAAGAAAAGATACTGTCTCACCAGCTTTGTCTTTCTACTATCCTGGGACCAGCATGGCCACAGCAACATAGCAAGCAGTGGTTTATCTAAAGAATTTTTGACCTCTGTACTTATTTGTAATGCCTGAAGTTTCTGTAAATGGGAGACAAGAAAGATATTTTTCTGTATTTTTTGTCTACTTTGTGTATTTGATAGCATGTTGGCCCCAATTCAACAAAGCGTGTAAGTAGATGAGTAATCTGATCCCTGTTCAGTAAAGCACTCATTTAAAGGTATGTGCTTTTGTGTCTTTGTATCTAGTCATTAAGGCAAGTAACCTTGAAACAATTCACATGGGTAGTTCTTTTGCTTTCAGTGGAAGGACTCATGGGATTAAAGTTATGTGAATGCAGATATTTGCAGGATAGGGGCTTTGGTCATCTTCTCATATCTGAGTAAGTTTTTCCTAGAGTGGGGATCAGCAGCGCAGGTTCAGTGAGCCACCTGTGGCTCCCTGAGTGTCCCCTTGTAGCTCCCTGGCAATCTCCTCCAGGGAGCCAGATGTGTTCCAGAGAGCGCCCGGCTGGCCCCAGCATCATGGTTAAATCAGGGGTGTCAGGGTCGCCCTCACCCTCCCACCACAACCTCATGAACCGGAAGCAGCCCACCAGCCAAACTGCAGCCCCAAGCTGGGGGTGTATGTGCGGCGTGCGCTCCCTCCATCAATCCCTCTCTTGGTGGGGCGGAGCAGCGCCGCCCCGCTTACCCCAGGTCGGCCATCCCTCCCAAGAGCGGGCGTAGCGAGCTGCAGCTTGTGCAGGCAGGGCCCTGGAATGGCCCACTCTGTGGAGTTTAGGCTGCTTCAACTTGACTACTTCAGGCCTGAACAGAGTCTGCCTTGCCCCAGGCCCTGCACCAGCCTGTTCAGCCCTGGGGTGACCGGGTTGAAGCGGCCTGGACTCTGCAGAGCGGGCCATGCCACGGCCCCAGCTCTGCAAGCTGCAGCTCTCCACTGGCTGCTCTTGGGATGGACAGCCGGCTGGGGGTAGGCGGGGTAGTGCCGTGCTGCCTCACCAGGAGAGGGAGGGATGGAGGGAGCGCATGTCACCCGCGCACACACACCCCGCCAGCGCTAGGGGCTGCGGCACAGCTGCTGGGCGTACTCAGGCTCATGCAGTTGTGGTGGGAGAATGAGAGGAAATGGCTCTTCTGCTCTTTTGGGTTGCCGACCCCTGTCCTAGAGCAGCAAAGGAAAGAATTTTTACTTTTTAAAATAAGATTGTTATTGTAAAAATCATGCAAATAATTAGATGGCAGCACTCTGGCAATTGTGGGTTTTTTGTTTTTTTGTTTTTCCAATTTCTGGATACTGTCGACTTGACAATGTCCCTTTAAACATTTCTTATTTAAAGGTGTTTGCTTACATTGGGGACCTGTAGATTTAATATCCGTTGCAAAATGAATTTTAACATCATCATACCTGGTCCAGGAACAGGTTGCCCAGGCCTCATTTTCAGCACTCATCCTCTTTATCTAGGTTGAACGTGGCAACAATCTAATAACAAAAGAGATTCCTTTGACCTGTCTGTGCCTAGGGTAGCCACCTAAAAATGTAAAGATCAGTGCAGGCTGCAGAAAGAGCAGATTCTCCAGGCATTGGTGGATGACACATATGTCAGGCTTCCTAGCCACAAACAATCCTTCTGATTCCCCACACTGGTTATCAAGAATCTAAAATAAAATATAGCCAGCTCCCTTTACTGCATTTCAGTCTCTGGCTCCCAATCAGTCAGTAAATAGATAAGTTATATAAACCTCTATGCATTTCACCAAAACTGTTCTCCTAGTTACCACATTACTAGATCAGGGTAAACTGGATCTTACCCAAAATACTGTGCTGCCAGCCAATCTTTAGTAACTAAGACTAAAGGTTTATTATTATAAAAAGAATGAAACAAACCATACAAGAAATGTGAAAGGATTAAAGCAGTCAGATCAACTAATTGATTTGGAAGTCCATATACATCAGATTTTCATTAGAATTATGGGGTTTGCAAGGCTTGTCAAGTTCTTCTGGTGTAAATCCAGCACCAGATGAATCTAGACCTTTCTTTTTTCCACAGCTTCAGTTAATTGTGTATGAGTTGATTCAGAGGTAGGTGAAGACTGGTTACTGAAGGCAAAATGGATGGGGTGTAGCTGCCTTGACCTGTGCTATGACGTGTGTATAAATTTACAGAAATAAGATGGAGACTGGCAATAGATGAGTAAATCCTGGTGACTCATCAAGTGTAGCCTCTATGTTCTTTTCCTGGTCTTATTGTATTTCTGAGGTCCCTTAAAAGGCCTAAAAAGTAGCTACTGCTGCAGCCACCCTGTCTGGGGTGTTGCCCAGAAGCACAGCAAAAACTGAAATATAGATACATCAGACAGCTCCCTATACAAATATGACACATAGACATCAACAGTATCATAAGTATCAAATTGTAACCTTTCTAATATCTGATATGAATTACTGTGATTTTATTATTAATGTTAAATAATATCATAAATGGTCCCCTTAGTCCAGTCAGTGTCACAAGTCCTCCTGTCTGCTTCCAGGGCTATATCCCCGTGTACATTGTTATTTTGAAATAAGTTATTTCAAAATGAGTTATTTTGAAATAAAGTCCTTATTTTGAAATAAGTTAATTTGAATTAAGAAAATGTTAATTCGAATTAAGGGAAAAGCTCAAAGCGAAATAGCATGTCCAAACACAGGACTTGCTATTTTGCTTTAGGAGAGGGGCACCATGGGAGGTGTGGCAACATGGCCCCCTCCCTGGACCATGCCCCCACCCAATATAGGCTAAAAGGAAGGCACCCTGGGAAGGAGAAGGGCAAAAGTGTTATTTCAAAAAAAATGGTTATTTTGAAATAACATGTCCAAACGGCGTTATTTCAAAATAACCATTGCGAAATAACATCTGTTTCGATTTAAAGAAGGTTTAAGCTATTTCATAATGACTGCTCTTATTTCGAAATGACAGCTCCCGTCATTTCGAAATAAGAATACGTCGTGTGGACCTAATCTCTTTTATTTCGAAATAACCAGTGTTATTTCGAAATAAAAGAGACGTGTGGACATACCACTTCCTTGAGGCACAATAATCCTTTCCTCAGGGCTGTCGTTCCCTGTGCCTGCCCTCCTCTCTTGCTCACATCATTTACAAGTTTTTTCACTCCACTGTCACAGAGTTTACCTCACAGGTGTTCTTCTAGTCACAGGTGTTAACATGTCCTCATTTGCTAGTGCTGTGTCTTCTTACTCTGAATCCTATGCCAGAGACTGTTTACTTTCAAGATTTCTTGAAAGACTTTCCTGTTATGTCTGTCTGCCTCTTCCTAAAGTCTTTCCCAAGATTATTTTAGCCATTCCCCCCAAAGGCTCCATTCCTGGATCACACTCCAGTTATAGAAACACTGAGAGCCTGGCTAATTTCTTCCGCCAGTTCTTTTTGCTCCAGACCATTTTTGCATCTGGCCTTTGTCAGAACTGCCATCTCCCTGGAGCATCTCCCCAGCCAAGTATTGCCTCCTTCCTTGTCTGTCTCTCTTGAGATAGAAAACTAAAAATGTGTTGCATTTCTCTATCATGCATTGCAGTATAGCTGGTAATTCCAAGGTGTCTCCCATCCTCCTTAATCTGAAAAGGCTGGGCCTTGGAACAGGGTTGGCCATAAAGACAGATATGTTACAAGGAACTTTAAAAGGAAAGTCTAGTACAGTGTGTGCTGGCTGTATGATCAAACCTGACATAACATGTTAAAAAAAACCCTTCTAAGAAAAGGTGCCTATTAATTTTTGGCACTAGTAAATGCATACACCATATGTAGTAGTGTAGCTGTAAAATAGGACTGTTGTGTGTATAGTTTGAAGTGTTTTGTAAATCAGAATTAATGTGGGTGAAACAACGTAGGATTGAATATTCAGACTTTTGAGATCCAGTTCCCATTTTTCTAAAGGCTGAATCTTTCTCTTTATCAGTGAGCTATGCTGTCTCAGCATGCTGTGAGTATCAGGCTCTGCTGTGCAAGAACTTGTGAATTAGGAGGAATGGGCCCTCTTGGTACTTGGATGGCATGCTGTGATGCTTCCCCAAAGGCACCTAGGGCAATGTCTGCCACCTGCTCTTCATATCAGGAAGCCTTGTCTGTGCCTGCCATGGGTCAGCACTCCAATTCTGCTGGCCATGGACAACACTCCTCTCAGCCTGTGCAGTCTCCGTTATCCCTCTGCAAGTTAATGGTAGATACTTTCTAACCCTGAGCCCACTGGGCATCTTCCTGGAGTGTCCAGCCCTTGTTTTGTGACACAAAGCAGGCTGTCCATTTGTTGCTTTGGTGAAGGGTATCATAAGCTATGTATATATCCGAAATTTTAGTTCAGACTTGCTCGTCTGAACTAAAGAAGTTCGAAGTTAGTCTGAACTAATCTAGGGCTAGTTTGAACTAATCATGTGTTCTAATTCAAGCTAACTCTTAGTTCAAACTAGAAGGCACAGTTAGTTCGAACTAATGGCTTAGTTCCAACTTAAAAAGTTTGAACTAAACTTTAGTCTGGGTCTTGCCCACTCCTAGTATGAACTAAAGTTCGAACTAAGTGTGGAAGTCTGGACTAGTGCTGGGTCTTACTAGTTTGGACTAAGCTTCCCCTAGTTCGAACTAAGACATTTCTTATTTCAGACTTGGAAAACCTACTATAGCCATGGGCTAAATTAGTTTGAACTAAGCGTCCTTAGTCTGGACTAATTTGCCAATGTAGACATAGCTATAGTTCATCTCTGTGCAATTCCAGATGTATTAAAATAGTTCCTGGATCTTTTATTCATAAACCGGACACCTGCCATGTGTCCCTTCCTGTAGGTTTTTCAATGTCTTGTCAGTTTCACAATCTTGATTAATTGGTGGTTCAGTGTGCAAACAGACTGGCATTCTGAGAGACATAATACACAATGACCAGGTTTAGGTGTGGGCCACACTAAAAAGTTAGGTTAACCCAGCTGCACTGCTCAGTGGTGTAAAAATTCCATGCCCCTGAGCAGTGCAGTTATGCAGACTAAACCCTGGCATTGGCAATGCTTGGTGAATGGCAGAATTTTTTTCCATTGATCTAGCTACTGCCTCTGGGAAGAGGTGGACGACCTACACCAATGGGAGAAACCCTCATGCAGTGTAGATAGTGTCTAGGCAGAAGTGCCACAGTGATGCAGCTGTGTACGCTAGCATTTTAGGTCCAGAGAGATAGGCTTCACCTTACCCCTTGCCTGAACAAAACAAGTCTGAGGCACGTCACCTCTGGGAGACTTGCTGTTAACTTCAAGGCTTTAAGAATGTAACTTTCAGTATAGACACAAAACTTCTTAAACATTATCCATACATACATTTTGTAATGATTGCGATGACCTATATATTACATATACACGATGGTGGGAATCCTTCTAAATCTCTTTGGCTCCTATTCCCTCTGCCATTTAGCACAAAGAGATTTCCTGGATCTCGGAGACCATCATGGAAAGCACAGGTGTCACTTAACCTGGAGGAGCTGATTTCACCAGTGGTTCTCTTCCAGTTTATTGAGTCCTGAACCAAGGCTGTAAGGTAATGATAGGGGTCACTGTGCTATTGGAGGTGCAAGTTTGCAGATGAGAGGTCAAATGGATGTTGTGACCATTTGGTTAGGAGCCCGTGGTATGTTTTAGAACAGCATTAACTTGCAGTGTTTTTCAGTTTCCCTTGAATAATTATGTTCTGCCTGCCTACAATTCTGCAGTTTAAATTGAATACCAATAAACTTCTCTTTGTAGCCTAAACCAGTGGTTCCCAACTTTTTTTATTTGAGGGCCACAAATATAATTTTTTACAACCCCAAAAGGCTACCAGTCTCCAGCAGCAGTCCCTGTTGTCCCCACAGCAACCAGGGGAACGGTTTTGGTGAGGTGAATTTCCAGTGCCCCTTGCTGCTTCAGGGAAACTGTTTGCTCCACCTGGGTCCCTAGGCAGTGGCTCCCTTCTGTAGCCAGGGGGATAGATGATCAGTGCTCCCCTCCCTCTGGCTCCAGCAGGGACCCAGTGCTTTGTTAGGGGGAGGAGAATCATGCGCCAGTCTAAAAGTCTCTGTGGGCCACAGTTTGGGAGCCACTGACTTTTTTTGTATTATTGCTGCATTTCCTCCCAGAGGTGCCTGAATTTCAGTGGTAAGCAGAGCATACGTATAGGATGTGAGCCACTGGAATGAAAGATAAATGTAAGTTTTCGTTCTTTGTCTAGCTTTGAGCTAGGTGCCTTACAGACAAATCAGAAAGAAGTTTTCTTTTCCAATCTAAATTGTTAGTATGGAGACATAAGCTGGTGAATGGGATGCAACCCAAACCAAGTGGCTGAGCAGGGAAACCTATAGCATGTTAGTTCCACATTTACTAACATGAATGCTTTTAGGAAGGTAGGAGTTGGATTTATGTGAATCATAGAATATTATGGTTAGAAGGGAACTCAGGAGGTCATCTAGTCCAACCCCCGCTCAAAGCAAGACCAACTTTAAACTAAATCATCCCAGCCAGAGCTTTGTCAAGTCTTAAAAACCTCTAAGGATGGAGATTCCTTCTTGAAGGATGTGTATTTTGAGAAAAAAATGGAAGGAGAGGAGGATGGAAGCATGATAGAGCAGGCTAACAAAAGGCTTCAGACAGAAAGAGGAGCAGTAAGCCAAGAAAGAGGAGCAGTAAGCCAAGTACCTGGACAAGAGAAAGTGAAAGGAAAAGAGAATGGATATTAGAGCTAAGTTGCACATGATATTGAAACAAGGTGACTTTTAGAGAAGAAGGTACTTGGGGCTGACCGTGCTGGAGCAATGGATAACTTCTGCAGTAGCATTTTGCATTGGTTGAAAAGGAGAAAAAGAAATGTCAGCAAAGTAAGTGAGTAGGAGGTTGCAATAATCAAGGAGAGAGGTGAACACAGCCTGGGCCAGTATTTTTGCAGCTGTGGTGGAAGGGACTGGTCTGACTGAGAAGATCTTGTGGCACTACACCTGTTCTGATGCTTTTCAGACTGGATTTTTGTTTGTCATTTGCCTTTTTCTTTGTTAGTTTAATTGTTGGAACCCATGAGTGAGTTCAGTATCTTCAGACTCCAGAATCTTTTAACTGTTCATGCAGCAAGATCCTCAGTTCATTTGTTAATCATCTCTTGCCTCAATTATTGTGATGGACTTGAGGCACAGTTCTCAGGTTATTGACTTGCACTTCTACTGGTTTGATGTTGCAAAACCAACAGGTTATTTGTATAAACAGGAGTCTCAGAACTGAATAGTCTGACTGCACCTGGCTCCCAGTATCCTAGTCCTTTCAGTATAGTTTCCTGATTCCTAACTTGGGAAGGGTTGAGAATAGCATTACCAACTGCTTGTTAGCTTGCTTTGGGGCTTGCTGAAATTGTCCAGCCTGTGCCAGAATCTGCTATTTCCTTGTAAGATCAGTTTGACCCTCATGAGGACAGTTTCCCTGAAACCTTCCAGAAGTTCTCTCCAGGATGTTGTAGAGCTGTCCTCCCCTAGAGCTGCCCAGGAGTTGACTGGCACTGTCTAAACTCTGAGTCCAGCCCCAACATGATTAGCAAGGCTGGAGGTACAGGCCAGCCTTGTTCATAGTAGCTGTTTATACCTTCACACAATGCAGTCAACCTGTGGAACTCATTGCATAAATATACGTGTATAAACCACTTTGTTACCAGTGCAGGATTTATACACCACACTACAACTTCTAGCTAGACTTTCTGTTGCTTCTGCTTTTACTTAAAATCTATTGAGACACTTGCCACATACTTAATATGTTGTTGTCTCTTCTGTTTTAGCAATTATACCATGGCTTTCTCCAAAACTAGCTGAAAATAACTCACTTAAGTGAGGTTCAACATTTAGATTTTATTTAGTCTGTTTTTTTAAAGAACAAGATAATAGAAATATTTACGTGAACTCTTTTTGTACTTACAAAAATCATTTTAAGGGGAGAACATTCCAGTGCAGTGGAGGAGACCCACAAGCTTCCTAGGAGAGTACTGTACTCTGGAATGCACATTCACTATCACATATATGCCCCACTTCCACTGAGTATGAACTTCACACTCTCAGCCTGCTGGCTCCCATGAGAAGAATAGATACAGAATCCCCTTGTGAGAAGAGAAGAGATGTGTCTATACCAGAATTTCCACCTCTGCCCCCCATTTGAAGAAAGGATAAGGACAAACTGACACCAGGAAGAAAAAAAAACCTTCCACTAGGCGAGGGAGAGGATGAAAAACTACTGTGGAGTAGAGTGATAGTTTCATTTGGGAGGCACGATTATGGGGCAGCTTGCTCCTGTCCTTTTCCTCCATCCTCCCCCTTGCCAAACTGCAGTGGCCAAGTGGTGGTTCTTAAGCATGTGACTATAGGTATCAAATGTGGGTGCAGGAGGCAGCAGGTGAGACTTGTTTTAAGTATGAGGATTAGTTGTGTGGGAGGAGTGGATTTCTGACCAGGTGATTTGATGCCAGCCTGGAGGGTTGCTCTGGGATATCAAAAGGATTACTATGTGAATTGGGGAAATCTGACTGTTGGAAAGGAGATGAGACATTGACCAGGCTAGAGGTGAAGATGAGTGAATTGCGTGGAGTTGAGGGGAGTTCAGACTGGAATCTAAGGACCTTATTCTTTCCCCCTCCTTCTATATACCCCTGTGAATATGAACAACTTCTATCCTGGAAAGGGGCAGGATGGAAAGAGGATAAGGGACCTGGCTGACTGTGAAGACGCCAGGAGATTTTATATTAGGGATTTGGAAATGTAGCATGTTTGTGAATTGCAAGCATTACTAAAATGAGAATTAATTTGAGTGTCATTAATAATTAGATTAGGCAATATATTCTATAATAAAGTGTGGGATATTGGTAAGACCTAGGATCTATTCCCAGTTGCAAACTGTATGACAATGGGCAAGTCATTTAGCCGCTGATCTGAGCACCCACCATTCCAAATGAGGTCAGCGAGGGATCTCAGCGGTTAGCACCCTGGAAAAGAAGCTGTCAGGGCCTGTTTCTGCAAGGCAGTGCAAAGCACCTGCAACGCCCAATAAAACTGGAAGATTGAACATAAAAATGGCTATAGTGGGGCAAACCAGTAGTCCATATAGCTCAATAGTTTGTCTTCAAGAGTGCCCAATATCACGTGCTTCAGAGGGAATGAACAGAGCAGGCAATCATGCAGTGATCCATCCTGTCATCCACTCCCAGCTTTTTTCAGTTGGAGGGTGGGAATTCTCAGAGCATAGGACTGCAGCCCCGATCATCTTAGCAAATAGCCATTGATAGCTATCTACCGTTAACTTATCTAGTTCTTTTTTGAACCTTAGGTCCAAAGGGGTAGCCTTGTTAGTCTAGTTCAGCAAAACAAACAAGGAGTTCAATGGTGCTTTTAAAGCCAAACGAATTTGTTTTATTGCATGAGCTTTCATGGGAGCTTTTGCTAAAGCATCTGATGAAGTGGGATTTTCTCCCACAAAAGCTCATGCGATAAATAAATTTGTTAGCCTTTAAGTGCCACAGGACTCCTTGTTTGTTTTTTTTGAACCTGTTATAGTTTTGGCCTTCACACCATCCCTTGGCAATGAGTTTCACCCATTGGCTGCACTGTGTGATGAAGTACTTCCTTGGGCTTGTTTTAAATCTGCTGCCTATTAATTTCATTGGGTGACCCTGGTTCTTGTGTTATGTGGGGACTAAATGACATTTCCTTATTCATACCAGTCATAGTTTTATAAACTTCTGTCATATCCCCTATTACAGTGGTTCCTAACCTTTTTGAGTATGAGGACCCCTTTTTAACAAAAAATGTTGTAGACCCCTAAATGATAATAGTTGCTATCAGGGACTGACTGCAGGTAGCGGTGCTGCAGAAGGGCAGTGGATGACCTGGCCCCCACCTGCTCCCAAGGAGTGGGGACATATCCAGGGTGAGGCTACTCACAGTAGGCAAGTACAATTCATTTATTGCAGAAGTGTCAAACTCGTTCAGTGTGGGGGCCACATTGGAAGCAGGACACTTGTTCCAAGCCATGTGGCCACATGGGCTCCCCAACCCTTTCCCCCTCCATGTTCCATGCAGCATGGGCTCCTCTTCCCTTCCCCAACCCTGCAGGCTCTCCCACCCCTTCCCTTCTTACTGTCCTTTCCACTTCCCCTACCTCCTGGTGGCAGGCAAAAAAAATCAGTCTCAGTCACAGGCAGGCTGGGCTCCTGCCTCTCCCTCTCCCCACCCACTCACTGTCAGTCATTCAGAATGCTGCCAGTTGGTTGACTCAGTCCCAGCCGGCCTTTGATTGGCTTGTTCCCACATGGGCCCTAGCCACTTTTTCCTTTTTTATTTGTGATTTGTGCAATGTGCTGTCTATCAGATTAGCATGCTGACTGACTGACTGAACAGTTGAGATGGGGAGGCAGCATGATGGCTGTCTGGAGCCAGCCTAGCTTACTGTGACTGAGACTCTGATTGGTTGGCAGACCAGAACAGAGCTGAGCCAGGACTGTCTGGACCGCTTCCTTTCTTCGCCTATGCTGTGATTCGGATCATGTGAGTGAGTCAGAAGTGCGCTTAAGCCCTGCTCTGCTGGAAGCCTGAAGTTTGCTGCAGCAGACAGCTTCCAGGCACAGCCCAGGCAGCAGCTCCATGGGCCTGACCAGCACCCTTGGCGGGCTGGATCCGGCCCCCACAGGCTGTATCTTTCACACCCCTGATCTAGAGCCCTCTCCAACATGGATTGCTGAGTAGCAGTGGCTGGGGCCAGATGTATTCATGGACCCCTTGCAATGACTCTGTGGACCCCACAGGGGTCCCAAGAGCACAGGTAGGGAACTATTGCTCTGTTAGTAATGTCTCTTCCATGCTGAAAAATCCCAGTCTTTTTGATCTTTTCTCACTTTTGTTGCACTTCTTTGTACCTTTTCCAATTCAATTGAGTGGGTTGTATTTTTTTTCACATGGGGTGCATGCAGTATTCAAGGTGTAGGTGTACTTTACCATGGATTTATATCAGGGGATTACATTGTTGTCTGTTTAATTATCTATCCCTTTCCTAATGGTTCTAACATTCTGTTAGCTTTTTTTGACTGCCACTGAACACTGAGCCAATGTTTTCAAAGTACTATCCAACTTAAGTTGGTCTAATGGGAGATATTATCTCACCCACTGAGTCCTTCTGATACCCTGGGACTAACATGGCTACAACAATTACGAATGCTAGCCTTTCTAATTCACCACAGTAATGTCAATAATTTTCCTAGAGTAGACAGAGCCTCAAAATCTGATGCCATGGTCTTTAAATGTCACAAGTGGTCCCATGCCATGGGTAAGGTTTGTAGGATGGGTTCCCAGCTGCAATTAGCACTTACTGAAAAGAGACCACAGGTTTTTGTTTCTAAATGCGGAATTCCAAAATCCTTTTATGCCTTCCAAAATACAGTTTTTTGCTTAAGCCTAGTGCAGTGAAATTCTACTTCAAAGGTACCGGTACAGCTGGCTCATTTAGCTCTCTCAAATCCAAATTCCATTGAAATCCTTTTTCTCTTTTGATCAGTTACTCACATAATTTTGTTTGGCTCTGTTGTTGCTCATGCTGTAATGTGTGCTATTTTTTGAGATTTGTCAAAAATTAAAAGCACCTCTCATAGCATCTAGACGTGTGCGTTAGTTTAGAATTTCAACTAAAAATAACAAGGTCATTTCAAAGACAGTTCCCCCACCAACGCATGAAACTCACTCAGACTACACCTCTCTTAAGTGAAGGCCTAAGAAGATAGGCTTGGCCACATGCCCTTTAGCTGAACTAATTTGGCTTTCCAAAGGCCAAGGGGAGAACTAATTCCAGAGTTCAAGCACCCCTGGAGGTTGTAAGAAACTTCTACAATGCAGCCTGAATGCGATAAGCGAGCGGTGCAATCTGAATTCTAGAGCAATGAGGATCTAGAGAAGATCCCTAGTCTTAAAAGGTTATCAACAAAAAAGTCACACATCCCTCTAAGTGGAGGAAGCAGATATCACTTTCTTCATACCCTTCAGATGTTTTGTGTGCCCACATCAGTGGCACTGCTAGATTGATCTTATGTTCCTGATATTCAAATCCATGGCTTGGGACGGCAAGGGGGAAGGAAATACACTTAACCAATAGCATCTAATACAAGCTAGAATTATAGTTTTCTTGTCTCCATGCTTTTGGCACAGCTGCCCCAAACCACTTCATTCTGTCCCAGTAGCCTCAGGCACATGCTGAACAGGAAAGGTGAGGACGAACTCTTTCCTTACAAAGGCCTTTTGTATTAATTTTGATGTAACAAATGTTGCAAGTGTTAATCCAGTCACTATCCAACACTGAACAGTGCTAGAAAGTTGTGAGGTTTGGTATACACAGACCTCGACTTGCTTAGAACCATGACAGATGCATCATTAAACACTCTTATAATTTTTTATTAAAGAAAAGAAGGAAAAACAGTTAAAACATGAGAAACGTACAGTATTAAATGAAGTTTTTGTTTTAACAACATCCCTTGTTCCCTTCCCCCCTTCATCTGGAGAGAGCTTTTTAGAGGGAAACCCCTTTATTTGACAGGCTCCAAGGTCTTGTCTGCACTAGAAAGTTGTAACACAAGTTACAGCAGTGATCAAAAAGCACTGAAGTTACACTTGTTCCTGTGTGCACAGTGCTTTGTGTCGCTGAAACACATCTAGTGGATGCTCTGGAATCAACAATGAGAGCAATACACTGCAAGTAGCTATCCCACCATGCAAGTCGTGGCCTTGTGCTGCTAGGATTTGTGGGAAGGTGGAGAGGATCACACTGCATCACAGGTGTGGACTCAATGCCCCATGATGCTGTGATATTTTTCATCTCCTCATTCCAGAGGTTTGCATTTTGTGGCATTTTTTAACAGTCCCAGTTTCTTGAATGCCTGCCCTGTCTGACAGGACAGATCCTGCCCTGCTCTCCTGTTTGTCAGTGTTCTGAACACATTGCAGGTGGTCATGTGTTATATCATGGGCTCCCAAATGGACCTGGAATCTGAGGCATCTGACTTGCTGAGTGCTATGCGAACAAACAACACCCAATTATTGTCTGTATTCACAGAGCAGCTGTGCACAATGCACCATCGCTTTTGCACTGAGTGGTGGGATTGTATCATTATGCAGTTCTGGGATGATGAGCAGTGGCTGCAGACCTTTTGAATGTGCAAAGCTACCTTTCTGAAACTCTGTGGGTAGTTTGTCCCTGCTGTGTGGCACAAGGACACCAGAATGAGAGTTGCCATCTCCATGGAGATGTGCGCGGTGATTGACCTGTGGAAGCTGGCAAGATTACTGCTGGTTGGTTATTAACCAGGTGGGGGGTCAGGATGTTCACTGTTGGAGCTGTTCCAGAGGAGAAGTCGGGTTAGTCTCGTTCAGTAAAACAAGCAAAGGAGTCCTGTGGGACTTTAAAGACTGACAAATTGATTTATCACATGTGCTTTCATGGAAGAATGTCCCACTTTCAGACACTTGGAGATGGGGAATTTATTTTCCTCACATTCTTTAAATTCCCCATCAAAGGTCTGATGAAGTGGGATTTTCTCCCATGAAAGCTCATGCAATAAATAAATTTGTTAGTCTTTAAAAGTGCCACAGGACTCCTTGTTTGTTTTGTTGGAGCTGTGTTATTAATGGCCCTATGTACTTACAATCACATTCTGCTGTGAAAGCCTGTGAGTCTTGGAAGCGTTAGTGAAAAAGTGTACAGAAAGCTTCAAGCAGGGACTTCCTTGCTAGACCAAAAGATTCCACCTGGGGATGTTTAAATGATCATAGTGAACCTGGGAGACCACCAGCCTATTCCCTACTGCCATAAAGCTGTACAGGCAATCTAGATAGGAGCAAAGATGCTTCAATAATGGGCTGAACAAGTGCCCAATGACCATTGAATGTCTTGCTGCCCCTGGACTTGCAGAGGTATTCACGGGTGTCCTGGTGGTGGAAGTGGGGTCACCGCTGAGGATGGTTTCCAGGTCCTTATAAAAGCAGCAGGTCTTTGGTTCTGTGCCAGAGTGGTGATTTGACTCCCTGGCCTTTTTATTACCCCTGCTGCAGCAGTGCAGTCTGTCCCATTCATAGCTCTTTTGTGCAATTAAGTGAGAAATTTGACTGTAGGTATCACAGTTCCTGTGGCTGGAGCAGAGCTGGGGCTGCACAGATGCTTCCCCCTCAAACGCTGACTGGATTTAAAAGCTCCAATGTACTCCCAGCAGCAGAGTGTTTGGTGCGTGGTGTTGCCATGGTCAGCTGGGAAGATAAGATGTAAGCTCCCCGACCCAACCAAGCAGGAAATGTAATTCAGAAATTCCTGGGACCTTAAGGGGCAGGAAGCAGATGGCTGCAGGGCAGTAGAGTTCACATTGATGGCCAGGTTGGTCAGGATGGTCATTGTGGGACATAACAAAGCACAGTGCCTTTGCTGATGTTTTGTCACTAACAGTTTGGTGCAAAAAGCTCTACAGATCTTGTTTTATTTTGTCACCGCCAAAGGAGTTGAGTCCTTGGGGAGGGTGGGGGGATTGCTGTCTCTACATTGCTGCCGTTTCGGTGCAAAAAGCTGTCTCTTCTGTAGACCAGGCCTTAGATGGTAACAATTGTCCTTTTGGGGAAGAGAATCTACTTGAGATGGGCTGGAGGAGGAGTTACTGCGCCATTAAAGCCTGACACTGTTTAATCACAGGTCGTGGTTGTGATTCAGCTGGACTGGTAGAGTTGGTGATGCCATCTTGGGTATCTGTAGCCTTATCTGGTCAGGACGTCTTACAATCAGGACAAATAAGGCCTGGATTCAAGGAAGTGGTGGGGGTAGCAACCATAATGGTGAAGCTTGCTCCAGTAGTCAGCTCCTGTTGTTTCTCTCTTCATTTCAAAGATTTTCTTTAAGGACCCAAAAAGGAACTGGTGGGTGGAATAGCCCATACCCTCCTTATTCTGTCCATCAATTAAGCCAGGTTTTGAACGCACCAATTTTTGTTTGTTAGTTTCCAGATGTTGTTTTGTTTACCAAGCATGATTTCAACACAGCTTGGAGTATATTAATGATCTAATTGGGCTAATTCAGTTTTTCTCTCTGGTTTTCTTGCATCTACTTATAGCATATTTTATTAAAAATGACTAATTTTTGGAGTCCAGTGGCACTTAAAGACTAACAAATCCTTGTTTATTTTACTGAACTAGATTAACATGGCTGCCCCTTTGGAACTTGACTAATTTTTGTAGGTCATTCCCAAGCAGGCAAAAAGCTATAGGTCCAAATGACACAACAGCCCTCTAGGAGGCAGTAAGTGACCAGAACTATCTCTTGGCTTCTTCGGGTGGGAGGAGCAGAAACATTTATGCTACTCTGTGCAGCTCTCTTAGTGGCTAATTACGTGTTTCATCTGTTTGGTTTTCTTTTATAGGAAAGTACTTTGATATGAGACAGGTGTTAAGTTAATTAATGAACAATACAGGTAGTCCTCACTTAGTGACCGGGTTCCGTTCCTGAAACCCGGTTGATAAACGAATTGGTCACTAAACGAGGAGCAGCCCTTACCGGTATTTCAGGCATAATGTACTTTACTGGTAGTGGGTTTTTCAACCATCGGTAGATAGTTTTAATGTCACCTTTGCATCATTTATAACATTTTTAATATATATTTTAAATGTTTTAAGCTCTAATGTACTGAACTTAGTTTGCATAGTGTACTGTAAATATAGGTAATCTGAGAGAGTTGATGCGAGTTCTCGTACATCGCCATAATACCAACTCATCAGAGAGCCGGTCATAACTCTGAGGGGTCACTAAACGAGTAGGTCACTAAGTGAGGACTAGCTGTAATGTAAAAAGCAGTGCATTACTAACAAAAATGTTGAACTCTTTCTGTTTGCAGGTAACTGTTCTGGTCCTTTTTGCCCTTGCGTTCCTAACATGCGTTGTATTTCTGGTAGTCTACAAGGTTTACAAGTATGATCATACTTGTCCAGAAGGATTCGTTTTCAAGGTAAAGCACACAAATTCCTAAAAAACTGAAGAACATGTAAAACTGTCTCTGCTGCTTTTTTCTTATTCTTGGGGAAATTAAGTCTATTTGCATAATTTAAATTACATGTAAGATAATATGCTCTCTCTCTCTTTGTTTCTTTCTGTATAGTTGGTAAGTGAGGCAGTGACTGTCTCAGAATTTTTATAATGTTCTTATCTCATATGCCCGTAAAGTCAGGGAATCTTCACCTGAAGCTATTTGAAAGATGTTTTTATTTTTTGGGCAGGATGGATGTTACATGAGAAGAAACAAAGATATAAATCTAAAACATAGAATGAAGTACTTCGACTCAGCATCTACTTTGGATTTATGACAGATGTATAAAAGTTGTGATAATAGTTTGAGACTATAAAAAGCTCTTATGCTAGAACGACCACCGTTAGCTATATAATGCCTTCTGTAGGAACAGGCCTAAAGATCCCATAAAAGAAAAATGGGTATTTACAGGGAAATATGTCTTTGATAATGAATTTAATTAATTACATATATGTTGTTAAAGGGAGGTCAGGTAGCGAGAGGATAATAGAGTCTGAATCGAGTAAGAAGGAAGGAAGGAGAGACTGGAACTGGGATCAAAATTCTCATAAGAACTTGGTGACTGATTTCTGTCTCTGGTCATACAGAAGAGCAGTGTGATTTATTTTAGTTCTAAATTTACCGCTGTTGTCTACACAGGATGAGGCCCTTCTTCTTACTGCTAGTTATCTCCTCCCTTCCTGGCTTTCTGCCTCCTATTATTCTGCTAACTTCTAACAACATCCTCTCATTTTTTTAGACTACCTTTAACATCGCTTCCTCTTGTTTGTCTGTCTGTATGTATTCCCTGTGCTTTCTCACCCTTCTCCAGCAGAAGGTGCAACACTTATAGGTCAGGTTTCAGGCAAGTGATGTTCATAGGTTTTGATTTGATCTACTTTTAGTGTTGGTTGAAAAATAATATAAAAACAAGTATAGAAGTAATTCAGAGTGGTCAAGCTTCTTGTATGAAGCATTTGAAGCACTGAGAGTGCTTTTTGTTTGTTTGTTTGTTTTGTATTTGCAAAAGGTCGGTTGCTGTGAATTATTTCTGTACTTGTTCTCTCCATTTTAGTGCACTAGTTTTAAGGTCATCTGTTCTAAAAAAGTTGGTTTTATATTATTTTTCTTTTCTGTCAAGCTGTTTTTTTCCCCCATTAAAGTCTTCTTGAAAAGTAAAGACATAATTTGTGGTTAAGGAACCTGACTGGGCCCATCAGGGCCTGTAATGCAAGTGGCCTGACCTAGAGGTTGGAGCTCATAGAAGAATTCAGGACTCACATCAAGACTTACAGCGGGAATCAGTAACTGGAGTTGCAGTGTGGAAGCAGGAATCAGGAAACAGGATATGGCCAGGGTCGGCAACTGGGCAGGGGAAAAGAGCCACCCCCCCAACTGCATGAGCGGGAGCTGGCCCAGCAGCTGTGGCCCCTAGTGCTGGCAGGGAGGGGGGTGCATGGGTGGTGCATGCTCACTCTTCCCCTCCCTACACAGGCAGGGTGGAGCAGCGCTGCCCCGCTTACCAGCCAGCCTTTCTTCTCAGGAGCGGCCAGCAATGGAGCTACAGCTTGCAGAGGTGGGGCCCTGGAACAGCCCCTCCGCAGATTTCAGACCACCTCGACCCGGCCACTCCAGGCCTCAATGGAGGCTACTTCACCACCAGACCCTGAATCAGGCCTGGAGTGGCCGGGTTGAAGTGGCCCAAACCCCACGGAGGGGCTGTTCCAGGGTCCTGCCTCCATAAGCCACAGGTCTCCCCAGCCACTCCTGGGAAGGAGGGCTAGCTGGTATGCGGGGCCTCTCTGCTCCTCCCTGCCAGCGAAGAGAGGGAGTGTGCGCTGCCTGCGCCTCCCTCCAGCCAGCTCCGGCTTCTGCCATTATGGGGTGGGGGAAGCCAGGAGTCCCTGGAGCACACCTGGCTTCCTGGCAGAGACTGGTAGGGAGCCAGAAGGGGACGCTGAGTGAGCCAAAGGTGGCTCACTGAGCCCGTGTTGCCGATCCCTGGGATATGGTAACCAGAAACAAGGGTAGGAACCAGGTGAGGAGGCAGGAACTCAGTCTTATGGGTCTAGTCAGCAGCAGTTCTAGGAATTAGCTAAACAAGGAAGCTTTATGTTAAGCTGTGCCCAATCAGCAGCTGGGTACTAGCTGATCCCAGTGAATCAATGAGTTCAGTCTCTGTGGAAGTGTTTGGTGCAGAGGGTAAGGCTTTTGCTTTGCAATCCTCTGTGCCTCAGTTCAGCACTGACAGGGCCTCAGGAAATGAGAGTTCAATTTCTGGTTCTGCCTTGGAGACTTAGGCTATGTCCACACGTACATTGTTGCTTTGAAATAAGTTATTTCAAAATAAAGTCCTTATTTTGAAATAAGTTAATTTGAATTAAGAAAATGTTAATTCGAATTAAGGGAAAAGCTCAAAGCGAAATAGCATGTCCAAACACAGGACTTGCTATTTTGCTTTAGGAGAGGGGCACCATGGGAGGTGTGGCAACATGGCCCCCTCCCTGGACCATGCCCCCACCCAATATAGGCTAAAAGGAAGGCACCCTGGGAAGGAGAAGGGCAAAAGTGTTATTTCAAAATAATGGTTATTTCAAAATAACAGCCATTTTGATTTAAAGAAGGTTTAAGCTATTTCAAAATGACGGCTCTTATTTCAAAATGATGGAACCCGTCATTTTGAAATAACAATACGTCATGTGGACCTACCCTTAATGTCTGAGGTAAGGCAAGTCACTTAATCACTCAGTGCTTGTGTCTCATTTCTAAAACACAGATAATTTTCTACTAAATTATGTCTGTCAGTGGCATTCCTGGCACTGGGCTTACAGGGCTGAAGCCATGAGTCCCAGTGCCTGAGCCCCAGGTCTTTTCGTGAACCAGCAGTGCACCTGGTGTCTGTCTTGGCTATTTAGATAGTTCCAGTCCCAGAGAGCTTTCAATGTGTTTGTACAGTGCTTAGAATGATTATCTCAGTGGGGCCCGTTAAGTGCTACCACAATAAAGGCTATTTCATAGAATCATAGAATCATAGGGTTGGAAGGGACCTCACAGGTCATCTAGTCCAACCCCCTGCCAGAGGCAGGACCACTCCCACTAAACCATCCCAGTCATGGTTTTGTCCAGCTGGGCCTTAAACACCTCCAAAGATGGAGATTTCACTACCTCCCTTGGGAGCTCATTCCAAGGCTTCACCACTCTCCTAGTAAAAAAGTTTTTTTATAATATCCAGCCTCGACCTCCCTAACCGCAACTTGAGACCATTGCTCCTCGTTCTGTCCTCTGTTATTACCGAGAACAGTCGAGCTCCATCTTCCTTTGAGCATCCCTTCAAGTAGTTGAAGGTTGCTATCAAATCCCCCCTCAATCTTCTCTTCTGCAGACTAAATAAGCCTAATGCTTTCAGTCTCTCCTCATAGGGCTTGTGCTCCAGCCCTTTAATCATTTTGGTTGCCCTCCTCTGAACTCTCTCTAGCATGTCCCTGTCCTTTTTGTATTTGTTCCAGGAAGATGTCATATCATGGCTGCAGCAGCAGTATCGCATCTCTCCAAATTCTCCTTTACTTGAATTGCTGTCCCATGTCCATTCTTGTCTTTGGCCATGTCTACAACACTGAAAATGGTGCATTGATCCCAATGGGTCGATGCAGCGGAATCAGTTGAGCAGCCGACGTAGGCCCACTCAGCTGATCCTGAAGCACTCTCCCATCGACTCAGGATTCCACCCTTCCAAGTGGAGTAAGGTTGCGTTGATGGGTGAGCCCTTCAAGTCGACACAGCCAAGTAAAGGCATTGTGGTGACAGTAACTAAGTCAACAGGAGATATGCATTCTGCGGCACGCAGATTGATCCTCTCCCAGACTTTGAGGACCAACAGTCTTGCTTCTGAAATAAACAGAAGAGTGCAGCTCTGTGTCAGTGCCTCACTAGAATAGACTTGTGTGGCTCCTAGTTTGGCCTTGTGGGCTAGTGTATAGGTTCTAAGGCTCTCCTCAAGGATGTCTCCTTCAACCAGTCAGTGAACAAAAAGGCATGGCTCATTTAGATACTGGCTAAATTGTGACCTTGTGAATGAAAACCAGATTATCTGCTGTGAGATACATTACACCTTTGAAGCACGCTTTAAGCGGATCCAGGTCAACTTTGAACCAGTCTCGGCAGGTGTTAAAGTAAGGTGGAATGTATTGGAATGACATTCCAGGACCTCAGTTTTGGGGGGGGGGGCAGTATTCCAGGGCCCCAAAACTACATGAACACACCGGAATGCAGCTTTCCAGGGGCCCTAAAAATAGAATCAGCAGCCAGAATGCTGCATTCCACCTCACTACCCCTGTGAAGTTTTAAAAGCTCCCAGCCTGGGAGAAGCTCCCTGCCAGTCAGAAAACCCAGTGATCTGGCTGGCAGAGAGCTACTCCCAGGCTGGGCGCTTTTAAAACTCCCACGCTGAGCCAGCTCTGACTGAGCATGCTCTGAGACTCTGAGCATGCTCAGTCGGAGCTGGCTCACAGAGGGAGGAGCAGCCCATAGGGTGGCCACTCCGCTTCAGCGGCCAGGTAAGGGGCCCTGGGGGTGGGCCTGGGCTGGAGGAGGAGCAGGAGCCAAGAACATGGGGCCAAGGCTGCTCTGGCTCTGCAGTGTAGGCCTCGGGGCAGTGAGGTGGGCCGGGGCCAGGGCTGGTCCAGTGAGCAGTGGGGCAGACTCTCTCCTGCCCGACCGGCCCTAGTCAGGGTCCCCCAGCTCCCCGCAGCCACAGAGGGAAGCTGGCTGGGTGAGCGCCCCAGGCCCCCAACTCCCTTGCTCCAACCCTTCTGTGCCCCACCCCCTGCCCCTTTCCCAGCCCCCCTACCTCCTGCCATCATCCACCTCTTCTCTGCCCCCCTTCACCACGACACCTCCTGCTCCTGCCCCCAGCCACCCCTTCAACACCCCAACCTCCTGCCCCTGCTCCATTCTTCCACATCCCATGCCCTCATCCTTCCTGGGCTGGGGTCCACACATGCAGGAAGGGGGCCCACCAAATTATACTTTAACCACTGAGTCTTAGCTGGAGATGAGGTTATTCCACTCTCATCTAAACAGCTTGGCTGACTTTCTCCAGGATATGGAGTTATCTAAACATAACACAAAGGAGCTGGATGCCAGAGCACCTGCCTTCTGCTGAACCCAGAGTCAATGGATCAAAGAAACTTCATTACATCAACTAAACCTTTCCCACTACACCTAGAGCAGTGGTTCCCAACCTTGTCTCTGCTGTGGCAGACCTTGATACCTGTATTTATTTTGAGGCCCACCACCATATAATTGCCAAATAACATCATGAATATTAATAAGCCAATCCAGAACGCTGAATAGTTTTTCCAAAAAAACCTCAGTTCTGAGGGCACACCTGTGTGCCATGGCACATTGGTTAGGAAACACTGACCTAGAGCTATTGCTGCATCAAAGCTAATAGAGCTAAATAGTCATTGTCTTCCTGAAGGAAGCATTGAGGCCCTCAAGAGAACTGTAAGAGCCAGCTGGATGCAGCCAAATTTAAGCCTAGCTGGAAATCATTGCCATGGGTGTCAAAGGCTCCATCTGTAGCTATTATAGCAGGCTAGGGGAGAGTGATATGTCAGAGCTGAGGTGGCTCCACTATCTCTGCCCCCCTCCCCTCCCCGTGTTACTTTGAGTTAAGAAAACTGATAAAGAGAATAGAGGATGATGGCTAAAATTATATCAAAGGTTGTAGGTGAGGCTCTGGAACTGGCCCCAACAGTAGTTACAACAGGGAGCTCATTTGTTAGTTATGCCCTGTACCTTACTGGTGAGGAATGTGTAAGGACATGGAGCTGGGCCATGCAATTGGTAACCCTAATAGTTCCTTAGAGCAGTGGTTCTCAACCACTGTGTTGGGACCCGTTACTGTGTCACCACATAATGGTATGTGTGTCGCAGGGAGATGGCTGGATTTGGCCTGGCGGGGAGTGGGTTGGTGTGGCCTGAAAGATAGCAGTATGCCACCATGTGTGTCACACCCCACAAAAGCTTGAGCACCACTGCCGTAAAGGAACAAAGTCCTTTCATTGTGAGTAGGAATCCAGTCAAGATGGAATTTGTGTGGGTTGGGTGTGTGTGGGGGGGGGTGTGTGGGTGGGTGGCTGTGGCTGTGGCTGTGGCTGTCTTAGGCTGTTGTGCCAAGTGGTGTGTACATGTGTCATCCTTACAAATACCTTAAGAGGGGAATGCTGTCCCAGTTGGAAGTTGTTGTTTAGGAATGCTAAAATGAAGTGCCTTTATGGTCAGTTAAAGTTCCTGTGGTACCTTTTGTACTGCAAGGAGCTTTGGCTTGTTTCCAGTGCTGGTAATTCTGTTCTTTTTTTTTTTCCCCCTCCCCTCCCTTACAATTTTAATTAGGTAAGTGGCTTATCCTCTCCCCTTGCCTCCCATCTTAAAAACACAGCACACTGATGGATGAAATAATCACTAGAACAGCTTCAGGGATCCTCAAGCATTTTATAAACAGTACACACATTTAAAACTGTGGTGCAGCACTGTTAAGTGCAGGAAAGTCAGGAAACAATACAGTTAAGGATCTGACAGAATCACATAGAGAGTATGTTGTATCCATGTGGTAAGCTCAATATGCTATGTGGATGACTGACATGGAGTATTTAAACCTTGAGTTTGCCAGAGTTAGAAGCAACTGAAAATGGGGCCTATAATGAGGTCTGTCAGGTACCCTTCATTATAGGCAGCAATACCAGCTTAAGCCTGTAATAAAAGCAGTTGCCATAAATGCCAGTCAGCACTACCAAACACAACCACAGAAACATTTGTCATTTTCCTGTTTTTGTGTTACTGTAAACTAGTCTAGTCTTCCATATTAAGAATGGATATTTCCATGTGGTGAGGCAGTTGCTATAGCCAAGCAAGAACAACTACACAAGAACTGTTCCACAGGTGCCCTGGCCCCTCTTCACTTACGCTCCCATCGTCCAGTGGCCTTGCGTGCAGTGACTGCTGTGCCCATACAAAGCCTCAGTGAATTTGTTGGGGCTCTGCACAAGCTCAGGACCCCACAGAAATGGGGTGACATTCTGACCCTATTGTAATCTGTGGCAATGCTTCTTTTGCTTTCAGTGGGGCTAGGATAGGGGTCTGCAACCTCTGAGTCTGGAGCCAGATACAGGTCTTTAACGGCCCCATTCTGGCTTTGCCTACCCTGCGCCACCTAGGGACCCTGGGGGCAGCCCGTGCTAGGCTCCAGGTTCTCCTCTGCCACCAGCTTCCCTGTGAAGGGCCTGCTTCTGGTTCTGGACTTCACCCAACACCGGGGGACCCTGTGGCAAGTGCCCTGGCCTACCTCCCCACACAAGGGGTATGTCTACACGGGAGGCTTAAGTCGACTTGAGCAGGCTTAAGTTGACTTAGGCAACTCTCTCATTTGGAATTCATTAAGTCGACTTAAGCACTTTCGTAAGTTGACTTAATAATTCTCACCCTTAAAGTCAACTTTAAGGGTTGACTTTATTAAGTCAGCTTAACAATATGTGACCATTAAAGTTGACTTAAGCCAGGGGACCCGTTTAAAGTCAGCATTATTGTCTTATCATTAGCCCTGGCTTTATTAAGTTGACGTTAAACGGGTCCCCTGGCTTAAGTTGACTTTTTAAGTGTACTTACTTGAGCCCTCTAGCATAGTTGTAGCCCAGGAGACTATACCCATTGCAGGTCTCAAAACACTTGATTATGGAAGGAATTTTTAAAAATGACTCTTCGTGTCTTCTGGATTGCCAGCCAGTGTTCCCTCTAAGCTCCGCAGCCACACAACCCCTGCCGCTGCCTGGTGCAGGGAACGCTGCAGGCCGTGCATGGCCGGCACCTGCAATCCCTGCCCGGCTGGAAGACAAGAGTCTTTGGGCCAGCTGAGAGTGGCTCCGAGCTGGAAGTTTTTAAAACTCCCACTCAGTGTAAGCTCTCACTGAGTATGGATGGTGCCTCTGTGCGTGCTCAGTGAGAGCCTCCTGCAGGTGGAGGAGTGGCCAGTGGACAGGCCACGCCACTCTGGTGGCCGGGTTAGGGGCCGTGGGGATTGGGCACAGGGCAGGGGCAGCCAGATGTAAAAGGGGGAAGAGGGTTGGAGGGAAGATGGGGTTGGGCTGGCTAGGGGCAGGGGCAGGATTGGGCCAATTAGAGGGGTGACTGGGAGAGCAGAGGGGGGCAGGATCGGGCCCGTGTGGGGGCGTGCAGCAAGCATCATAGGTTGCTCAGCTGCCTTAGGACCTTAGAGGGAACATTGTCAACTCCTGGGCTAGGAATTCACCCATGGTGGCAGTTAAAGCATCAGGGCTAATGATAAGACAAGTAGGAACAGCTAGGTAGATTGACTCTTGTTGGTTAGAGCCACTGTTCCATCATATGTTGTTATTAAGTTTACATGCATCTGGCCTGTGTAAAAACCACCGAATGGATGAATGGACTAGAACTGCTAAGCCATCCACACCAGTGTGCTCTTTCAAATTATTAGGGATTGCAAAAGTGTGTTTACTTAAATGCTCTGTGGCAGCCAATGCCTCATGCATAGCGCTATGATTTAGTCCAGAGTAGTTTAATAGTAGAAGTTAAGTCAGGTCACAGACCATGAATTTGTTACTGCTCATGACCTGGCCAGACTTCTACTAAAAATACCTCAGACTATCTTAGCTGCTTCAGGGATACATCAGTGCTCTGAGGGCCCCAGGGTGCCAAAAGCAGCAGTCGTGACTTTTACAACTCCTAGTCTTATTCATGCAGTGGGCAGGCCTATCACAATATTTTGTTCCTCAGATCCCTGCTGATAGAGCCAACACATACAGCCTCATGGTTCTGGTTTGCTTTTCCTTAAGGTTTGTGTGTGTATGGCCAATAAACGCTAACCCTATTCTAGTGTGTGCTCTACTCAAACATTTTAGGACACACATTATTCTAAAATTAACAGCTTTCAATGTATCTCTCAGAAGAGCTTTTTATTTTTGCATGTCTCTTAAATGTTGTTTGGAAATCCAAGTTATTGGTACTTAGTTAAAGGCTGCATTCTTTTTTCCCAAGCTATGGATTCCAACAAATAGAAAAGTAAATACAGTCACAGTGGTATCATAGAAGTTGTAACCTTAACGTGTCCTCTGCTGTGCCTGAAAACTGCTGCCACTTTTATTACCATTGTGGAGCACAGGGAGAACACTCTTAAAATGTATTGGAGTACTACATTTCTGTAAGGAAATTTAACAGCATACCATTTCTTTCATATGTGTTTCTGTCTGAGATGGACATGATCAGACATTCATTTCTGAGACTTACCTGAGTACTGCAATTACTAATACCTTGGAAAAATAGGTTGCTATCAAATCCCTCCTTTAGTCTTCTCTTCTGCAGACTAAATAAGCCTAGTTCCTTCAGTCTCTCCTCATAAGTTACGTGTTCCAACCCCCTACTCATTTTCATTGCCTTCCACTGGACTCTTTTCTGATTTGTTCACATCCTTTCTGAAGTCTGGAGCCCAAAACTGGCCACAGTAGTCCAGATGTGGCCTCAACAGTGCAGAAGAGAGAGGAATAATCACATCCCTCGATCTGCTGGTAGTACTCCTACTGATGCAGCCCAATATGCCATTGGCCTTCTTGGCAACAAGAGCACATTGTTGACTCATATCCAACTTCCCAGCCACCATAACCCCTTGGTCCTTTTCTCCAGTGCTGCTACTTAGCTGATCGGTCCTCAGCCTGTAGCAGTACATGGGATTTTTCTGTCCTAAGTGCAGGAGTTTGCATTTGTCCTTGTTGAACCTCATGCGATTTTTTCTGGCCCAATGCTCCAGTTTGTCTAGATCTCCCTGAATCCTATCCCTGCCCTCCAGCATGTTTACCATTCCCCCAGCTTGATGTCATCCACAAATTTACTCAGTGTGTAGTGTCCCTTCATCCAGATCATTAATGAAGATGTTGAACAGAACCGGCCCCAGGACTGATCCCTGAGGCACTCCACTAGTTACTAGTTACCAGCTAGACAAAGAGTCATTGATTCCTACTGTGGCAAGGTGAGGCCTCAGGCACCCCTGTAGATCCTGCGCTTTCTGTCATGCAGCGAGATTTGGCTGACCCTTCTCAATTTTTCCTTCCCCCTGGTAATGAGTGGCTGGCTGATAGGAGGGAGTCAGGGGGGCCTGGTCCCATCCCCATTCCAGGCCCCAACCCAGGGACCCTATTAAATAGCAGTCTCCACACTTAGTCCAGGAGGGCTGCTACCTTCCCTGGATCTCCACTCAGTGGCCCCACTGCTGCTGATCTGCCTTCAGACCCTGGGACGTCCCACAGTCTCTAGTCCTAAAGCCTCAGTCTTCAGGCTCTGGAAAGTTCCACGGTCTCCCTCTATTAAATATAGTCCACCCTCGGGCTGCAGGTCCTAGTGGCCTTGCTTGTAGGGTTTTCTCTCCCAAATTCCCCACTGTACCTCTTGGTGTTGTGGCAAAACTCCAAACAAACTATCAGTGTCCTCTCAGCAGCCCTACTCCTCTCTAGTCTCCTTTCAGCTGCCCCGCTCTGCCTGAGAACGAGGCTTTAAGTAGGAATATTCTAGAATAATCCAGGCTAATTTAACCCAGGGAATAAAGCTTTATTGAGTCTGGGGCTAATGTATACTCCCTCCACCACTCCTCTGTACCCATCCAGCCTGACCCTGTCACACTACCCTCTGAGCCCAATGATCTAGCCAGCTTTCTATTCACCCTACAGTCCATTCATCCAAACCATACTTTGTTAACTTGCTGACAAGAATGCTATGGCGAACGATATCAAAAGCTTTGCTAAAGTCAAGGTATAGCACATTGATGACTATTCCTGCATCCACACATCCGGTGATCTCATCATAGAAGGAAATCAGGTTGGTCAGGCATGATTTGCCTTTGGTGAATCCATGCTGACTGTTCGTAATCACTCTGTTTTCCTCCAAGTGTTTCAGAATGTATTGTTTGAGGACCTGCTCCATGATTTTTTTCCAAGGATAGAGGTGAGGCTGATTGGTCTGTAGTTCCTCAGATCCTCCTTTTTGCCTTTCTTGAAGATAGGTACTATATTTGCCTTTTTCTAATCATCCAGGACCTCCCCCGATCACCACAAGTTTTCAAAAATAATGGCTAGTGGCCCTGCAATCACATTGGCCAATTCCTTCAGCAACCTCGAATGCAGTTCATGTAGCCCCATAGACTTGTGCACATCCACTATTTCTAAGTAGTCCCTAACCTGACCTTAGAATCATAGAGATTGGAAGAGACCATGACAGGTCATCAAGACCAGTTCCATGCAGTCATGGCAGGACAAACTACTGCTATTAAACCATCCCTGACTGCTGTCTGTCTAACCTGCTCTTAAAACCCTGCAATGTAGGAGATTCCACAGCCTGCTTAGGCAATTTATTCCAGTGTTTAATCACCCTGACAAAGTTTTTCCTACTGTCTAGGCTGAACCTCCCTTGCTGTAATTTAAGCCCATTGCTTCGTGTCCTTTGATTAAAGAGAATAATTTTTCTCCTTCTTCCACACAACTTTTTAGGTATTTGAAAACTGTTATCATATCCCCTATCAGTCTCCCTTTTTCTAGACTAACCAAACCCAGCTTGTTCACTCTTCCCTCAGAGGTCAAATGTGCCAGATTTAATCATTTTTGTTGCCCTTATCTGTACTTCCTCCAGTTTCTCCACATCCTTTTTGAAATGAGGCGCCCGAAACTGAACACAGTACTCAAGTTGAGGTGTAATCAGTGCAGAGTAGAGTGGAAGAATCACGTCTTATGCTGTACTCACAATACTCCTGTTAATACACCCCAGAATGGTGTTTGCTTATTTTGCAACAGTATTACACTGCTGACTCATATTTAGTTTGTGATCCACTGTTGCATCCAGATTCCTTTCTGCAGTACTCTTTCCTTGGCAGTCATTGCCCATCTTGTATGTGTGCAATGAGTTGTTCAGCCCTAAGTGGAGTAGCTGGCACTTTTTCATTCTGTTTATCTCCAACCATTTCACCAGTTTGTCCAAAGCATTTTGACTTAGGATGCTATCCTTCAAAGCACTTGCAACTCCTCCCAGCATGCTATCATCTGCAAGCTTTATAAGTTTTTGCTCTCTATACCATCATACAAGTCATTGATAAAAATGTTGAACAAAACAGGACCCAGGATAGATCCCCTGCAGCACCCTGCTCGTTATGTCCTTCCAGCCTGAATGTGAATCGTTGATAACTTCTTTCTGGGAGTGGTTACCCAACCAGTTTTTCACCCATTTTATAGTAGCTCCATGTAGTTTGTGCCTCCCCAGTCTATTAAGAATGTGATGCGGGACCGTATCAAATGCCTTACTAAAGTCTAGACATGCTACATCTACTGCTTCCCCTCAGTACACAAGGCTCATTACCACATCATAGAAAGCTATCAAGTTGGTTTGACATGATTGGGTTTTGACAAATCTACGCAGACTAGCCCTAAGCACCTTATTCTCTTCTAGATGTTTGCAAATCAACTCCTTAATTATGTGTTCCATTAATTTTTCCCAATACAGAGGTTAAACTGAGTGGTCTGTAATTCCCTAGATTGCTCTTCTTTCCTTGTTTGTAGATGGTCACTATATTTGCCCTTTTCTAGTCCTCCAGGGACCCATCTTCCATGATTTTTTAAAGGTAATAGCTAATGGCACAGATATCTCCTGAGTCAGCTCCTTGAGTACTCGAGGGTGCATATCACCAGGCCCCATGGCTTGAAGACGTCCAACTTGTCCAAGTAATTTTTAACTAGCTCTTTCCCTATTTTGGCTTCTGACCCCATCTCATTCCTATTGCCCTCTTCTACATCAGACATCCAGTCTGCACCAACCTTCTCAGTAAAGACAGAAACAAAGTTATTTAGAACTTCCATCACAGAGGGTTGCTCTCCTTCTCTCCACTGGGTAAAACAGAATGTAGTAGCCTGGGAGTTGACTCTGCTGTTGAAGATTGAGGTAGAAAAAGCATTGAGTACTTATGTCTTTTCCACATCGTCTTCCACAAGGATATCTGCCCCATTCAGTAAGGGAGCTACACCATCCCTGATTCTCTTCTTGTTACTAACATACTTGCAGAACCTCTTCCTGTTACCCTTCACATCCCTTGCTAGCTGCAGCTCCACTTGCCCTTTGTCCTTTCTGATTTTATCCCTGCAGGCCTAAGCAATATCTTTATACAACTTGCTAATCTTGTGTCTAAGCTTCCACTTCTTGTAAGCTTTCCTTTTTGTTTTTTAGCTCACCGTAGAGTTCTCTGAGCTAAGCCATGCTGAGGACCTTCCATATTTGCTGTTCTTGTTACACATCGGAATGGTATCTTTCTGTGCTCTTAGTAGTTTCTTTAAAATACAGCCAGCTTTCTTGGATACTTTTCCCCTTCAGATTACCCTTCCAAGGGATCCTGCCCATCAGTTCCCCGAGGGAGCCAAAATCTGCATTTCTGAAGTCCAGAGTCTGTATTCTGCTTCTTTCCTTTCTTCCTCTGATCAGGATTCTGAACTCTTATCATCTCATGATCACTGCTGCCCAGGTTGCCATTCACTTCTGCTTCCCCAATCAATTCTTCTCTGTTTGTGAGCAGTAAGTCAAGAGGTGCAAGGCCCAGAGTTGGTTCCTCCAGCATTTGTACCAGGAAGTTGTCCTCAGTGCTCTCTAAGTGGAGTACCTGGCACTTTTTCATTCTCCTGGATTGTCTGTGCACTGCTGTATTGGCCTCCTGGCAGATGTCAGGGTAATTGAAATTCCCCCTTGAGAACCAGGGCCTGTGATGTGGAAATTCTGCTAGTTGTGCATAGAATGCTTCAGCCACCTTCTCCTCATCTGGTGGTCTCTAGCAGACACCCACCATGACATCACCCGTTACATTCTCCTCTAAACATAACCCAGACTTTCAACAGGCTTGTTTCCACTTTCATAGTGGAGCTCCGAGCAGTCGTAAAGCTTTTACATAAAGCGCTACTCCTCCACCTCTTTTCCCCTGCCTGTTGTTCTTGAACAGTTTATACCCATCCATGGCAGTGCTCCAGTCATGCAAGTTACCCCACTATGCCTGTTATTCCAATTACGTCATAGTTCCTTGACTGTGCCAGTACTACCAATTCTTCCTGCTTGTTTCCCAGGCTCCTTGCATTTGTGTAGAGGCACTTCAGATTGCACTACTTTCCCCTGCCAATTGTCTCTCCTGTTGCATCTCCCTCTTTGCATTTTCTCCTGGTGTCATCCTCCTCTAGTCACCTCAGGTGTTAGGGCTTCATCAGGACACTTAAGACACTGATTTGATTCCCCCAGCCCATTCCCCCACCCCCCTCCGTTCAGACTAGACTTTCTTTTATCCCTGCTGTTACAGTCCCAGCTCCTCCCAAGTTCCATCGCGTCCCCCAGGTCTCTTTCATTGTGACTTACCTGTGGGCTTTGGTTGCCCCCTCCCCCCCAGCGACCTAGTTTAAAGCCCTCTTCACTAGCTTAGCTAGTCTGCATCCAGATATGCTCTTCCCCTTCCTGGATAGGCGGAGCCCATCTCTGCCTAGCAATCTTCCTTCCTCAAACAGCACCCCTTGGCTGAGGAACCCAAAGCTCTCCTAGTAACACCAGCTTTACAGCCAGGCATTCATCTCCAGGATGCGTCTTCTCTGTGCTCAGGCCCCTAGCCTTGACTGGAAGGATCGAAGACACCACCACTGGCGCACCAAACTCCTTTACCTGTGCTCCCTGAGCCCTGCAGTCACTTTTGATCTGCCAAGGGTCACAGCTCACAACATCCTTAGTGCCCACAAGGATGAGTAGCATGGGATAGTAGTCAGAGGGCTGGCTCATTCTTGACAATCTCTCTGTAACATCTCAGATATGGGCCCCTGTCAGGCAGCATACCTCCTGGGATGCCATGTCAGGGTGACAGATGGGTGCCTCCGTCCCCCTCAGAAGAGAGTCCCTAACCACCACTACCCTATGTTTCCTTCCTGGGTGTGGTGGCTGTGGTGGTCCTAGCCTCAGGGGTGCATGGTTTCTCCTCTTCCACATCATCCCTCCTTGAGAGGGCTCCATAAGGTTCTTCATCACTATGCAGGGGTGAAGGGGGGAGCACTGTCTGCTGCCAGAAGCAACCAGTTGCCAGTGTCTTCCCTGTGACAGAGCCATCTACTCCTTCCCCAATGGTGTAACAGCAGCAATCCTTAACTGAGAATCTGTATAACAACTGTATTGTACTGATGTATGCTTTTGTAATAGAATTCTGTGACTGTCCCCTCGGGTCTCATACAAATAAGATGTAAGCTAGGAGGTTGTCACTATGAAGCACATATGTCAGAATAAATTTGGAAGACTGAGACCTGGTATCATCACAACAATTCAGCGGTATTGGTGTGTTGCGTCTAGATGTGCTCAGAAGTAAATCATGTAGACTATACAGACAAAATTACTTCTTTTTAGTGTCTTTGGGACAGTATCTAATATCAATTGTGGATTTTCTTCCAGAATAATCAATGCATTCCAGCTGGATTAGAGAACTACTACTCTGAACAAGACTCCAGTGCTCGAGGGAAATTTTACACGGTCATAAACCACTACAATCTGGCCAAACAAACCATCACACGCTCAGTGTCCCCATGGATGACAGTACTGTCAGAAGAGAAATTGTCTGAACAGGAGACTGAAGCAGCTGAGAAATCAGCTTAGTGTAATATGCTAATTATTACTATGATGTCACTTGAAGGTAACTAAGGGACTTTAAGGAACTTTTAATTAAAATATAATTATGGATAATTTAGAGGTTACTCATGTTTATGGTGCAATTGCTTCTGTTTGCTGATGCTGCTTTGCGAAAAAATAAAACTTGCTATAAAACATTCATGGGCATAAAACAACATGCATATCAGCATCGCTTTAGAGCTCTAACACCATTTTCAATGTTAAGAAATCCAGTGTTAGATATTTTCTTGTAATTTACTGGATGCTGACAGAATTTTTCACTGAATGTCAGGGGCTTGGACTTCAGATAAATCATGTGCTTTATTGTCTGAATGAACTGATACTTTTAGTATCACATAACCATTTTTGCAAACTGAAACACCATAGCCATAAATAGAGTGATCTCTTGTTTAGCTAAGAGCTGGGTTTAAAACTTGTTTTCAGCTCACGTAAGGCTGATGCCAGTACTAATATGAAGGACATGCTGTAAAGATTGGGCTGGAGAACGAAAGGAAAACTGTCAGGTAGCATATTTTCTTCACTGTTGATTTGTAAGTGATGATGCAGTTCTCTGCAACAAAGCATGCTCAATGTTTTATTATTGCTGTCAACAAAAGTTCACTACATTTCCACTATGGCTTTAGTAGGGTAGTACAGCTGTGCACTAAAACAAAACTAGATAGGTCACTGGGGAGTTGCAGACATATTTTTAGCTATGGATATGTTTAAGTTGTGTAAAAGCAAATTATGAGGTGGAGGATGTTTTGATGAGAAATGGCATCCTTTCGTCAGGCTGAAGAAAGAGTCAGAAAGCCTTTCCCTGTAGATGTAGCCCAGTTTGTGATTTGTCTGATATGACCAAGGGAGTAAGATTTAAAAAAATCTTTTATACAACATTCTTTCCCTTTTTATACATCTTAAATGATTGAGTTAACGCTGTTTGCAGTTTGCTAATTTTTAAATGCTACAGGACATCACAAGTGAAATTCTAGTGTATTAGATTGTGGTACTTGCTGTTTTAAAGAGATGAGAAACTGAAGACGTGCGACTCCACTTATGTATGATTTTGGAGGAAAAAAGATGTAGACAAGCTTAGTAATGTGGGTGCACATTAGAGTTTGACCTTTCATTGTACTGAAATTTCTTACGTATTCTTTGTATGAAACCATGTTTTTTCATTTTTATTAAATCTTAAATATGCATTACAATAATAATTTTATTAAGCTACCAGTTAAAATAAGTGTGTGAAGATCTTAGGTGTGAGATTCAATTTTCTTTTCACATTACTTGAATGTGAGATTTCTAGTGGACATGTCAAAAGTTTCATTTTTGTTGGTAAAAATGAAGGGAAATCATTGCTAATTTATCTAATTCAGATAGCAGAACAAACTTGGTCACCTTCACTTTTGGGTTATTGTCTAATTTATTACTAGTATATTTAGTATCAAGAACTTTACATACCAATAAAGTACAAAATGGCCACTGTTCCTCAATTCTATACATTTCATACCACACACGAGTATGCATTATACAGTTATGAACTATAAAAGGCTTTGTTATTATACTATGTGGAATGCACAATCAGCAATAAATGATGTGCCAAATTTTTCTTTGCATTTTTAGAGATGTTCCAACTAATGTAAACACATACCATGTTTTTATTTTATAGCAGACATGTACTTTATTGAATGTAAATTCACATGTAACTTTTGACATTTTCACTTCATGCAAAATAAAGAATAAGGGTGGTATTTCCTGTTGTATGTTGACATGCATTTATCAAGCTACACAGTAAAATGAGTCTTTTAAATGAACACTTTTAAAAAAAATGTTAATTCAAATTTTACAAGATGGAAAAACTTGCTTCCCATTATTATCCTTCATAAATATGATTTAAAGGTATTTACCCCTCAACCTCAGAAAAGTAAACAACTGTTGTAGAGCCAGCTGTTGCCAATGAACAGTAAGGTTTGTTACCCTCATAAAAGTAAACTTCAAAAAATATAAAAATTTACACTGAGGTGGCTGGAATCATCATATGCATGTGGTGAATGATCCTGCACTCCCTGAAGTCAAAGGGAGTTAGTTTTTTCAATTACTTCAGTGGAAGATGGTTCATAAGCTCCTGGCTCCAAAAGCTTCTTTACTCCTTCAAAATGTTTGGCTTCTGTGTTTTTTATTCTTCCATTCTGCTCCATCTTCTTAATACATCACAGTGTGTTTACTATCCAGTACTTACAAGAACCCTTCCCAAACTACTTGGAACATATTGTAAGTAAAGCTTTATAACAGTATTTGACAATTTTTAAATAAATACAAATGGCCCCTGCACAAACTAATTCTACAGGATTGGGAATGGCAGACACAGGGTACCAAGTTATTACATGATGTGATTAAAAAGAGAAGCCTGAGAAGATAGATAGAAAAGTTCAACACAGTATGTACTGCTTCAGTTTTCTTTACTGTACATCCTGTCTGCATTGTAAACATTAATTGCCTTGCCAGGCTACAATTTCCTAAACATTGTATAATTTACATTTTATTGAAAATTTCTTGCAGCCTACTAAATTCCCTCCTGTTTTGCATTTACTAGCTGATTCAAAGTTTTTAGCTTTGAAAGACTATGTTTTCTTTTATGAAGCCGATGAATGCATTTAAAATAAATGGTGTTGGCATACTTGCTGCAAGAGTAGGTATGTACACACACTCCCTTTTAATTTGGCTCAAAAGTATTTTTCAGTCACAACAATATGATAGTTCCTCAAGAAGACAGTGAATCCTGCTTTGAGAGAAGGAACATCTAAAGCACCCAAGCTTTGTTTCATTAACTGTCATACCAGTCCAGGAAAAGCAAAGAAAATGAACACATCACAAGGAAGAAAAGGATCCATACTCGAAATCCAGCATTTTTTTTAATTGCCTGTAGGAAAACATGAAATCATTGACTATTTTCCCCTAAAAATACTAGATTTCAGTAGTATGACTCAACTAACAGGCAATCTGGGCCCAACCTGGCACTTTTGCCAGTGGCAAAATTCACCATTGGCTTTAATTAGAACAGAGTTAAGCCCGTATTTCTCTAAACAGTCCTCCTCCATCCCACCACTATAGTTTGATTAATAAGTGACAGAACATATGCCATCAGGAATTATGAACAGTTCTAGAAGTTAAGGACTGATAAAAATGCATATATTATAGATTTTAAATACAAATAGTTGACAGTCTAAGAACCAGTGTTCTTCTAAAGATTTCTATGAAAGCTGTCCTATGATTAAGTAAATCGATGATGACTGTTTGGAGTCTGATTTGACATTGTCAAAGCAGAATTTAAATGTTAAAAATAAAAAAGTCCCGGTTCAAAATAGCAAACATTCATTCCAATATCTGTTTCTGGAACTGATACAAGTCAATTACAAAATGGTAGGGATGGGGAATTAGTTTAGACTTAATGTCAACAGAATACCATTAACATCAGTCTCAGTTCTAAAATACGGTCATTTTCATTTAGGGATCTCAAAGAGCTTTACAGGTGGGAAAAATAAGGCACAGAGATTAAATAATTTTCTCAAGTTAACATAAGAAGAAAACATTCCAGGTCCAGTTCTGCCACTGATGCACTAAATGACCTTAGGGAAGTCATCAGTTCTACCACCAGTAGAATGAAAATATTGATGCCCACATTTGTGAAGTGCTTTGAGAGCCATGAATGAAATGAATGTATGTGAGTGGTGAAGATTATTATTATTAATCTGTTAAATCTATGAACAGTCTCAAAAGATTAATCCCTGCCAATCTATGTCCTGCTTGCTATGTCATGCTACCTTTTGAATATGACAAAACAATCCTAAATCAAGTCCCAAACATTTTAAAAAATAAGTGCCTAATTATAGGTTCCTAAATTCATGAAGCTATAAACAAGACCTTATGCAGTATGTGGAAAGGCTTCTGATAAAGCTGATACATCAAGACTCCATTCCCATTAATTTCACTGGTATCTTTTCCTACCAAACTTGTTATAGACACGCCATAGGTGAGTATAAGCAGCCAAAAGTCATGCTTATCTTTAATAAGGAGGTGAAGACCAACAAAATTTCCAGGCACATGGTTCTTCAGATCAAAATTAGTGAGACATGAAGTTCGATGTAAATGATCAAGGTAACTTCCACTCACACCATTATTGCTGATCAGGCATGCCCCTGAGGTAGCCTAAAGTTGAACGTGTAGCCTTGGCATTGGGTAGTTAGTGCAAAAATGTTTTGATAGTTAGGAGTTAGATGCACTGAACATTACTTAGTAACATTACCTCTCTTATGTCTTCATTGCCTTCTTTGATATTCTCTGTTGCACCCACAACTAACTGATGAATATTGTCAATTTCGGTGTCCTGTTGAGCAAGAGTTCCATAAAAACAATGACAAATTCTGCAGAAAAATGTTAACTGTAAAGATCTGGGTCAGAATAAATCACAAACATGAAATAAAGAAGTATGTGTCTGAGTACATAATGTGCATCTTTATCAATCTTCAAGGGGCTGAGAGGTAATTTAATCCTACATTTTCTGTCTTTGTCACTGGAATTGTGAAATCAATAGAAAAACTTCCACCAAATTCAATAGCCTTGGATCAGAGCTAAACTTTGCCTATCATTTTTTGTCAGTTGTCTTAAAGTTATTAGAGTTTTAAAAATGCAATGCTGTTAACTGAGCATGAACAGTAAGCAACACTTACACCACACTGTTCTTATGCAAGGGGAATTTAATTCCAGAGTTTGGGGTTGTTTTTTTTTTAATCTTTTAACGCTGATAGGAATATGTATCTACTAAGCATATTACATAGAAAAAAACATATATTTGGCTTTGAAACACCTTTAAATTCCACTAATCTGAGTGTCTGTGGGTTTTTCAATGCATCTCTCTCAATGTAATGTAACTAACAAGAGACAAAGCAGTTTCAGAGCTGAGAAATGTCTGCAGGAAAAGCTCATTTCATTTAAGCATACAGTTCAGCTATTTATTTTGACATGACAACAGCAAACATTTTTTTTACCTGCTGCAAGACTTTTTCTGTGAATATCTCTTGAAGTCTGGAGATTTCAACCACTTTCCCTTCAATTTGTCTTGACAAAACAAAACACAAAACCCCAAAAATATGTCATTCTGTTAATGAAAACACTTTCAACTGCAGATTCACTCTAGACTCCTATTCTTAAACCCAGCAGATTAGACTATTTATAAGGGAGTCATTTTGTCAGCAATTTCGTTATTTAGCAGTAGCATCCAACTATTCCATGATTGACGGTGACAAGGGATAGCCTGCAACGCTGCTATGGGAAGGGTATGCTGGAAGTCCTATAGCAGTTTCACTTACACTAAAAATGAGGAGGTGGGGATGTATTGAATAACATGGAAATTAATTAATACAAATACAGTAGTCATTAGGTAACATATTTTGACTTAATATCTATTTGTCTTATGATGAGCCTGTGTTTACAATTTTTGATTGCTGAAGACTTGTACTGACAACCCATGGTAGAAATTGTAAGAGAAAAGATGGAAGGGTTTGGTGGATGGGCAGTTAAGTTTTTTACACCTGGTAGTTGGAGAGTGTTGGATAAACACAAGCAATGGCTTTTATGAAACTGGTCATCAATTAAAGAGTTAATATTCAAATTGCTATCTTTAACTTTCAGGCATAACCCATCAAATGGAAACAGATCATACACCTTCCAGATATTTTTTCAACCTGCCTGCAGACTCAGACTTAGCCCATCTTCAAAGTGTCTGATGAAGTGGGATTTCCTCCCATGAAAGCTCATGAAATAAATAAATTTGCTAGTCTTTAAGTGCCACAGGACTGGTTGGTTGTCTTGCTGCACTAGACTAACATAGCTATTCCTCTGAAACATGCCATGAGTTTGCGTGCAGTTCATATTTTCAAGGTTCATTCCCAACTATATAGACTCCAGTTTTGTAAATTTAAGTCTATATTCTGGAACAAGATATTAGTAAGGAGTCGATTCTGTTCGTCTGGTGCACAGGGACCCTTATTATAAAATGTGCAAGCCTAGCAAATAAGAGAAAGTTGTACCTCACTTCATCAAATAGGCTATTCATCTCACCAACAAGTCGCTGGTTTTCCTGTTCAAACTAAAGCAGAAACACAAAAACAAGAAAACACCAGATGAAGTCAGATCACAGCAGACAGCGGTAAAAGACTTTTTAAGCAAGATCTCAAGTAATGCTAATTATAATTCATTCACTAACAGTTGATATTCAAGAGCCACAGAGATTTTGCAGCATTATTCACCCCAGTTTGGGAAGTAAAAACAAAAAGCACAGTATGAACAAGTTTGCTTATCTTTAACCAGCTGCCTCAAAAGCCACTATTGTCTTTTCTCCAAAGATGAGCCAACAGACAAAAATTACTTGCATAACTCTGGCTAAGTGATTTTTCTACGGATTAGCTGAATATACAAATACACAAAAAACATAAAAGCAAAATTCCTACTGATTTAATACGTTTTTGAGTTGAGAAGCAGCCACAGTATGCAGTATTATCCTAACCTAGTGTAGTATGAAATTAAGAGCTTTGAGTTGGCCACATTATAAAAACTTTTTGATGTCTCATACTGAAGATTTAGAACAATGGTTCCCAATCTTTTCTCTGCTGTGGCACACCTTCCTACCTTGAATTATTTTGATGCATGTCCTGTATCAGTGGTTTCCAGCCTGTGGTCCAGGGACCCCCGGGAGTCCACAGAGTTATTGCAAGGGGTACATGAATACATTCAGTCCTACTTGCTACCAACCAGTGGCAGGCGTCCCAGGACTGATCCAGCCACTGCTAGCCAGCAATCCATGTTGGAGAGGGCTCTAAATGAATAGTATTTGCCTGCTACGACTAGCCACACTCTGGATATGTCCCCACTCCTTGGAAGCAGGCAGGGGCCAGGTCCTCAACTGCTCTTCTGCAGCACCACTGCCTGCAGTCAGTCCCCAATAACAATAATTATTTGGGGGTCCATGGAACTTTTTGATGTTAAAAGGATGTCCTCATACGCAAAAAGGTTGGAAACCACTGCTGTACACAGGCTCCAAATGAACTCATGGATATTTGAGAGCCGATCCAGAACTCTCCAAGTAGTTTTTCAAAAAATTTCACGGCACGCCCACTCAGGTCTGATGGCACACCAATGTGGCACATTGGTTGGGAAACACTCCTATAAAAAAATTTAGTGAAAGTCACTACTGCTGCAGTCTCTCCAACCTGTCACTTTCCATTTTCAATTGGAATAGTCACTGAAAGAGCTCTTACATTTACTATTGATCATTACATTTTCCAAGCAAATCATTAGAAGCAGATTTTGTTAGGGAGAGAAGTTTTGTTTCATGGCTGGACAACATTCATTGCCAGTTCATTTTGAAGTAGCTTTGGATGAGCATGGACAAAAAGTTTAACAGGGCTGATGATGATTTAACAAGTTGCACAGCCAAATTATAACATACGTAACAGTCTAACTGTAATCCCCATCTTAAAGAAACTCTTCTAAGAAGAACCAGCTTCTGTCCCCTAATCACCATATTATGAAATGCTACATAGACAGCGAAAGGGATTTTCAGAAGTGACTTAGGAAAACAAATCCCATTGAAAGTTCCACTGAAAACTGCAGCTGGTAGAGTCAGAATTATGTTGATTACATCTAGAAAGAGCAATGGTTAAGCAGGAATTGAGGTGTGCTTCTGAAATTGCACACTGTAAAGGGTTCAAAGAGTCCCTGAAAAGCTAGATGTGGAAAATGCTGGGTAAATTTATTTTCTGTGAAAATTTCAACTGGATATGAAGCTTCAATACTTGTAATACACACCCTTTAGGCAGGATGTGCCTGCAATGTATTTTATTTCTAACTACAGAGCTCCATATGTAGCAATATAAATACTGAAAAACGCAGCCCTCAAAGTCCAAATAATTTGAAATGGGAGCAGTGTGAAATTCTCTAGCATTTTAACTGTGCAAAGAGATGAGGATTATTCCATTTCTTTCAAGACCATTTGCTATTCACATTGACTTCATCTAATAAAATACTTCCTTTGTATTGTGGCATAATCCAATCAAGTTACAATTTCATTATAAATAAAAATCCAGTGCTTCCCCATAATCATACAGTAAGTTTCTATGATTCTTTTTACAAAGATAAGATTGTCAATAGACAAACACGGCTTATTAAGCAGGCTTGCATTTCAATCTGTCCAATAGGAATTAGTAGCAATCTGTGCAAATGCCCAATATTTCTATGGTAGTGAGAAAAAGGAGTTCTGTGGGGATTAAGTGAAAATTATTTGAGAAAAGTATCCCCAAACAACAACTTCCTTTGACTTTTGCAACTGCCTGGACCACTAACAGGAAAGATGTGTTGTTACATTCATGTGGAACAGTCACATGAAGGTAGCTAGACATTTCGCTTTCCACACATATTACTGGAATTGCCATCAGTAAACTGTATTTAAAAAAAAAAAAAAAAAAGATGACAGACAATGGAAACATTTCAATACTTCATAGTAATTAAACATTAAATTCATCATTAATTCTTCCAAGTTTCTGCATGTAAATCAATACGCACAATATGACAGAGCTAATCAGACTCAACTTTTGTGCAGCTCCAGTCTGCATGAGTAGGCAACTTTAATTGCCATTATGCTGCCATCTTTCATAATTAATCACAATCTTTGTTGCTCATCCTAGTCACTTCCTCCCCTCTCCCCCCCACCAGCTCTCCTTAGCCTAATACCTTCCCCTAAACATTTTCCCTAGTACATCTGCTTGTACTGTCCTCCTGTGATGATGATTTGCATTGCTTCTTGCAGACAGGCCATAACAGTACAATTTCCTCATATCAGATACTTTTAACGACAACAGTTTAATTCATAACGGAAAAACTTCATTGTGCAATAGTTAAGAGTTGCCACACACAACACACCTGATAAGAAGTCACACAAGTAAATGAATTAAGACTAAAGCAACCTAAGAATATACCTATTCCTCAACTGAATTAAAGTCTATGAGTCTATGAAACAATGGGAAATGGCTGCCATTTTAAAAAAGGCAATTCTTACGGCTGGTCTACATTAGGGAGTTTAGTCAACAAAAGTCAGCTTTTGCCAATAAAACAGTGCTGGTATACATACTGCATTCACTACTTCCATGCCCTCCGCCAACAAAAGTGCCATGTTTTTTCAACAAACTAAAACCACCTTAATGAAATGCTTTTCTCGGCTTAGGGTGACAGTGAAACGGCAGACACTGCCTGCCTCCCTTACATCAGTAGGTGAGTGTGTCCTTTTTGTCAAATCCCTGCAAGCGACAGCAGCTTGATCCCAGCTCCCAGCTCAGGAGACACTGCAGGAGGCTGGATCTTGGTCCCTAGCTGTGAGCTGGGACAAGGGAAGCTGTTGGTGGCTTGGTGGTTTTACCGCCCACTCCCCGCTGGAGTGGAGTGGTCATGGTGAGAACTGACTCTCCAGGAGCAAGAAGCACCAGGTTACTTCTTCCTGGGAACTAGAGGAAGGAGACCATGGTGGTTTCCCCCAACTCCTGGTAGAGAACAAGGATGGGAGAAGCTCAGGGCTGGTTCTTGGCAGGGAGCTGAGAGCCTGGTCTCCCAGCTCCCTGCACTGCCCCTCTTAGGCTGTTAGAAGTGTTCCTGGTGAGGACACACTCCACCAGTCCAAGCAGGGTAATGGGGATGTCACTAGTGGCTGTAATGTGAACTGTGTGTATGTCAACTTATTTTTTGACTGTAGACAAAGCCTTTGTGAATTTCTCTGATGGAGAAGGGTTTATCTGCAAGCACCATAAAATTCTGTCTTCTGATGAATAATTGAGAAGCAACTTTCAAATTTATTTTTAAGTAGGGAAATCTGCTCATGTTAGGCGTGGGAGATGGGTCCCCCCCTTTCTTTTTTTAAGATAAAGGAGCATTAAAAAAAGAATCCAACCTGCAGGACAAATTTTTCAAAAGATCTACTTTCATCTCCAACTAACTGATGTAAATTTGAAAACCCTCAGAAAGTTCAATTGCTATTCACAGATTATGTGCTGAAAATTTCAGGAATATATTCTGGAATCTTTGTACTAACACAGACACTGAACCGTTACTTTCAGATACTCAAAAGACCAGCAGTTTCAAACTTTTCAGTTCAGTTCAATGAGACAAAATTCCATGGCACACCCACTTCTTTCAGCTCAACTGATTGCTCATAAGCGTCATATTTTTTACATTTACTATGGCTACAGTCTTACTAGACTGGTTTGAAACACAGTGCATATCATAAGCTAAAGAAGGACCGAATGCATTAATGTTTCAAACCCAATGGGAAAAAAAAAATCTCAATTTTGCCCATTGGTCATCTGCGTTTAGAATGTTCAGTTTTAGAATCAAAAGACTGATACCTCACTTTTAACTTGATGATTAATTTCCACTAGTTTTATGAGTTGGAATTTTGGTTGGATAGAATATTTAAGATGAAGCAATATTTGTTTTACATTAATTTTTATTACCTTTGTATGAAATTTCACAGCACACTTGTACAGTTCTTGCAGCACACAACTGGTTGAAAACCACTGAAGAGAGCTAAAGCAATACTACTTTAACTATAGAGACGTGAACAGTGCCTCCATAATTTTTACTAGCTGATCTCTAGAATATGCCACTGAATGCTGTGCAACAGCCCACTGTTTTTCCCTTCCTGCTTGTAACATTATTCCAACTTTCCAATACAGCAACAGTACATTTTTTTTTCTTTGTACAGTCAGGCACTTCTTCCCTTTCAAATGGTCTTTGTTCATAGAACAATCATTAGACCACTCCAAGAGTAGTACATACTAAGCAGATATGTAATGAGAAAATTTGCCTTTTAAGAAAGGAACCCTGAATTTTAGAATATTTTTTTTTAGGATACCTTGTTGTGGGATTTATTCATTCATTACAGACAGACGGTGTCACAATGTGACTGGTCAATTTAACAAGAGTTGAAACCAGCCCCACCAACTGTATAATCGATTAGCTGCTTCCCAGCCTAAGACGGCAGAGTTAAGGGATGTCAGATGATGCTTTAATGGACACCTGGTCACATAAGAATGGCTGAGAGAGATCAGTGTGGAGTGGAATCACAGGCTCCTATAAAAGGCTCTGAGTGACAGTCTACAGAAGCCAGGTACTCCACAGCTACAAGTTCTGAGGCCTGGTGCTCCACACCAGCGCAAGGACTGACACAAGGATCTGAGTCCAGTAGGAGATGAGGACAATATTCCAGGGGGAACAGCCTGGGAACTGTGCTGTGTATCTCAAAGCCAGATGCACTCTCACAGGTAGTTCAGAAAGGAACTGGGAAAGGGACCTGCATTTAAAGAGAAGCTCTTGAAGGGCAGAAGAACACTTTCTTGGACATCTTATCTGGACTTGGGCTACACCAGAAGAAGGTGTATCTGTCTGCGACTTACCAACTCTCCAGAAAAGACTGGTGTCTGGAAGGATGAGGTACTGCAGCCTGAGGAAGGAAACTGAGGCCAGGGATTCTGTCAGTGCCACCCTGGATCAGCAAGGGACATTATGGGTAGTCATCACCCCCGACAAATTGTCTTACATTTTGAAACACTATTTGAGTAATTGTGTGGCATTTATTTCATTCTGGTATTTAAAATAAGCACTATTAACATTGTCTCAGCATTCCTAACGGAAGGAATGGATGCAAATCCACTTTTCGGTTTCTTCTGAAATGTCCTACCCTGTCTACAGACACATCTTAAGGGGAATATTCAACTATGCTCACAGTTATCGCATACCCACCTACAACTGCAGTGTGATGCTAGAGCGTGGTATCTAGTGACTCAAGCCTTCTTTCCCCACAGGCACTGAAGCACTCTGGAAAGTGTTGTCCAATCTCATCAGCAGCAATCCATGCACAGTCCAGCCTATTCCCCTGCTTGCAGATTCATGCTTAGATCATGGCAGAATCCTAACAGACAATCTAAAGAATTTAATTACATCCCATTGTGCAGACCTTTTCTTTGAAGACTCTTTTTCCAAAGGGAGCATGCTTTAAGAAAATCCAATGACTTGTTTATACTATTTATTAATATAATAATGAATGACTAGACTTGTTAAATCCCTGGGACCTGATTCAGCACTGCATTACTTCAAGTTTACACCAGTGTAAGTATTAAATGGAGTTATACCAGTGAAAAGCTTAAGTAAAGTGGTGAACGAGGCCCAAGAGGTCTAGTGCCAAGTAGTCAAGATGGTCACTGACACAAGAAGTGAACAAATAATAGCTGTTTGTAAAAATTTTGATGAACTTTTCATACAAAACTATTCAATCTTGGTCATGCTGCTGCAGGAATAAGAATGAACAGTCCTGCATGAAAAATTCAGCACCAAATATTTTATAGTCTTTTAGCACCCTAGTTAAGAATTATATAGCCACATTAGTCAGATTTTCAATACACACAGATTATTTGTGATGTTAAAAGTAGTATCAATCCACTTTGAGAAGCTATTCTTAAAGAAATTCAAAACCCTCTATTATAGGATGAAATTCAACAATGGGAAGTGCAAGGTCATGCACTTAGGGACAAATAACAGGAATTTTTCTTACAAGCTGGGAATGCATCAGCTGGAAATGACGGGGGAGGAGAAGGACCTGGGCGTACTGGTCGATCACAGAATGACAATGAGTAGCCAATGCGATGTGGCAGTGAAAAAAAGCTAATGCGGTCCTGGGGTGCATCAGAAGAGGTATTTCCAGTAGAGATAGGGAGGTGTTAGTACCATTATACAAGGCGCTGGTGCAACCTCACTTGGAATAATGTGTACGGTTCTGGTCGCCCATCTTTAAGAAAGATGACGTCAAACTGGAACAGGTGCAAAGAAGGGCTACAAGGATGATTCGTGGAATGGAAAATCTTTCCTATGAGAGACGACTTAAAGAGCTTGGTTTGTTTAGTCTGACCAAAAGAAGGATGAGAGGAGATATGATTGCTCTTTATAAATACATTAGAGGGATAAGTACAAGAGAGGGAGAGGAATTATTTGAATACAGCACCAATGTGGACACAAGAATGGATACAAGCTGTCCTTCAGAAAATTTAGGCTTGAAATTAGATGCAGATTCCTAACCATTAGAGGAGTAAAGTTCTGGAATAGTCTACCATGGGAAGTGGTGGGGGCAAAAACCTTAGGTACCTAGGTGCCTTCAAAACTGAGCTTGATTAAGTTTATGGAGGGAAAGATATGATGTACAACGTAGCTTGCCCATTGTCTGTCTTTTACTACTGGTGATGGGTATGATAGTGACCTGGGAAGGGGCATTAGATGGAGTGGGTTCTGAGTTATTACAGAGAAGTTCTTCTTGACTTGGCTGTTGTGGACTTGCCCTCATGCTCAGGGTTTAATTGATCGCCATATTTGGGGTCGGGAAGGAATTTTCCTTCAGGGCAGACTGGCTTGGGCACTAGGGTCTTTTTGCCTTCCTCTGTAGCATTTGGTATTGCCTTCCTCTGTAGCATTTGGTATAGCTTACTTGCTGGTTGATTCTCTGTATTAAAGTCTTTAAATCATGATTTGAGGAATTTAATAGCTCAGTTACAGGATTGAGGTTCATTGTAGGAGTGGGTCAGTGAGGTTTTATGGCCTGCAGTGTGCAGGAGGTCAGACTAGATGATCATATTGGTCCCTTCTGACCTTAGTGTCTATGAGTCCCCGTCCCCCCCCAACACACTTTTTTTTTTTTTTTTTTAATAGCCCTAGGTAAATTTTGCAATTTGAACTGATGGCTCATGAATTTTTTTGTCCCCATTGTAATAAGCTATGACAGAACAGTCAATTGAACAAAGGTTAGAATACAGAGCACATAATACATTAATATGTCACAAAAGAATTTACATGATAGGAACATAAAACTGAGACTATGACAATCAGTATAGCTCAGCCATCTATGGCTTAATAAAGAAAAAACTCTTCTTATGACAGTAAAATATGCTGTTACAAAAGGATGGCACCAAGTGACAAATTGTTTAGACTGTGCCCAGGATTTAATGAATAGAAGTAATAATCAGAGTTCTTTTTGTTACCCCAAGAGATGCATCATTAAATAGCTGTAGGTGATTTCACCATAGACAAAAAATAAGACAAAAGCTGAGGAAAATTAAACCTTTTCAGAATAGAAACTGCAGAAAAAGATTTTATTCCTCTCAATCTGACCAGAAGACATCTGCTTACAATAACTGTAAAAATATTAATATACCTTACTATAAGTTATAAATTGGAAATCATTGTGCAAATCATACAATAGTCTGCAACCATTTTGGAGCATATAATGATCTCTCCTGTGGGTGAAATGATGAATTAAATAGCTGTTGCAGCCATATGATAGAGGTTTAGCTCATTATTTTACTCTCAGGAAAAACCATGAAACACTGATTGTGAATTATGGGTCTAATTTGCCATAACACATTCCAATTTAAAACCAATACTGCACTTTCAGCAATACTTCTCACCCTGTTCATGTGGGGAATCAATTACTTAAAATAAATACAACTTCCATGCAATTGATCTATTATAGACCATTATTCACAGAAAGAATTTAAAAAGTAAAATTTAACTACTCCTGTAACAACATACATAAAAATAGAAGAGAAATGTCTACATACCTCTAACCAAATCAATGGGGGAACTTACAGAATGGGAGTAAAATAAATGTCTTTTATAAAATTTTATGTTCCTATCATGTAAATTTTATAAAGACATTTATTTTGCTCCCATTCTGTAAGTTCTCCCATCATCAAAGCATCTGACAAAGTGGGATTTTCTCCCATGAAAGCTGATGTGATAAACAGATTTCTTAGTCTTTAAGTGCCACAGGACTCCTTGCTTGTTTTGTAGAACTAGACTGACATGGTTACCCCTCTGGAATTAACCAAATCAGTTACTAGATATTGGAAAGATTCAATAAATATTTGCAAAGCACACTGGAAGTTTTGCGTTAAAGCAGGGCCAGCTCAAGGGACTCTGGCACCCCAAGCTGGCTTTTTCTTTTGCGCCCTCCGCTCCAGGAGGGGGTGAGGGGCATGGAACCTGGCCTTCACTCTGGTCAGGGTGAGGGAGCAGAGTCCTCTCTATGGCCTGGCCTGCCCCACCCCTGGCGCGGGGCCCCTAAGCTGGGCCACCCCAAGCCAAGGCCTTATTGGCTTATGGCTTGAGCAGGCCCTACATTGAAGACACTAGGCAGTGTTGTAATGAAACGTGAAACATTATCTGATACAAGGCCCCAATGCAATGCTTGAGGGCAGAGCCTGCAGTTGCCTGATTTCTGCTCAGACTAGTCTACTGTAACTCCACTGAGTTCACGGTTTGCTCATCAACGGAAAAACTAGAACCAGTGTTTTGTCATGTATTATTTCTGCCAAGGGAGAAAATATTTCAGAACAGTTTGGAACTTTATCAGTCTTGAGGTATTGTTAATTAATATCATCATATTAAAACAACTTAAAATTCAGCAGAATACACACAAAATCATTTACTAGGTGCCTGTAGGTCTCCAAATCTCAGACATACCTGGAGAACTATTACTCTAAAAACACTTTTCAGCATTAGCAACAATGCAACTTTATTCAGGCAAAACCACAACACACATCTCTGATTTTTGTAAGTGTTCTCATGTAGTCATAATATTTGCTTAAGAACAGAACAATTCATTTTAGGGCTAGAAAACAGTATTAAGGCTTGCTAGAAGCATTTTAAGCAGCATCAATTAGTGGGAAAGATTATGTCAGTTCCAAAGGGGTAGCCATGTTAGTCTAGTCCAGCAAAACAAACAAGGAGCTGGGTGGCACTTTTAAAAACTAGCAGATTTATTTATCACACGAGCTTTCATGGGAGCAAATCTCACTTCATCAGACGCTTGAAGATGGGGGAAGACTGAAAGAACTGGATTTGTTTTGTCTGGAAAAGAGGAAACAGAGGGGACATAACAGCAGTTTTCAGGTACCTAAAAAGGTGTTACAAGGAGGAGGGAGAAAAATTGTTCTCCTTAACCAATGACGATACAACAAGAAGCAATGGGCTTGAATTACAGCAAGAGTGGTTTAGGTTAACCATTGGAATAGGTTGCCTAGGGGGACTGTGGAAGCTCCATCATTGGAAGTATTTCAGTGCAGGTTAGACAAATGCCTTTCAGGAATGGTTTAAGATGGTACCTGGTCCTGTCATGAGTGCAGGGGATTGGACTTGATGACCTCTTATGGTCCCTGCTAGTTCTATGATTCTAGGGGGTCTATGATAGGGAAGTTCCGTACAAATGCTGTCAGTGTTGTGCGGTCTGGTTGAATGCACAGACAATGCTTCCTTAAGGCAGGGGCCTTAAACACTTAGCCCCTAAAGTTATTTCCTGCAGCCCGCAATGACACTATCGTTATCATTATTTGCAATATCATTGTATGAGAAGGTTTCAGTGGTGTGGCCCTCAGGCTAATGTACTAGTGTTCATGCGGCCCTCATTGTGATTTGAGTTGGAGACCCCCCTGCTGTAGGTTGACAACCTCAGTGATGTAGCAGATGACAACAGAGCTGGCAATTCATTTGGACAGTCACTATTCTGCACAGGAGATGAATACTTGTGAAGAGATCTGAAAAGACTTCATTCTATCTGGACCAAAAACTAGAACATAAGCTTTTGTTCATCCCTATGAGCTTGTGCTTTTGGAAAGAAAACCAGTTAATATACTAACTGGGTGGATGTCATGTTACCTTGGAGAGAAACTTAGGGTGCAGCCCAAGCTGTATTGTGTCCGTTTTACAGGAGCAGACAAAACTGGCCACAGTTAGGCACCAGCAATTTTGCTTTTGGTCACCAGAGGGTGCTCCTCCATAACATTTCTACAGTGGAGCTAGGCAACAGGTTACTAAAATTGGTCGACATGGTGACCAGAAACACCTTTGTCAAGGCCTGCTGTAATAAAACAGTGCATGGAGGATCCGTTAATAAGCCTGCAGCTCCCATACTCTCCTCATGGAGGTGATGGTGACTAAAAATAGCATCTTTACTGAAAGATGTATCCACAAACATGAGGCTAACAGCTGAAAAGGAGGACACACATGACAAACACTTTCACTTACTAAGGTAAGTAACCTTGTGGAGGGTTTTTGCTATTAAGCAGAACATTCTGAACATCTAACTACTGAGAAACCAGGTTATAAGGTACCGCATCAGAGGATTTGAGTGATTTTGCATTACCAGGTCTTTGATTGCAGACAGGGAAAAGGTTCATTGACTGACAGTTTTCAGAGGTCCAAGTAATATGGTTATTTTGCCCATCCCGGTCAGCAAATACCACTTTGCCCCCCATCTAGCTTCAGCTTGATAATGACCTTGGGAATTAGTAGCACTAGAGGTAGCTAGTCTTGACTGTCTTGGCTCAGGAAGCGGAGTCAGCATCTCTGCCCTGGTCAGCCACTGGGAAGTGGCACCATGAAGCACTGAGTTCAGGTGTGCAACCTACCTTCAGCAGTAGAGTTGCTAGTCTCTGTGGCAAGGAGTCCCACACTGATGACTTAGGGACAATGGAGAAGCTGTTCTTCTCTTTGGCTTTAGAGGCTAAGAGGACTCCAGGTGTTTTTGTCTCTTTGAGGAGTGCCCCAGCAAAGGGATCTTCTACCACTGTCTTTCAGTAAGGTCTGAATGGCAAGGAATCAACCAAGGCTGTACTGAGGCAGTGCAAAGGGTGGCTTCTGTAACAGAACGCCAGAGGTTGTGCTCTCCTAGCTTCTTGATTCTTGTCCTGCAGTCTCAGCAAATTGAACACCTGCCCCTAAGACCACATGCGACTTTCATCAAAGCACTTCGAACTGAGAGAGCAAGGGCTGCTCATGGGCAATGGTTTATGATACTTGAATTCTGGGGACCGAGGCATCAGCTTCCTCTAGTGCCAGAGAGAGTCTGGAATCCACTAATCCATGAACAGTGAAAAAACAGGTAAACAGAGTCAAAAGAAAGGAAAAGGAGTTTGAGGATCCAAAAATTAAAACTGTTAATTAGCAAAAACACCAACTAGAGATTCAGAGGAACAAGGGTATGTTTCTACTGCTGATGGATGGCAGGACAGCTCCACTCTTCAGACTCTTGGGTAGGAGTGCTACAGAACAGGCTTGCCTGCCTTTCCCAGGTACCCGTAGGGAAAACTCTCCAGCACTAGTGCATGAGATTCACATACTTCTACTGTAATGAACACATGCAATAATATGAAGAAAAAGCAAACAAGCAATATTTCACACCAAAAAAACATCACTTTCAACTCTGACAGCACCAATATTTGGTACCCAAACTGATTTGAAAAGCACCAAGGAGTCTAGTGGCACTTTAAAAGCTCACGTGATAGTCTTTTGTGGGGGAAAAAATCCCACTCTGTCAGATGCTTGAAGATGGAAAAGTACAGATTTGAAAAGAGCTACCTACCAGTAATGTCCCTATCGCACAGGAGACAACCTAAGTTCAATAACAGATACAGAGAAGGATGTTTAATTACTACAGATAATAGCTCAACAAACCCCTTTCATATGAGACAAGCTTTTCCATTCATAACAGATCTTCCTATTCAAGTCTGCATAGGATTGTTTGATTAATGGGAAATAAATCTGCAGCAACCTTTTACTTCATCACCTGACTTATTATTAGGCAAAATTAAGGTAGACTACCTGCATGGTATAACCTTGTAGTAACAGATGCTTCTTAGTTTTTAAATAAGTCAGCCTCTCTACATTTGGTGTTAAGAGAGAGATCTTTCCTTGACCTCAGTGCCACAGGCACACACTCATGTCCACTGAGGGGATGGAAAGCTAAAGTACCATACTTACAGCTCTGATTAATGCTGGCCACAGTTTCCTCTTGTAATGCTGGTATAGAAAAAGTGGTCAATTCTCGTAAGATATCAATGATTTTTCGAGTAGGACTCCAGCACTTTAACTGCAGTTAGGAAGTTCAATGTATGGTATAGACTCCACCAGAAGAAATCAGCCAACCAGTTCAGGACTGACTTTTGGCAACATTTTAAGTAAGTTAGGATAAAGAGAGGGTAGGGTTAGCTGTAGTTATTGCTTACTTTTGTATGCTTTTTGTCCTTTATTTCCTGTTGTATTTCACTGCTTTCTGCTCCAATATTGAGAGAAACTATTCCTCCTTTTGTACTAACGAACACATTTTATGTGAAAATTTGCAGTTAATATTTAAAAGTAAACTATTGTACAACCCCAGAAGCAATTTATGTACTGAATTAATATTACATTGCAAGCAGAGACTTTTGTTTGTTTGTTTTAATCTCAATAACATTTTGCATTTGACCAGGCTATTAAATGTGGAGTGTAGGTAAAAACTTCTAACATGAGTGATTCCACTACACCTAGCATGCCAGGGTGTCAGAGCATTGCCATGTTTGGGGAATGATACTACAAAATGTCAGCGGAATAAGACACATTTAGAATAAAGAGACATGGTGCCCCTGTATTTGTCCTTGTTCCCATTCTGTAAGGTCCCCCCTCTTCAAAGCATCTGTCGAAGTGGGATTTTCTCCCATGAAAGCTCCTGTGATAGATATATTTGTTAGTCTTTAAGTGCCACAGGACTACTTGTTTGTATTTGTTTAACTCTGAACTGTAGGGTTGTTTTTATGCAAAGTTTTTATATTACTTGTCACTCTTGACACACAGCCAATGAAGTCTAAAAGGGAAGCCAGTGTAAGATGAACAATGCCAAGTTCAAGTATATAAAAAATAAAAACAATGAGCAGGAAGATTTGAAAGGGTGCATGGAGTAATAATGTACTTTTTAAATACATCCAGTAGCTGTCCCCCAAGAACAGCTGACAATGTCAGACTACACCTAGCTCAGAATGATGAATTATAGGATCCCTGCCATGATCATACTGTAAATACAATATTCATTTCTCAATCACTTTAACAACGTATTTAAATACTATAAAGAAACTCTATGACTGTTCATCCTAAACTGCTAGGATAAGGAGTATGACAACTGGTCCAAAATATAGTATATGGCACAGAGCCAAAACAAAGTTATTAAACAAGTATTAGGAAACAATTTTTATATATATAGCAACTTAAATGGTTGGTGTTGGTCTCCACTGGATCTGCATGACATTTACATGGAACGCTCCAACGTTACCATGTAGATGGCAGGAAGAAAAGAGGAGTCCGTGAAATGTGGTTTTTAATGTCTGATATCGAACAAGATGTTGATGTTTGAGAAGGAGGAGGAGGAAGTCAACATCATCCAGGGATGCCTGTGAATGGCTTTATTAAGATCATGGCAGTTCCCTTCTGGTACATTGATTCTTTCTCAGTCTGGTCTGCAATTCAGCAGGCTGTTTTGGGTTCTCTTCTCCTGCCTAGACTCTCAGCAACTGTGGTCATGAGTATTTGCTTTTTATACCTGCAATTAACTAAGCTAGCGCAAATTTCTTCCTTAGACAGAGCCTTTCCCACAATTACTTATCTGGCTGTCATCTTTAAGATGGCTCCTATAGTGTTCTATTTGGGACTACTCTTGAATACCATTAGGAAAGCTTCAGATACCGTGGCCTGCAGCAGCCCTTCTGCTTAGCAAAAGTAACCATTTTGAGGACATTACAACCTGTTGTACAGCTTTCCATTTGCTTCCCAATGCAATGCAAGGTGTTTGTAGCAAGGCACTACAAGCCCTGGTTTCAGAATACTTTGGGTCCTGTCCACACTAAGGAAAGTTTAGCAATAAAGAGACCTCAAGTAAAAGGGGCACAGCTTCTATGTGCATTTTAAACCACCATGTCAATCAGCTCAGCCAAGAGCATGAAAAGAGAGCAACAGCCAATGGCCTGTTTACAGTTTGTATTCCCAAAACTGCTACCACTGACAGAGCTGACCTGGTGTTAGCAATGGCAGGGAAGATTTAGAACATTTCCTTAGTGTAGGAAAGGCTTTAGAGATTGCCTCTCCCCTTACCTACCCTTCTGACAATCAGGATCAGAGCATTTCTTAGTTCTGAGGTTTGAGTTTTCTAGCGTTCCAATATACTGCGCTGAGAAAAAGCCTCATAAGGGGCAAACAGGTAAGAATTGCACAAAGAGCTGCGAAGAAAAGCTTGTCAGCTGCCTATTCATATTAAAAAACAGTTAATTCAATCTTTTATAAGCATTAAAAATTCACAGGTTAAAAGGAATAAAATTAAATTAAAGTAACTGGACTGTGTTCTGGGAGCAGTGTAACTCAAAAAGGGCCACCACTAGGAGCAGCAAATCTTTATCCTCTGAAACTTTCTTTCTGCCTCTCAATGTTTGCAGAGTAAAACAGCAATCCACAAGAGTAATTTAAAAGAGCAATTTCCATCTTAACAGGCAATTTTAATTGCTGAAAAATACTCTCTCACTAATAACATGGCTGCACAGCAATAACTTTTATTTTGCAGCAATTTCAAATATTAACTAGTACTAAGAAATAGGAAACCAAGTGGAAAAGGCACATATAGGATATATTTGTTAATAAGCTACCCTTCTTAAAAAGCAAGTGGAAAGCCAAGGGAGAGTGTACTCTGTTTCTTAGTATACCACACGAAGAGTGGAGGGAGAGAAATCAATTAACAAAATTTACCATCTGAATTTCTTCAGGTGACAGCTCATCTTCACCTTTGCCATCCCTCCATAGCCCAAAATTAGTCTGGTCCTCTGGCAGATTCTGCTCTGTAAAGACAAACAAAAACTCCCAAATAAATCAACATACTGAAATGTGAAGCTATAACCATCACTAACTCATTTAGGATCAGCTATCGAACCACTAAATTAACTAAGACTGATGATCTATTTTTTTGATCAATTCACACAACCAAGCTACAACTGCAGGACTGGGTGGGGAAGGGCAAAGATTTATGCACATGCTTAATTTTGTTCACTGCAAGTAGTTGCACTGAAGTATGGACATTGCAGCAAGTCAAACCACTTATAGTGCATAAAGTTAAGCACATGCAGAAGTCCGTGTGGCATCGTTTCATTTGTCAGGAATCGAGATAACCTGTAAAAGTCAAAATAAAGTCATTTGTTCCATAAAAACAACAAGGAGTCGTGTGGCACTTTGAGACTAACAGATTTATTTTTCACATAATCTGTTAGACTCAATGTGCCACACAACTCCTTGTTGTTTTTTTGCTGGACTAAGCTAACACGGCTATCCCTTTGGAATTTGTCCCACAATGCACTTTAACAGAAACAAGTAGTAAACTTTTGAAACGACATTATCTGTATAAAGCCATCACCACCTTTCTTGAGATTTCAGAGAACCAGTTCTTGCTACTCACACTATTTAGCAAAATTAAACCCAGAACCTCATTTTAAAAAATTAGCATAAACCTCCCTAGACTGATCTCATTTCTTTATATTGTTTACACTGCAGATTAGAGCCCCAGGCCCGCAAATGCTGCCTCAGAAGGAGTCTGCCTGCATGTCACAAGTTTTAGGATCACGTTCCATTCCGGAGAACACTTATAGCACGGATCACTCACTGGAGCAGCCCTTTTTGTTTCAATAAGGCTACTCTCATAGTGAAGCTGCACATCAATTTGCAAGATTGGGGGACTATACAGCAGAAATGGAAAATTAAGATTAGCTCCTATGAATTACTTCTGGACATGGAGAAAAATACCACTTTCTATTCATTCCTTTCATCTCATTGGAAGTGACTGATTCTGTTTTTGCAAGACGCAGCATCAGTACCCAAAGTGGAAAATTACTTCTGTACCTCAGGGAGGCTCTCTATCATCCCACCAGCTGGGACCATTGTTACACAGTGATCTGGGCCACCCCACAAGGGACTCTATACCTGGGTTGCTTAGAGTTACCAGAGGCAAGCTGCAAATCTAAAATGCAGAAAGGTTTTTGATTTATCTTTTGTATTTGCAGTTCGTCATAATATTTTCCGTTATTTAGATACATATTTATTTGCTTTATTTTAATTGTTTATAAACTTGAATTTGAAGGTTCTCAATTACATAAGCAATGTTAATGCACTTCTCAGAGAAATCAACTTCTATCAAGAAACCTCTGAAAGTATTGTTTGAAAACAATTCTGAGAGAGAGATAAGGAGATATTTTCCCCTTGTTCTTTGTTATAAAAACATTCATGTGAAACCCATTCTTTTTTAAACTCTGATGTTACTGCTTACTCCTTCATGAAAAATTATCACATTGGCATCTGACATCACAGCTAGTTTCTGAGGAAATGGTTGCCAGTTGCAAGCAAATGATTATGAATGAGAAGCAGGACCAGCTTAGTTCTTATGAAAAGCAGATTTTTTGTTTCTTACACATGCCCTAATAAAAACAAGTATACAGAAGAAAAATTTTAAAACTGTTCAGAAATAATGTTTCTGTGTTTTCCATGGGGTATCATCAGCTCCTTTACATATTTTTTACAGAGATAGAAGTAATTTTGCTTAAATGTTAAGTCAAAATTATGATGTGTCATTGTAAAGAAAAAAAAATCCTGTTCTATTTGCAGTAAAGTAGCTGTTCAAGATTTCATCTGTCATTCTGTTCTTATTCACTTTGATTTGAAGAAAAGAGGATAATTAGTTTATGGAACTGACTGTAAAGAAATAATTATCCCAAGAGAACCAATTATTTCCAGGGATTGACAATTCTTGGCAAGAAACAGCACCTATATCTAACGAGTTCATTAAGAAGAAAATACACCCTGGGTAAGCACTAGGTGAGAGACTTCTTCACATCCTCCCAGTGTTGTTACTGTCACTATGGCCTATTTCCTGCTACTGGGAAAACAGATTTGGGACTTTCCTGGAGTACATGTTAATGCTGCTCTTTGACTATGATTCATCCAGCAGAATCTAGAAAGAAAAATATCTATTTTTAAGGGTTGCTGAAATGATGTACTTCATATCTTTCTTGGTTTTGAAAGATGCATTGGCTGTTTCTATTAACAAGCAAATTATCCCAAGCCACTTCCAAAATGGCTTACTTCATGCTGAAATGAGAGCTGTAATAAACTAAGTGGTTCACTGAAAAGTTATCATCCATTTGATAAATATATGGTGCTTTTTTGTAATAAGCAAATAAACATAGAATCTCTAACATTTTATCAAACACGCATTTTCTATAATGATGCATTTTTGTGATAATTCTGGTGTAAAAATGTGTTCAATACCAGAACAAAGTAATCTCATTTTTTCTTTGATGCATTTCAGAGAATAGACTAAGCCTGAGTTGTACCATGATGTTCTGAGGTAAAAGATTTATCCGAGATTCCAAATGGCCAAACAATGGGCAGAGTCCCTCAGCTCCACTCTGATTTTTTTTCCTTCCAGCAAGATGCTATGGATTTGGGTAAGAGCTATGAGCAAGCAACAATCTTTGTAGCACAGATGTTTATTTATGTAAGAGTGCCCAGAGGCTATGGGGATAGATGCTTCAGATATGCAAGCAATCACCATTCCCCAAGCTGCTGATGCCCTGTGGAAAATATCCTATTTAGAAATAACTTTGATTATACATTTTTTTTTGAATTTTCATTTGTTTGTTTTTTATTACTAAAAACACATAAGAAATCAAAAGTCAAAGGATTTAAACTTATAATACCCTATTAATAGCATCATTATCATTTTCACAGCAACTAACAGTGATGTCACGATGAAAATTATCAAGTAGTCCTGTGGCACTTAAAGATTAACAAATTTATTTATTGCATGAGTATAACAGGTATTAGTCTTTAAGTGCCACAGGACTCCTGGTTTGTTTTACTGAACTAGACTAACACAGCTGCCCCTTTAGAAAATGAAAATTATGTTTTATAAATAGCAGCAAACTCTTAAGCCAGGTTCACACGTACAACTAAGAAAGCAGAGTACAGGGTGAGTGAGGGTATTGTATAAAATATGCCAAGTTCCAAAGGGGTAGCCATGTTAATCTCATTCAGCAAACCGAACAAGGAGTCCTGTGGCACTCTTAAAGACTAACAAATTTATTTATCACATTATGTGATAAATTATGTATGCCATAAATAAACCTGTTACTCTTTAAAAATGACACAAGATGCCTTCTTTGTTCTGCTAAAATATTCCAGGTAGAACTATGTTCATATAGAGGCCTCACAGTTTTTTCAAAGAGTAATCAGCATCTCTTAAGAGGACTGCACTAGCTTGACTTATATAATAAACATACTCTTAGCAACTTGCTTCTAAACAATTAAAGTTAGGCCAATAATGAAAAAAACAAGCACCATCCCAATCAGGTCTAAAATGTGATGAAAGGCACAATAAGTGACACCTCTCTGCAGTGTAATGTTGTGACTCAGATCTGAAGGCCCTAGGCACTAGAGCCTCTTACAGCATGGCACAGACTTCTACGCTGAATATTAGCAGTGCTTTGGACAATGGGGTTGCACAGAGCTGTCCAAAATTACAGTGCATTTTCATGTGGCTGGAACCCCACAGAATCTCTGAAAATATTAGTACATTGCCAATTGTCTGCTGGCATGCTTCATAGCTGTAATACGGTGATAATATGATCTAAAGAAAAACACAGCTATTACCCACACATGCTGCATTGCTCAGACATACCATGGAAATAGAACGTGCACCATAAACACACACAAAGTCTTCAGCTTTACTTCTTAAAGCAATTTCAATTTGAGAAGAAAATGCTTTACTATGACATCGCAGAAACCTAGCTGACTAGGTAGACAAAACATCATCATCTAAGAATTAAAATAAGCAAGGAGTCCTGTGGCACTTAAAAAGTAAGCAATTTATTTATCACATGAGCATTCATAGATTTTCTCCCACAAAAGTTCATGAGATAAATAATTTGGTTAGTCTTTAAGTGCCACAGGACTCCTCACTTGTTTTGCAGAACTAGACTAACACAGCTGCCCCTTTGGAACTTAAGAATTAAAACGTTTGCATGTGCTGAAACAGGGGCTCTTAATAACACAGCAAGGCTCCTCTAGGGGTCTGATACCTCCCATCCATGGACCAAGACTCTGGCCCCTGGCATCGAAATCCCTGGAGTGGGCCCCAGCCATGGACCCCAAACTCTGCAGCAGCCCCCAGCCATGGCCCCCAAACCCCCAAGCAGCTCCTGGCAGCGGAGGAGGGTCCCAACAACAGGCGCAGCCACAGCTGCAACCCCTGGCCACGGCCCCACAGCAACACCCCCAAATCCCAGTAGTGGCCTCACCTGCAGAACATGAGGGAAGCCACTCCCTGGCTAACTCTCTCTCTCTCAGGGCCAGGGAGTCTTTTACATCTGCCGCCCTGGGCTACATGCCTCTTCAAGCACCTCCTACAGCCAGACTGCCAATGTTGCAGCCCACACCTCCCTGCTGCCGCAGCTTTCCAGCAGCAAAGGGGGAAGGGGAGGCTTTTAGCATGTCACACACTCACTGCTGTGCTGCAATACACTTTTGTCATGACACAGTGGTTGAGAACCGCTGTACGGACGGATCATTCAAAATTAGAGAGCCTTCATTCAGAAATGAATAAGGAGTCCTGTAGTGCTTTTAACAAATTTATTTATCTCATAAAACAAACAAGGAGTCCCGTGGCACTTAAAGAATAACATTTATTTATTACACAAATTTTTGTGGGAGAAAATCCCACTTTGTCAGATGCTTTGAAGATGGGGGAACTTGCAGAATGGGAGGAAATAGATGCAGGGAAGTGAGAGTCATAGGAACAGCTCACACTGTAATAGCAAATCAGAACAGCTGTAAAGATTCAAACACTGGGGAAACAAGATACAGAGGAGATGAGGTCAAATCACCTGTTGTAATGAGAGAAAAATCCAATGTCCCTATGAAGTCCTGAAGCAATGCAATGGAATTTGCAAATAAATTTAATCTCAGCAGCTTCTTTCTGAAGCCTTGATCTGTCTGATTCATCTGCCTGAGCACTGCAATTACCACATATCCTCCAACAAACCACACTGCCAACTTCACCTACATATCTGCACAAAAGACACTAGTATAGGACCTAATAAAACCAGCTACTCCATCATCCATCAATGTGACTCATGCCATCATGTGCCAGAAATGCTCCTCTGTCTTATATATTGGACAAACAGGACAGTCTCTGAGCAAAAGAATAAATGGGCACAAATCTGATGTCAGAAATCACAACATTCTAAAACCAGTGGGTCAGCATTTCAATCTTTCTGATCACTCCATTAACGATTTGCCATCTGCAGTCCTCAGACAGATGCATATCAGATCATGGCTCCAAAAAGAAGCTGCTGAGATCGAATTTATTTGCAAATGCATTGCTTCAGGACTTCATAGGGACATTAGATTTTTCTCTCATTACAATAAGTGATTTGACCTTATCTCCCTCTGTATCCTGGTCCCCAGTGTTTGAATCTTTACAACTGTTTTGATTTGTGGTTACAAGGTGACCTGTTCCCACAACTTACGTTTCCCTGCACTTATTTCCTCCCATTCTGTAAGTTCCTCTGTCTTCAAAGTGTCTGATGAAGTGGGATTTTCTCCCACGAAAGCTCATAAAATCTACAAATTTGTTCGTATTAGAGTCACAGGACTCCTTGTTTGTTTTACTGAACTAGACTAACACAGCTGCCCCTTTGGAATTTGGCAATATATAAGGCACTATTTATCACATAACCTTTCGTGGGCACAATCCCATTCCATCAGATGCATGAAACGAAAACTATATTGTTAGGTGTACATAAACATACAGAGACAGGGGGTCATAAGGTCAGTTTTGTTTTGCTGAAATAGACTAACATGGCTACCTCTCTAGAACCACTCAGAAATGGATTTTCTCCACATCTCCCCCAAGGACTCTGTTGCCCAACATGTGAAGTCATTGTTCAGAGAGACTTGCCTTTCACCAAAATTATTTAAGAAAAAATAAATATGAGCTGATGACCAGAAACACTCTTCTGAGTAACAGACCTCCTCTGTGTACATCTTTTCCCCTCTATCAGATGTAGATATTGCTTGACACGAACTTGAAATCACATTCATCTCTGTTTTTCCCCACTCTACATAGAGTTTCAGTGCTGTAAATCATATATATGTAGTACCTCAGGCTCCTCTACCAGATCAAAGGGCAGAATGAAAGCTGGTGACAGCACCTGTTTCTATAACATTTTTCGGAAAATAGAGGTCTTTTCGTGGGTAAACCCTGACGCTATCCTTGAAGCTGCTATTACTGATCAGAAAGTTCTGCCATTTTACCTGCCTTGATGTAAACTTAAAATACACTTACACTGCAAAAAAGGTGTGCTCTTAACTTACATTTAGCTGACCCAAGTTAAAATAGCAGCCAAGACAAAGCAACTGTTTTTAACTCAAGTTGGCAACCCAAATTCAATCCCAGACTCCCTAATTAAAACCTGCCTTTCCTGCTATTTTTAACAGACAGAGCTAATGCGGGGTAGGTAACCCAAATTAAGAACACCTTTTTGGGGAGTGGTGAGTGACTTGCCATGAATACTTGCCCTGAAAAGGCTTCCTGGAGGGGCAGAGGAGAAAAGTGACACACATCTTACAGGCTCAGACGGATGCCCTTAGAGAATTTCCAACACTATCCTCAGGCTCTGGCCTGGAGGGAACTGGATGAATTGCATAATAATCATACATATCACCTTTAACAACCTCACTATCAGACAAAGGACAAAATCCATCCAGCAGCAAAAAATCAGCACTGTGCAGGAAAAGCATTCCTCTAAGAACTAAATATCTGCTATCCCATCTGCCTCTTCTCCCCCAACATGCACATACTTCTTTTAACATTCCAAATCTTGTTGTACGTGGTCAATTCAATATCCTCCTTTTACACTAAAAAGAGCGGATGTTCTTTTAAGAATGTAGAAGGTCAATTTTCAGACAGCCTGAATTTTTATCTGTTAAGGCAATTCTGCAAAATCTTAAAGCACTGCAGAGCAAAAACTGAAGAACCAAAATAGTCAGAGTTACTTTTATATGGGCTGAGCTGTCACATCCTAAATATTAAAAATTAAAAAAACCCTAAAAAATAAAATAAAAATCAAGAAGTTAGAAACACCCAGGGAACAGTGCCTTGTGGGAAAGTTCAGAGTGATCTCTATGGCAGCTCTGGGTGGAAAGATGTGCTTCAACAAAATTTTTGCCCTTGGTTGAAGAATGGTTTTGAAATATCCCACAAAGTATAAGACTTCGCTTCCTCACTCTCAGAATCTACTTCGAGACAGCCTGATTAGCTGGGGGGTGGGGGGGAAGAAAGAAAGAAAAAAAAGGAGGTACATGTGAAAGAATAAGGTCTGTGATCTGAGTTAGATGGTCAGCTGGATGGAGAATGAATCCCACAAAAATAAAAACTAACAGAACTGGATTCTTACCTTTGTTTTCCTCGCAAGCAGGTTTTTCTTCAGATTCTTCTGAAGAATTCTGTAAAATTTTTTCAGAGGAAGAGAGTGCTTTAGCTTTATTGCTCTGTTCAGGTTCAAGCCTGGACCTATAAGCACAAAAGCCCATCATTTAACAAAGTTTACACAACTGAGTTTTCCTAAAATGAGAATTAGGAGTGATCAAACTATTACTTGGAAGTATAGCACATACTGTATCAGCCTTGCAAAACTATTGAGAAAAATTGCCAGCTAAGACATGCAATTTACATACTACCCTCTACCATGATGTTTAAGAATAATGAAGAAGATGAATGATAATTTACTCACTCCTGAAAAAAAATAATTAGTTGCTCAAGGTGAGCAGAATTTTATATAGCTGCAATAAATGGATACAATTGCCTAGCATATTAAAGTGTCAGTTCTAAGCTAGTTTATTTAAATTGTCTAATACCAATCAGGCTTTCTGTAACAATAGCTTATTCAACATTGCTTTGCAAGTAATTTTCGAGTTCTTACTTCATGTACTGTCAAATACCATCATGAAAAGGTAACACAAAACACATTCTGAGTGCCTACTTTCAAAAATAATTATCTTTACTCAGCAAGCTAAAGAAATGCTGCAGTAATGCAGCCAGTAAAGGAAAACTAGTCTCATATATATAGTTTGCAGAGGAACACAATAGACACTCAGAAGCAAAAAAAGGAAGTTTGCATGTGATGGGCTGATTTATTGTTAATTCAGTTTTTGCAAATGTCTGCGTTGTTAGTAACTGTGCTCTGGATAGAGCACTGGGCTATGATTTAGAAGACATGAATTCAATCCCATCAGCCACTGACTGGCCTGCCAAGTGACTTTGGGCAAGTCATTTCACTTCTCTGTGTCTCAGTTTCCTCATCCATAAAATGGGGATCACGATGCTGTTCTCCTTTATAAAGTGCTTTGAGCAATGATACATTTTATTCCATAAACTTCGGTAGTTTGCCTTTATCTATTATCAATTCTAATAGCAAGCGAGTGGAGGACTGAAACAAAACTATCATAATATTATACAGAGCAATTAAAAAAAAAACACATTTTACTTCTTTAAATTTTTTCCAGTGTTGGTGAAAATTTGTTACCCAAGAATACAAATGACTGAGAAAAACTAGCAGACAGTAACACCTGCCAAAACAGCACATTACGCACTGTACTAGCTTCCTTGTGAAAAATTTTAATTTCTTTGTCACATACACAGTTAGAGTGGTGGCACTGGTATTATTAAACAACAAAACAACAATAATAATAAGGTGGGGAAGTGGGGTAAAGTCTAATCTGGTAATTATCACAATACTTAAAACAAGACCAAAAGAGAGAATAGGAAACTCTATTTGGTCCTAAAAACTAACTACAAGAACTGGGTCTGGTAGGAAGCATGAACACCTGTAACACAGAGAGAAATCTGTAAGTTGCTGAAGATGACCATAATAGTTCACATAATTGGTCTGATTAAATACTGATATTAATATAATCAAAAATAGTGACTCCCCATAAAAATGAAAACCATTTTAGTTTGAATAAAGCTCTGTTCTCTCTTTAAAAGCCATCTTTGACAGGCATTTGTTCAACCTGTTCTTAATAACCTCTAATGATGAGTTCTAAAGGGGTAGCCATGTGACAAGGCTTCCAGAACCTCTTTTAGAAGCCTCTTCCAGAGCTTAACTGCCCTCATATCTAACCTATGTTCCCCCTTTGCTCCAATTTAAGCCCATCACTTCTTGTCCTCCTTTCAGTGTACTTGAGGAACAACAGGTCACAGTCATCTTAATAACAGCCAATAACATATTTGAAAACTTTTATCAGCCCACCCTTCGTCTTCTTTTCTGAAAGTAAACTTCTCCAGGTTCTTTAAACTTTCCTCAGAGGTGAGGTTTTCTTGCTCTCCTCTTGACCTTCTCCAGTTTATTCACATCTTTCTTAAAATATGGCACCCAGAATTAGAGACAGCTGAGACTTCATCAGTGCCAGGAAGAGGACAATTACATCCTAAGTTTTACGTATAACACTCCTGTTGAAGCACCCCAGAATGGTATTTGGTTTTTTCACAACTGCATTGTATTGTCAACTCTCATTCGATTTGTGATCCACTATAACCCCTAAATATTTTATAGCAGTATGACCACCTAACCAATTATTTCCATTTTGTAGCTGTACATTTGATTTTACATTCCTAAGCGAAGTAATCTGTACTTGTCTTTGTTGCATTTAATTCTAATTTCAAACTGTTTCTCCAATTTGCCATTTTTGTTTTAAAAGACAAAATTAGAATTCAAGGTGCTTGCAACCCCTCTCAGTTTGGTCTCATCTACACCTTTTATAAGCATGCCCTCCACTCTATTATCCAGTCATTAATGAAAATATTGACCAATCCCAGACCCAACACTGACTCCTGTGGGACCCTACTAAATATACTCACTCAGTATGACAGTAAACCACCGATGATTAATCTCTGAGTATGGTCATTTCAACAGTTATGCATCCACTTCACAGTAATTTAATCTAGACTACAATTTCCCAGTTTGCTTCTGAGATCATCATAAGGGATTGTGTCAAAAGCCTTCCTAAAATCAAGATATATTACATCTACTGCTTCCCCACAATCCACTAGGCTAGTAACATAAAAGAAAATAGCAACAGCTCGCTTCTCTTACTATTTTCCTTTTTATCATAAATATTGAGTACATAAAGACAAATTGTATTATGCCAAGAAGTTAAAATATTCAGATAGTTTAAGATTTAGCTCATTTAAATAAAAAGGAAGATTTACTTACTCAATACTAAAAAAGTTTCCTGTTAACAAGCATATATTTAATGCCTGCTTAACAGCAGTAAAGATGACCTGATGAAGGACTGACTGACTTTCAAATGAAAACAGCCCTTTATTTTTTGTAATCCTTAACTCCCAGAGTATGCAAAATATACTAGTTTTCAATTAAAGATGAATAAAAAGCCTGCAATGCAGCAGACTTTTATTACTTAAACAAACTAGGTCTTGTTAAACAGATTCTTATTATCACATAAAGTATCTACTGAAATCCTTAGGGAAATTCTAAATTAAGTAGCTGAAGGCATACGAGAAAAAGCAATTTTTCTTTAACTCATCAAAAATATTGGTCTATGTCCTGTGATTTATTTAAATTGAATTTTAATTTAAATATCAATTTTAGCTATTAAATTACATCTGCAATGCAAACAGCCTACACCTGGCTAACATCTGCTTTCTGAGTCCTATGCTGAATAAAAGTACTAAAATGATATTCTTTGGTCTTCTACTCAAGTTTTTATTTAAGTGTTATACTATTGCTTTGAATTCAAGAGAAGTAATAACTTTAGTGTAGCTCTTTTGCTTCATGCTTAGTGCACATAAAATTGATTTGCTTTCTCCATTTGCCTCACCGAGGCTTCATGAAAACAGGCTTCACCTGGAGGTGATAGCAAAAGGGTATGGTATGCAGAATAGCAAGGAATATTTATTGGCTTAATTAGATGACTGCTGGAATCAAACTGTTTTTTCCTTCAAAATTCAATATGGCGAATACAAAATTTGACAAGATTTTATGCCTCGTGAAAGGTTTTACTGCTGGGTTTGTTGTTAGCTATTGTGTCACCAACAGAAGCTGCCTCTTGATGGGTTATGAAAAAATTTAAGGCTTTATCCTGAGTGTCTCAAGTAGTTAGTTTGAACCGATCTATAAAAGGAAAATACACAGATCTTACAGTTAATTTATTTGTAAGGGGAAAAGCCTTGAGTGAATCCCATCACCTTTAATTATAGATATGTCATATTATTCTGAACAGAATATATACCCCAGAGAATATTTAAAGACCACTCCACTAGTTATAATTTAAATAATAACTAGCATGTTCACACTCCACTCAGACAAAGAAGTATGAATTCTTTGAAAAATGTTCTAGACTTTTAACTACTCAAACATACGTTGTGCAATTTATTTCCATCTGAAAACCTGCCTCAGGAAATTAGGGTAGTAGTACAACTTCAGAGACTTCGTTTCTTAGAAGTGACAAACTTAAAATTGTTATTGTCCTCATTCAGTCTCCCCATATGATGAAAAAAATCAAAAAGAAAAAACTTGCAAGAAGCTGTGTTTGCACCCATTTGCTGGGAAAAGGCAACAACCTGAATATTCTTTCATAGTAGACTTAGCTTCCTTGAGAAAAAATTCATTTGGATGACCGGATGTCTTACAACAGCACTAAAACACTATGGGACTTTTCACTCCTAGGAGACTGGTTCAAACCTAACTCATGCTGGTAGCGAGAGGAAGTTCTCCTGATACCTCTTCAATGAACTATGAGATTATGGTTTCAATCCAGTTCCCAGTTAGTCTTCATTTCAAAAAACACCAACTCAAGCAGCATTCTTTTATCCATTAGCAGTTTCCTCAGAAAGATCCAAGCACAATGGGCATGAAGAGTGAACAACTATCCACAGAGAGAGTATCCTCCATATCAGGTTTGTGAAATATTACCAGACTGAAGTGCCACCAAACTGGATGATTTTACATAATGTAGTAAAAATGACGGAAGTCCTGTGGCACCTTATAGACTCTCAGACTTCTTCGGGCATAAGCTTTTGTGGGTTCCAAACCTTGAACCCGTGGGCTCAATCATGCATCTGATGAAGTGGGCTGAAGCCCACGAAAGCTTATGCCCAAAGAAGTCTGTTAGTCTAGAAGGGTGCCAGAGGACTCCTGTTGTCTTTTCTGTACACAGACTAACATGGCTACCCCTCTGGAAATTTCTACCACATAAAGTAGTATGTATTTGATTTTAAAAATGATGGATTACAGATGCAATTTCAGATCTAGGCAAGAGTTTTCTTGTATTTGTAGGTTTTAAGTTAGAATTTTAATTCTTATTTTAACAATTGCGTGGTTTATCATTTACATATCTGAATCTGGAACTAACGTTATAGAGTTTAACACTCAGCATTTTATAGCCTTCACTGTGTGACACAGGTATAAAAAGCATTAACTTAAAATTGTTCACCATGAAAACTGCACTTCTTGCTGCTGCTTATGAACATGTATATTAGTTAAGAATTGGCAGTCGCATACATCAGGTCCACATTTCTTTAGTTAGAGTTGCACAGGAAATCAGGCAATTTAAAGTAACAAGACTCACAATCTTTTCTTATCTACCATCCGTTTGACCCGAATGGCTCTCTGTTCAGAGTACAGCTTACACACTCCTGTTCAAAAATGTCAAGAGCAGAAAAAATGTAATTAGATTATCTTAAAAATTTGAAAATACAGAGGTTGAAAATACTGTACAATCAAACAGAAAAACATGTATAAGATACTTTTTAAATAATCTTCAATGAAGTCCAAGACAGCCGCTCTGTGTTCCTTCACTTGTGAGGATTGGACGTCCTTGTGTGCTGAAATGAAAAAGGTGCAAGATAATATTTTACACTTCATACTGAAGAATATGAAAGCCTACTTACCAAGAGTTCTATAGAATATGGCTTTTATATATAACTTTATGTTTGCAAAAGTCTATAGTATACTTGCAAAAAATAGGGGCAATCAAATGAAATTAATGGGCAACAGGTTTAAAACAAACAAAAGGAAATACTTCTTCACACAACGCACGTGGAATTCCTTACCAGAAGATATACTGAAGTCCAAGACTCTAACAGGGTCTTAAAGAGAACTAGACAAATTCATTTGAGGATAGATCCATCAGTGGTTACTTAAATGTACTTGAAGTGGACCATGCATACCATAAACAGAAATGCTGGTATCGCAAAGTGCTGTGTATGCGAGATTACGCTCTCTCACTCTCTCTCTGTTAGAGAGAGAGAGTGTGGTCTCATGGAGTGCAGTATTGCATACTCAGTGCTCTCTGATGCCACAAGACCTGACACCCTCATGACATCACAGAGTGCTGGGTATGCGAGACCACTCTCTCTGTTAGGTGGATGGTGTGGTCCCACAGAGCACACTCACAGGCTGGATGGAAGAGGTTCACAGGCCACATCCGGCCCATGGGTTACATGTTGGACACCCCTGTTTTAAGGCCTTATCTACAAAGAGCAGTGATGTGGACTACAAGTGTGTGCTTTTTAATGTGTACTGAAATGCTGGTATATTAACTGGTCCATATGGATACTGCTGGTGTCCACTAAAGGTACCCCCTGTGTGCTTTAACGTAGGGCAGTTGGGAACAGTACTATGTTAAAGTACATAAGAAACATTACAAAGAGACTGTAATACATATTCTGTAATCAGTAATGTGTATTATATACAGAGTGAGTGTACGCATTCAGAAGAACCCTGATCTCCTCTCCCTTGATTTTTGGGCATCTCTAGTACATAAAACTAAAAATTGCTAAAAATAATCTGCCCAAAATGAAATTAATAAAACTTGCACAGTAGAAGCCTAGTTAAAAGTTATCTTTTACCAGTTCAACAAATTTTGCCATCTTGTAGCTTGACCTGTCATGACTGACTCAGATCTTGACGTGCTAACTACTGACACAACATTTGGCATGTGTAGTCAATTCCATTTTAAAAAGGCAAAACATCATTCAAGTCAAGCTCTCATAAAAATAGATCCTGTGAGGCTTTCATCTGGATATTGGTTCTTCAAACTATCAAGACTGGCCAAATTTCCTTAATTGGAATTGTGTCCAACAAAGACAACAGTATTCCAAGAGTAGTATCAAGATGACTTTGCATAATGAAACCATTACCATTTAATTGTATACTACTAATTCTTCTTGGCTCATGTGTGTGATTGCTTAGTATGTGGCAAGTTTAAACACTAAATGTCCAGGTAGACCCTGCTGTTATTTCCTGACACTTCTCTAGTGCAGTTTGATCCACCTCACTTTGAACCAGGAGTAGATCCAAGCACACTCTGGAACTTGTGCATGGCAGCCTAGTGCAGGGTAGACTGAGACTCCAGCCTGCAGGAAATAAGTATTTGTGTAGACAAGTTCCAAAGGGGTAGCTGTGTTAGTCTATTTCGGCAAACCAAACAGTTTTGTGGCACTTCTAAAGACCAACAAATTTATTTATTGCATGAGCTTTTGTGGGAGAGATCCCACTTCATCAGACACTTGAAAAAACAAATTCACAGAGGGGTAGCCATGTTAGTCTGTGTACAGCAAAACCAACAAGAGTCCTGTGGCACCCTACAGACTAACAGATTTCTTCAGGCATAAGCCTTCATAGGTTCCAACTCACTTGGTGCATCTGACAAAGTGGGCTGGAGCCCACAAAAGTTTATGCCTGAAGAAATCTATTAGTTTATTAGGTATCACAGGATTCTCATTGGTTTTGGAAAAACAAGACTCTTTGTTTGTTCGCTAGACAAGCACTCAGTGGTGAAATAACAGAAAATGTAAAATCCTTTAATATTGGAACACTGCATCACTGAAAGGTTTCTTTTCTTTTTTAGACCTGCCTCTTGAAGAAAAACTTCAAATTTAGGAAGGACAATTGATCAATTCTGGTTTTTATTCATATTTCATCAAAATTTTGAATTTCATCTTTATTTACAAGAACAACAAACAACTTGGTCCATGTCCGAGAATGATGCATGCTAATCAGTTTGAAAATGAAAAGAAATTTCACTTCAAGATACAATTTGCTTTGTATTTCTAGACATAAGACAGACATTATAAGCAGTTCGTACAACATTTAGCTTCTGTATTCCCAGAAACTTAAGATTCCATAAAAACAAACAATATTCAATAACCTTTGTATAAACACTTGGCCCCATTGACTTCAATAGGCCTAGGGTTTCACCTTTAATACATAAGTTAGGTCTGACTAAAAAGAGGACACGCTTAGAAATGGCTGGGAAAGTAATGATGAAGATTTAATAGCTACAGAATCTGATCAGAAATATTTATCTTTTATTACTGTTTAGGTATTGGTCATTTAAGCTGCTTACTTTTGTTAGTATACTAACTTACTAGGGAAGTCTCCTACCGACCTTCATGGACTTTGAGTCAGGCCTACATCCCACTTTGCAAAAAAATATTGCTTACACAGTAAATGTTTAGAAAGAATGAGTTTTGTTTTTTTTTTAATCAGATGCTAAATAGTGGACTTGGATGGCTAGGTTAAATTCTATGTGCTGGACTTTCATCTTACTCATACCCATTTATACCAAACATAATTCCACTGAAGTCAGTAGAGTTAGATGGGTTTAAATGAACGGAAAATTAAATCCTATGCATTTTTCTTTTAAAACATCGTTCTCAATACTGTTCAACCTTCAGAGTCATATCAGCATTTATTATTAACTCTTCAATAATTAAACTATCTACCATTTTGTGGATGTTACCTTCTGTTCTCAGCTGTTGAATGGCATCAGCACAGGTCCTCATAAATATTTGAGCATCCTGGTCAATTTGATCACGTTCTGTGTCTGTCATCCTCATGTAATCAGACATAAGATGGCTGGGGGAAACAACACATACTATTATTTTTTTAACCCTGTATAATTTACGAATGTACATTTTGGACTCCCTTTTCCCCACTTTGCTTCATATTACATACACACACACACACACACACACACACACACACACACATATAATTTCTTACACAGACTGATTTTCATAAAGACTATGGCATGCTCTCATGAACTACACATAATGAAACACCAGCAAACCTCCCAAGCCCCCAGACCAGTCTTTGTAACATGAGCAGATTCCACAATCACTTCAAACAAACTTACTAGGTAAGATAAAATATTAAAATAAATTTATTAACTACAGAAAGATTTTTAAGGGATTATAGTGGTAGGCATAAACGTTCAGCGATAATTATCAAAGAAAAGCATTCTGTCTAAATTTTAAAATTTATTGGTCTAAGCAATATTTGTATCAAGTAGTTTTCTCATTCCACTGAATGTTGCAGGTAGCTGACAGTTCTTAATACACAGGCTTTCCCTTTAAGCCGGGGACAAGTCTCCTGAGTTCAAGTCTGTCTTCCCACAATTCTTGTTGCCTTCAGTGCAAGTTGGTTAGAGTAAGAGAAAGTTAGAAGCATGATGCCACAGTCCCTTATTTTGTATCCACAGTCTACGGTGCCTGGAAAACACTAGCCCAGACACATCCTGGTGGGCTTTGCTGAGTTCTAGAGTTGAGCTATTCCTCTGCTGTGATCTTCTGCAAGTGAATTATAAAGTTGAGCAATCCCCATTGCATGCTGCTTGCACAACTCTCTTAGGGTATGTCTACACTGGCAAGTTAGTTTGAATTAAGGAGGCTTAATTCAAATTAATTTTTTGCCTGTTTACCTCAGGTTTTCATTAGTCTGAACTAAGGAATTCCTTAGCTTGAACTAACGAACACTTAGTTCAAACTAGTAACTACCACTAGTTAGTTTGAACTAAGTACAGTGGAAACCAAGACTAACCCTTAGTTTGAACTAGTCCATGATGTTAATTTGAAGTAATAAGTTTGAACTAACTTTGCCTAATGTAGACACAGACTTACAGTACTGTAAATCCATTGTTTACCACTCTCCTGATGATTAATGGGGGCTTGACCATACCCTTGATATCACAGTAGATAAACATTTTTTTCTTTTTCTTCTGTAAGTGATAGCACATGTCCATTTCAATGTAGGGAACTCACAAGCAGATTCAAAGTCTACCTGAACAGTGACTGCAGACTGAACAACCTGTCTGAAAATGGATTCATTCCTGGACTGACTAGAAATGGCACAATGAGCAGCAAAAGCATGAGCCAGTGACCAAGCTGCTGCTTTGCAAATATCTCAAATTGCACCTGTAAAGCTGCTGAATCTGCGTAAGCTCTAGTTTGAATAGGCAAAGATCTAGGAGGTACGATGACACTGGTTAACTGGTAACATAAATTAATACAGGAAGAAATCCTCTGAGGAAAAGCAGCTGGTCTTTCATTCTGTCTGGAACCATGACAATGTTGGTAACCATTCAAAAACCAATAGGGGACCACTTCATCCTCCCTGCACATTCTGTAAAAGACACAACAGTTACAGTGCTTCAGCTGAAACACCATAAAACAAGACTCCAAACGGAAACTGCAGAGTGAGAATTCATATGCAAATCTGACAGCATTAAATTAGCCTTGAGTAGAAATTTGGGATGGCTCACTCCTTACAAAAGGTTATTTTCCCCTCTTATAACCTTTCCACCTTCTTATCTGTTGTCCCACACTGTCTGAATCAAAACTTGCTTGGTTTGCTGAAAAAGTCTGAACTGACCTTGTAACTTACCCTTCTCTGCATTTATGTATTCCCCTACATACTGTAGTTTCCATTTCATTCATCTGATGAAGTGGGATTTTATCCACGAAAGCTCATCATGCAATAAATAAATTTGTTAGTCTTTAAAAGTGCCACAGGACTCCTTGTTTGTTTTGCTCAACTAGACTAACATGGCTGCACCCGTGGAACTTATTTCATCCCATCATGTCCTCTAAAAGTCTAGGTTCCTCTTTTTTTTTTTTTTTTTTTTTTAATCAAACTGAAGAGAAAAGCAAAAAGGGAAGCATGCAACTGATGATCCCATCATTTATTATTCTCAGCAACTATTTCTTTTAGGCAGCTTTTGGTTCTGAAAGTAAAAGATTAATGGTTAAGCAGCAGCACACTAGCTTGCCAAATAGGATGAAGGAAGAACTCAAATAGTGAAAGCTATAACAATGTGGACATGAGTTCCATGAAATTCATGTGCTCATCATTTTACACTTCGAACTTTCTTTTACAATGCACATTTCTTAACTACTATAAAAATCTTTGACTTCAAAAGACAGCACTTGGGAGAAGGCATATACTTAGCAATATACTTGACATAGGTTTATCAGAAAACAGAGAACATCTACTATTGCTTGTCTCTTATTTATACATTGTACATTATGCAGTTAATAGTTTCTAAGACCGTTTTATAGTAAGTCTTGTAGTTAAGAGATAAAATAAAATGTGAGTAAATGTACAAAGTACCAAACATTACCATGGAGTTTTAACCAGAACTCTCCATTCAAAGGTGATACAGGTCAAATATATAAGTACACACATTATAATTATAGCTTTAGTTTCATTTATTCAGCACATCATATCAATAAAAACATGCAACACACTAGATAGCCAGTACGATAATACACAAGGAGAGGGCATCTCTGATCTGACAGCATCCATTTTTTAGGGATTCTGTACTTGCCTTGTACATGAGTGTGTCACAAAGCTTTCACTGGGGCAATCAATCTGATGTTCACCTTATTCCTTCTGGCTATATAGCTGCCACAGCACATTACCACCCACTTTAAACCATGACTTTTCCCCAATTTTAATTAGTGCTATCCTTCATGTGAACCAACTCCCATTTGTTCAGGGCATTTATACTATACGCATGTACATGCAATTATACTATGTATGTGTATTATATACAAATAAAAAGCAAAACAGATAACATTCTATATTATACTCTGTTCTGTTTCTTATTATTCCCAGTTATATGGCACACAAAAACATTCCTGAAAAGGTCAGAATTGCTGATAAAAGCAATTCTAACCAGAAAGTACTACAAAATTCTGCCAGTTTCTTTAAATCAGAGGTCTTAAATCTGTGCAGAGCAACCCCCCTGCGGGGCACATAGGGATGTTGGATCAACCTTCATGGAAGTTGGAAGGGAGCATTGCACCAGAGATGGATTAAGGTGACTTGGCGCCTGAGACCCCAGCCTCCCATGTGGGTCCCCACTCCAGCCAATCTGCCTCTGGCGGCAGTGGGGCCAATGGGTGCCAGTGGCTTATGGTGCAGCCCTCCAGGACCACGGGCCTTGGAAGGCTGCAATGGAGGCCATACAGACTATGCCAGCCGCCCTGCCCCCCAGAGCAATCAACCATGCTGGCCCACCCTGCCCCCTGGGGCAGAGCAGCTGGCCCAGGGGCAGGCAGGATTATAGAGCCCAGTCCCTGGCCCTGGGTGTTCCTGCCCCCAAAGCAGCAGCAGTGTGGAGGGCTTCCACACACAGGGGCCCCCTAGGCATGAGCCCCATAGGCCCTTGCAGTAATCTGCCCCAACCATTCCATTCTGCCCAAGCTCTGCTCTGGCTCCACCCCCCAAACCATGGCTCCACCCCACTCTGGCTGCCAGCCCCAGCTTCCCAGCTTGACCCACAACCCTGCACCTTGCCACAGCCTCAGCACTCGGCCTCCAACCACGATGCTGATCCCGGTCCCAGCTGATGGGAGTCAGGGGGTGCAGACAGGGCTAAGAGGGCAACCTAAGAAGTTTAGAGACCACTGCTTAAATAAAAGATAAACCAACTAATCCAGCTTGAGGAAAGAACAGGGAAAATTGTAATTCATAGGTACAGCCACATATGCTTTCTTAGTCATCTTATTAGTGGGATTTTATTTTATTTTTTATTTTTAAGAATATAGATATTTCATAAATCTTGGACACAATCCTCTTAGGAATTTTAATCTTCCTAATTTGCACTTTATAAATAGGATCGGGAGGATTAAGGCTCAGAAACTGTCTCATATTAGAGAGACCATAGCAGAAATGCCATCCCACAGTCAGACTGAAGTTCTATATTTCAGACATAAATTATTCTGAGACAGATCATTGGGTGACTATACAAAAGAAAATAGCAGCAATTATTAGAATGTGTTACATTGAAGTGTTTTCTCTATCAGTATCTGAAATGGACAATGCAACTGTACTGAAAAAGTACAGGTTATATACATTTCCTTATTAGAAACTTACACTGTACCTATAAACTCCTCAGCACCAATGTCATAAAATTAATGCTATTAAGGCATTTCAGACTGGCTCCCTATCATATTCCACAGCTCAGTAGCTGTGCTCCTGTGACTAGGATTCATCTGGCATGGATGAGTCCCCAGCAGCTACAGAGCAAATAAAGCCAGTTTTTATGCTATCTTCCACATAGATCAAGCACTGTGCTATTCCCCATATCAAGGTCATTGGTGGCGGGGCATACTACAATGCACTCCAGCTATCAAAAGCTAACGAAGTATACTAGGGAAATATAATTAGATGGAACAGAGGTTTGTCTGACCTCATCCCAATTAGCTGAAACTTGGTATGAGTCCAAGTGTCAAATCATTTTCAGATTCAACTCAAACCCGACATTTCCTCCTTCAGCTGTGTCAACAGTGCCAGCTCATCCTTGGGGGTCAGCCTGGTGAGGACTTCCTGCTCCGCACTCCTAAGGCCTTCATTCAATCTTCAGCCACTTGCAGGCAATGTTCCCTCTAAGCTGCGCTGGCGCGCTGTGGCGCAGCCCGCCACAGCCGGCAGCGCAGCGAAAGCTGCCGGCAGCGCACTGCCGGCAGCCTCCACAGAACTCCTCTGGGGCTGGGAGTTTTGAAAACTCCCGCCCAGAGAAGCTCCAACGGAGCATGCCCAGAAAATCTGGGCATGCTCCATAGAGCTCCTCTGGCCCGGGAGTTATGGCTGGGCCCTCTGGCTCCAGTCCAGCTCCAAGGTAAGTGGGGGGGCGGGCCGAGCGGGAGGGCGAGCGGGAGGGGGCTGTCAGGAGCAGCGAAGGGGGGCTGTCAGGAGGGGGGGCGAGCGGGAGGGGGGCTGTCAGGAGCAGCGGGGGGGTGAGCGGGAGCGGGCAGGCTGCCAGGAGGGGGGGGCTGAGCAGGAGCAGCAGGGGCAGGGCTGTCAGAAGTTGCTCAGCTGCCCTCTCCCCTTAGAGGGAACATTGCCTGCAGGCCATAGGGTGTGTGCAGAAGTGGCTCTTTGCCTTGCTCCAGCCTTCTGTCACCAACCTGCTATGCTGCAAAGTAAGATGCTGCAACTCCTTGGCACACTAATGGCACAGTGAGGCAGTGCTGAGTGGCAGGAATGGGGCACACAGATGCCTCTGCACCACTCCTAAAGGCTGCAGGAGGAGGAGATCAGAGACTACCTAGCCCATCTTGAGCCCATGTATGTCACACAGTTTTTAGATCCAACTCAACCCAGATTTCACACATGCAGTTCGGTTTATGTCAGGTTACAAGATGCTAAACTGGAGCATACACAAAATCCCAGTGGGCTCAAACAGAAAATGAGAGAGCTCTGCAACTTGCTACATTATGGGCCTCCTGCCTTGCACTCTTTTTCAATACATTATAATCTAAGCAGTATTCTGCAGGTGAGCATCCAAGATATTATGAAGCTACAGTATCCACTTCTCTAATTCTTATACTTCGCCTCTGCTGTGGTATTTGACGTCTTCCATTGTATCTGCAGCATTTTTATAATAATACAAAGTAGAAGAGAATACAAATTACTGTAATCAAGAAGCAATTTTATTTTAAATAGACCTCAGAAATGCAAGTGAAGAAACTGTCTACCTCCTCAGATTGTTTTGGTACAGTAAATCCTTGTCATCTATTCTAGCGGCACATGCAGGATGACTGTAGCAGCCTTGACATGTGAAGACAAGTCATGCAGTAAATGTTCCTAAGCTCCAACAAAGGACAATTTGTTCTACTGGCAGCATGCGTTAGAGCTCTGTTGCTGTAAAGCTGGAAACACAGGCTGACTCAGTAAAAACAATATCTTTCCTATTAAACGAATTTCCCTCTCTGTATCTGACAGACAGTATCTGATACCAGTGCTATTAAATAAGATCTGATGGGTTTCTGCTACAAAGCTAATGAACTAGGTTGCTAAGCTGCAAGGCTCGACAGCCTACATGTGATCATCTCTTTCTGCCACACGTCCCAATTTGTGATGCAGTACCAGGTAAAGGGCAGGGAGGCAGCGTGTCAAGACCTTCTATGTATATTTGTAGGGAGAATTAGGAGAAGAATGGGTGGCAATTTCCCATCAAACAGGAGAAGATAGCCAGCACTGTGCCTAGCCAGGGTTTGATTCCCTAGGAGACACAGATTATCACCACCAGAGACCTGTTCACTCCTGAGAAGTGCTTAGTACTCCACATTACATAGCACTGGCACACAAGCAGAAAACATCACATGAGCTCTGAAACCTGGTCTTGGAGAGGTAGACACCCTGCTAATGGGGAGTCTTCTGCAGCTATATGTTAGGCAAAAGGGTCAGGTCAGACATTGCTACTAAATGACTGTACCACTATTGGCCAAACTATAAACCACCATGTCAAGCCATCTATCCAATAGTAAGGCTCAGATAAAGCGATGCATTATCATGGTGGTTTTCATAAAAAGCCAGTACCTAGCAATAACATGTCTCAAAAACTAGCATCTATTATATCATTTGAGCAGGAATTTTCCTAAAATACGGAAAAAAAACTGTTTAAAAATCTTCAGTCAAGCACAGAGTTCTCTTTCAGTATCTCAAAATATTGTAGAAACATTTTGGCTTGATACTACTAACAATTTAGATTTTTAAAATAAAAATAATATAAAATAGTATCCTTAATCTTAGTGGAATTCACAGAAAACAAATGTGAAAGTAAATCTTCTGAATGAAAGCAAATATGATAGAGACGAGAGTTATATATTTTTGAAGTAGTCCCAGATAGGCTGCATATTTAAGTACATTAGTACAGCAAAGTTATACTTTTTGCAATAATCTGATTAAATCAGCACAAAAGGATATGTATGGCAATGCGTGGGAGCCAGAGAAAACTTTTTCACTTTGCTTTAACTTTAATTTTATTTTCCATTATTGGTTAACATCATGAGAGATCTCTCAGATCTATGAAGGGCATGTGCTTTACTGAGTATACAAATAGTCAACAAGGTTTGAAAGCAAACAACAGATCAGTCAGGTGCATAAGAGATTAAATACAAGTCCCTCTGATAAATAAAAAATAAAAACAGAAGAAAGCTTAATTTATTTTATTTGTCCCAATTTATATTACCCGCTCGCATGCCTAGACTACATTAGATGTACAAACATCTAAGTTTAATATCCTCTCAACATACACCTTGGAAAAGCCTGAGTAACTATATAAACTTGCCTACATGTTGCAAAGGGCCTGTGCTTCACCAAGCCAAGGAACAAAGCAAATTCTAGAGTCATAGACTGTTCACTGAGAATGGACCTGTTCCAAGACCCAAATCTAAAAACTTTCAGCTCAAGCATCTAATTTAGTCTCAAATGTCTGTTTCAAGCATTAAGACAGAGAGAGTTGGTCTCTAAAATATCCAGGGCCTAAACCATAAAGGTCTGCATAGCTGAAAACAAATTACCTTAAAGATCAATTGGAAGCTAGTAGAATATTCAGAGCACAGGTGTGAATGCTCCATACACAAACACCAGTTAAGCAGGCCCAAAATCTATATGAAGGAATTTTTTTTAGTGTTGCTCAACAGTGACATATAGTATAACTACAAATTAACTGAATCCCAGCTTGCAGGAAGAAATCTATAAAAGTCATGGGTTAACAACAGTATTTTTTTTTTTGACATTTGACAGGAATCAATATTTAATCTTTGGATATTATCCATAATGATCATATGTGCAAATATACTTTCAAGTAAGATTTAAAAATAAATGTGTTTAAGATCTGAGTAAGTTCTTTTTTAGAAGAGTCTACGTCTGTTTATTTTTCTTACTTCTATTAAAAATAGATGTAGTTACTTGTGGCACATCCTGTAACAGAACATGTTCTCTGAACATCATTCAGAAATTTAATACCCAGCCAGGAAACAGATCGTTAATCTGCAAATCCTTGAGGAAACCACAAATCAGATATTAATCCATAGTCCATGGCCACCTGCTCTTCCAAGGTCCCTGGGGACCACTCTCCAATGGCCTACAGCTGTGTTTCTCAACCACTGTCCGTGGAACACCGGTGTTCCTCAAATTGTGCAAGTGTTCCACAACCCACCCTGACACCTCCCCATCACAGGGGCTGAGTGAGAGCCAAGAACAATTTAATGCTCCAGCCGCAGCAAAGCTTCCAGGAACACTGCAGTGGATGCTGATGTACACCTGGAAGCTTTGTTGTAACTGGAGCATTTTAAAACTCCTGCTACTATTGCCAGCTTTTTTGAGAATGTTTTCATCAGGTGTTCCACATAAAGTAATGTCTATCTTTAGGTGTTCCATGATCCACAAAAGGCTGAGAAACATTGGCCTATTGGGGCCCTGCTGCCCAGACTGGTGCTGCTTGGGCGACCCTGAGGTCAGCTGCACTGGCCACTGCAGCTGTGTGGAAACAATGGAAAGTGATGGAATTCATGACTTCCATGACTTCTGTGACAGATTCACAGCCTTAGTTTGTGAAATTTTATTTGACTATGCCTGATGGTTTGCAATACTAAACTACAGGACTGCTGATGAATAGGACTTCCTTCCAAACAGATTCAGTCTCTTTTAGTCCCACTTGGGTGGAGTAGACCCCCAAAAGTATTGCCCGTCCCACTCATTTACTCAATGCACTACTAAGGAGTCAGGTGGTAGGTGGGAAATCAGGGGGTTTTTACATATCCTGTTACACATTGGTGGAATAGTCACAGAAGTTTGCCACAGTCTTAGCTAGATCCAAGTGTTTCTCCTTGCTCACAGGCAATAACACACTGGAGGGTGCTGATGACTATAAGGTACCCAACAGTGTGTTGTGAATCCCAGACTTCTTCAAGTGCAAATTGAAGAGTGTCAGCTATCCTCATCATGAGGTCTTGAAATTGCTGAAAACTGTTAGTTAGGGAAGGTGGTGGAGGCACAATTATTTTGTGTGGCTGTGTGTGCAGAAGGTGAATTGGGATTTTAGGGGTGATCTCTTCATGTGCTCTGGCCATCTGTTTGTCAGATGTCTCCTCCTGTGGGGGAGCAGGCTGAGGAGGAGAAGCTTGAACAATCCTAGTGTCTATCTGACATGGTTCCAGTGGCCTGGAAAATACCTGTTGGTAAGCAGCTCAGGGATCTCAGTATGGCCACTGGAGGAGCACCTTTAACGCAAGACCATTGCAGGAGTCCATACTGGGAGTCGCGGTGGCATGCAGAGTTGGTTCTGCCATTCTTAATGATGGCTGCACTCTTCCCCTTGGCTATCAAAGAGTACATTCATGACAGGATATGCTGAGGAACCCTGGACTGAAAGAGAAGAGACCCACTGAAGTCCCCTTCATCTTCCTGAACACTGACCAAAGGAGGAGTCGCCACAGGAAAGGATGACATCTTGCAGTGCTGAAGGACGGTAGCAGTCTAGAGGACAAGGTCTTGCTACCTAAAGATGTTCAATACTCATGAGAAATGGTGATTCTGACTCATTTGTTACAGTCAGGTCCCTCACATATTCAAATTGTTGCAATACTGGTTAGGGCTGGAGATCTGCACCCTGTGGCTCTTTGGGTGCTCCCTTGCGGCTCTGGGCCTCGCCTCCCCTCCCCTCCCATCACCAGAGGGCCCTGCAGGAAGCTCACACCAGATTCTGGGCTCTCCCCACACTAGGGGATCCTGTGGTAGGTGCTCTGGCCCAGCTTCCAGCTCCCTCACCACCATTATGACTCTCAAAACACTTGGTCATTGAGGGAATTTTTAAAAACAGCTCTTATCTTTTGGGTTATCAACCCCTGGGTTAGAGAATTGGTACCAATGTGATAGCCAAGAAAGCAGTAGTGGAAGCTGATGGAATCTATGACGGCAGACATATTAATGTATGTGCCAATGGACTCTGGAGCCATTGGATGCTCAAGAACAAGTGCCAAATGGGTAGATGCCAATGGCAGGACTGAGCCTGAAAGTGATGAGGTATTAATACTTACCATCCTTGCCCCCATAGAGAGTACTGAACCTGTCATAGTGACATCTCTCCCTTGAGTTTTGGGGCTTTCTGGTTCTGCTGGTGTTGGGAGGAGGAATGTTTTGACTCAATGGTACTGAGCCAAGAGGTTGAGGCTTCAGAGATCACAGATCTCACAGGGGACTTTTTTTTTCCCCTCTTCAGATTTAAGTGTACACTTCCCCTCACCCCCAGCAGCCGTCTCAGAAATCTCTAACTTTCTTAAGGAAAGCCTGCACACAAGTAGAAGGGGCACTGGATTGGTCACAGATATGATGTACATTTGTGTGAAGGTGGAGGGGAGGGTTTCCCAACTTGAATCAGATACTGGTCAAAGTGAGCACTTCATCATTAGCCGTCTGAGCTTCATCTCCTGTTCTTCCTTGTCCACAACTTGAGAATTAGGCAGACTTTCCATTCCGAGAGATGTGGGACTCCCCAAACAATGAAAACAATTAGAGTGGTCATCGTTTACAGGGATAACCTCTTGACAGGAGAAGCAGTGTTTAAATCCTGGCACGCCAGGCATAACCTGCCAGGATGACATGGTTCTCCCCCGCAAAAGAGAGAAGAAAAGACCCACCAAAGCAAAAATTATCCTTTACTAACAATATTCATCAACTATCAACTTAAAACAATTATAAGGACACAAAAGAGCCGAGGCACTCTCAAGGAAGACATGCTGCTACTGTTCCACCACAGGCTGAGGTGGTTGAGAAGCAACTGAAGGGAGTTTGCTTGATCCTTCCTACATAGACTCAGTGCCTGGCACCAGTATGTGCTGAACAGGCACTGCTGGTGGAAAAATCTCCAGTCAAGAGCTAAAGAGGCACATGTGCACCTGATGTGAAACACCCAGAGATGCTACTCGGAGAACATGAATGTAAAGAAAAGCAAAACCAAATACATTTGGATGGAAAGTGAATGGATTATTTTGGTTATAGAAGATCAGATCTTTCATAATTTTATACACCTTACCTGAGACATAGTGCCATTTTCATTACGAGAGCAGATTATTTTTCTCCTTTTGTATGCCAGGGAAACTGAGATCTATTTGAAATTATTTTTCATGAATATAGTGGGCTCATGAAAATTTAGCAACTAATTCTGAAAATTAGACAATATAGTTTATCATAGATTTGCAATTTTAACACAAGATCTATTTAAAATTGAAATAAGAATTCATTTTGAGATGACTGTTGGAGGAAAGAAAAAGTGGTCCTCTTAACTAATTGCTAGTGTCAGTAGAGAATCACCAAGTAGTAATGCTGTAAGAGATTACAAGAGAGCATTTCTAAAAAGCACATGGCAATATTTTTAAAAGCCAAAGTGAAACCAGACTACTTTTCACTCCATTCATCACTTCACTTTTAATTTCTATGTCTAGACAGAAAAGCTAATACAATATGAAATGTTACTGCAACCAGAATATTCAAATAATTTAAGAATCTGTGTATACTCAATCACTACTGATAGCTTTTTTCTCTCATTGCATTTACTGAAATTCCACTACTGAACCCACACATATTGTGGCCTTTGCAAAATAAGTTTTTGTTTTTTTTTAATTAAATGTACAGCACCACCTAGTGTTGTTCATTAACTATAATCATCAACATTATGAAAACTGGTATTTACTAAACAAATATCTTTATATTGGTTTCGTTTGCTGTTTTGGAGAACCTGTTGCTTTCTGTGTGGATTATGTATATGTTGGTATGCACAGCCGGGCGTTATTTTCAGTAATGCTGAGCACTCACCTCTCTTGTCGGCTTGAACAGAGTTGAAGATGTTCAGCACAACTGGGAGGTGTAATTCCTAGCTCAGCAAAGGTACATGTATTAGCTCGACTTGAAAGAGTGCACTAAAATAGCAGTGGGGCAGGGACCACACAGGCAGGCAGTGGCTCACATTAGCTGCCTAAGAAGATACCTAGAACCTCAGGCAGTGTTGTACTCAGGCACCTAGCCTGCATCGCTGTCTGTACTGACATGGTCACGGTGCTAGTTTAGTGTACTAATTTGAGCAGAGTTAGCACCCATGTATTTACACTTCCCAGCTACTCTGTAGACATATATATAGTGGCTAGCACCTCTGCTTAACATGCAGAAGGTCCTGGGTTCAATTCCCAGGGGGTTGGACTTGATGATCTCATGAGGTCCCTTCCAGCCCTATGATTTAATATGATTTGATTAAATATAGCCTCAAAAGCTGGCAACAGGTCGCCTTATCTGGAATGGTGTATGAAATAGGCCAGCAAACTGTGTATTTTGTTTTAAATTATCTCAGTGTGCTCTCAGACTTTTAACAGGCTCATTTTATAAATTTGAAAATCAAGTTATCAAACAGAGAGACTTTAAACAAACACACACTTACCTGTAAGCATTAATGTAATCCTTTCTGTGCTGCAGAAGAAAATCTTTCAGTTTCCCAATATTGGTAATCTAAACAGGAAAATACAGTATAAATGTTAAAAATCCATGTTACCTGATTGTGAGTTAACATTTTTCTATTTTCTGCTTGATATACAAATATCAGTATGTCCTGTGCACTTCAACTATAAACTGAACTGAATTATTCAATTATGTAAATTTGATATTATAAAGGCTACACAGACCTAAGTTATTTGTACAGATTCCCTTTGGGAGCAAGATTTTCATTTTTATCATACATGTAGCTAATGCACAAAAATAATCATAAATATATTCGCTGAGAGCCCAGCTTGAACAAAAAACGCACTTTACTCAAAAAGAGATTACAAGAATCTCAGAATAGAGTCTTAGTGACCTCAAGAACCAAGATTCCCTTAGGTGATGGCCTTACTAAACCTCAGATATGGTTCACTATAAAAAAAAGTTACATTTATACACTGCCTGTATGCAGAACAAATGAATTTTTCAAAGGAGAAACCAAAAATCTCCCAGAGGTTTTAAAAATAGAATTATTCAGTGCCCAAAAATGTGCTTTGAATTATACAGACTACCGCAAATAATTGAATTGTCACAAATACAGAATTATGACATTTGGTTGGGAATAAACATCAGTGCAGGGTGGGCTAGCTGCTGGTATGGATACATCTCAAAGTGCCCTCTAACAAAGATGCCAGTGGGACTACGACCACTTAAAATAAGTCTTGCTGAAGCAGGCGGGGACTGGTAGCCACAGTAAGCTGCTCATTGAGATGGAAAATTCTGATTTCAAACCAAGGGTGTCAGCATTGGATAAAAAACCAATAAAGCTCATCCATTAGATATGCTTATGAGAACTGACATTCATCCCAAATATACCACGCAATTATGCACCTACAACGCTAAGTGCAAAAAAGCCTTGCCTGGCTGTTTTAACTGGGCTGCTAAAGATAAAGAAGCAAGTGAGAAAGCTGAGATGCGCAAGCTGGAATGCAGAAAAGCTGACTGGAAGAATCTTGGAGCAATGTGAGACCCTAAGGAGGAAGACAGTACACTTGGCACGTGTACAAGAGATTTAATGCAAAAGCTGAACAGCTCAGATACCGGGGGAGGGTTACAAACTCTACTATTCAGGGAGTTCAAACTTCCAAAGTGGTGTTGAATAATTCTAGATGAAACCATACAGAAGCATGTGAGAGAAGTAACCCAGAAGGTCAGACTAACTGGTAAGCATTTGTTGGGAAAAGTTAACTATCCAAATAGCAAGCAGGTATGTACAACACATAGGAGAAGATCAAAAGGCAAAAGAGGAGTGTTTGGGTGAGGAGTTGTGGCTTATTGGAAACATATCACCCAACAAGAAGATAATTGGAGCAGGTGCAAATGCACACACTGGAACTGCAAAGGCTAGATATGAGACAGTTCATACAGGGCACGGCACAGGAACCAGAAACTACCAGGGGTCCTACAGATTTGTCTGGCACTAAACACGGTGATTGCAAACACACTTCTATAAGGTGGTTTTCCCTCTGCTGACCTTATGCCAGTGCAGGACACAAGTTCCATATTGATCCCTTTTTAACAAGAAAGAATTATAAGGTAATACCCAATGAGGGCACTGTGAATCAGCACAGACTTCTTTTACAGACATCTGAGACCTCTGCATTCTGAAACATCTGAATCCCTGGGAACTGAAAAGATCTAAGCCAGGGGTCAGCAACCTTTGGCAGCCCCAGCGCCAGCCCTGCCCACCACACCCTCAGTGGGTGCCAGGGGCATGGTCAAAAGGGGGTAGGGCCAGGCCCCTGGTTCCACGGTAGGGCCAGGTCCCGCCCCCACCGGTGGGCAGCCTCCAGGTTCCAGCTGGGGCCACCTCTTTCCCCGCAGCCTCCAGGTCTGGCCAGAGCCTCCTCTCTCCCCCATCAGCGTTGGGGGGGAGGCGCTCCCCTCTAGCCTTGCACAATAGAGGGCTGGGAGCCACACATTGCAGCTTCTGCTGGCCTGGAGCCATGGTACATGGCTCACCCTGCCCAGTCAATGCAGCGCTGGGGGAGCAAGACCAGCAGGAAAGCCTGAGCAGCACCACATGCCACTCAGGCTTAGCCCCTGCGCCAGTTTTGGCACAGGTGCTGGGGGTTGTCGACCCCGGTCTAAGCAGTGGAAACAAAAAGATGGAATCAACACACTAACTCAGCCCAACTAAATTACGGTAAACTGAGGCCTTGGCATACCACAACACAGCCCCCCTGCCATAGTTCATATCCTGCATCTCTGAGAATAGGTCTCCTTCAACATCCAAAGAGAGTAGAGGGAGCAGGATGCAGTTAACCCAGGCCTTGATAAAAGTACGTTTCTGGTTGTCATCATGACCAGTTTTAGTAGTCTGTCACCTAGCTCCACTGCAGAAATGTAATGGAGGAGCACCCTCTGGAGACCAAAAGAAAAACTGCTGGTGCCTAGCTGTGAGCCAGTTTTGTTCACCCCCCGAGTTAACTCTGCACTGAGATGCACAAAAGAATTCACATCTCAGAGTTATTTCTGGCTAACTACAGATTCAGGCCTTGGGAAGCAAGGTTCCTACCACAATGACAAAATCCCTTACCTAGATATAGGCTGCATTGCGCTCCAGGATTATGCCAGAGCTATACTACTTTAGTCCCTGTAGTGTACACACGTCCAGACAGACATTATTAAATGGGTTACATTAATGTCACATTTTTCAGCTTTTCTTTATCTTTCTGGGGGCTAAGAAACACTTTAGAAACTGCAGCCATAGGGATAAAACTATAACGCCAAAGAGTTAACCTTGTCCTGTCCTTCAGGAAATATCTGCTTAGTCAGGCCTTATGGTCCAACACAGAATTCAACAAATCTAGGCTGTGTTGGCCCAGTAAGGAGGCAACAGTGTTAGAGTTAAGGGCTCTTCACTGGAGATGCTGTGGTGCTACCTCCTACATCACTACGTACCTCCTGCACAATTAACTGAGAGGTGAAATCCTTAAAACAGTCGTTACCACATACATTTAGGACATTATAGATCCAAATCAACAACTTAACTAGAATACTAAAGTAACAAATCTGCAACAATCTAAAATCTTGCAAGTTAACTTTTTTAAACTTAAATTTACCTTGGTGGGGGGTTGTCCTATGCTTGGGGTAAAAATAAAAAAATCAACTATACAAATAGACTAGGATTAACCATTTCTAATACCTATAAAGAAAATTTAACTTATTTAAAAAAAACTTGCCTCACAAATTTCAGCTCAATCTAATCTTAAGCATCACAAAATTAAGTGTCCCAATCACAGTCAAAAATTCCCAAGAGTAATACTATTAGAGAGGAAATGCTTTGAGTCTTGATTCTTAGGGAAGTGAAAATTCAATAATCTGGTACATACAACACATCATCCACTAGATGGCAACAGAAGCTAGAGTTGTGCAAAAATCAAAGCTTTATAGTTTTAAAATGACATTTTTGTTTCTAACTTTAAATCCCAAGCAGCACATATTTTAAAGACTGCATCTTCATTTAGACAGTGTCTTGAATGAACGTGTTTTTTTAAAAAATAATGAATCAAGTTGTTATTAAAAATATAAGATTAAATGTTTCACTTAGTGCAAGTCCAACACAAAAGGAAGCTGTGAACGGTTGCCATCTGCTGTCACAGGTGGCATGCACAATTTTACTTATACTTGGGGCCTTCATTGGCCTTTTTTATTGTATTTTTCAAGGTGGGATACTTTTTTTAGAAAATGAAACTGATATAAATAGAAGAGCATTTGCTAAGAAATATTTTCAAAAGACACATAAAAATAAGGCCTAAGCAACTTGGCCAGTGACCTCTCAATAGCGCAGCAATATGTACAAAATTTCTGTTACTTGCAACAATCACTCATGGAACCATAGTTTCTGATTTGCATAAGTTCACCATTGCAAGAAACAGTAGCATTATTTATAACTAAAATGACTGGAGTGTTCCCATGATCTATTCTAGGAAGAATTCTGCAATACTGAATAATTATTTTCGCTGAACAAATGTTGCATTTTGTCAAGTTTACACTTCCATCTGAACAATAAAACACTATTGCCTGCCATATAAAGTTGATGAAAGGTTTGTTAAGCTTCTTAACTATATGTTAACTTTAAAACTTTTTTGCAATGCAGTCTGGAAAAAAAAAAAAAAAAAGAGACTTACAAATACGACAAAGATGCACCACAGAACAGCTTTTGCATAAGTTTTCCATACACTATGGACCACATCAATTTAACTGACAGCAGTTTAAACACTAATTATGAAGAGAAGTTAAAATTTAAAATAACAAATAGTTTTTAAGGAATCCTAAAATTAAGCTCCATATTTAGACACACACACACAGTTCTGATTTTTAATGCTTTTGTTCACAGAAACTTTTCATTTACCACCACTCTTCTTGCCAATGTAAAGTTTTTCAAAACAGTGACGTTTATAAAAGTATTTTTATTTTACACAGTGGATTTATTTTTAGTTCAGATGTATCCATTGACTGCTAATAGAACATATATTACAAGGATTTGTGGCTTTCAAACAGCAGTCAGAAGATACAGGCACTGCACAGCCCAAACATGAAAAGCTACTACCTCCGTAGTACTGGGACCTGTAGCTACAATTATAATTAAGGTTGCAGATGTGTTTCTATTGTAAAATGCAGTAACTTTCTAAAGCTTTCACCTTCTTGGCTGAAATTTTCGAAGCCTGGCCTCTGGTCAAAGGTGAACTTTACTTGGAATTTGGAGCAAAAACCTATTCAAAATTTAAGAGTACATGGAGAGTTTAAAATCAGTGAGTGTTTTCCCATAATATGCTTTGTTTTGTTGAATTTTTAAATTTTTTTTACAGCAGGAACAGTTGGAACAACAGGAAATTTGGTATGGAAATAGCTAACTAGCTCTCACTGAGAAGTCTTCCAGTGAGAATTGATACTGATTTCATAGAGTACAACTTTCTGAGGTTCACAGCCCTAAGGCTCAGATCCTCAAAGAAGTTACATACGTAATTAAGCATGGTAGCCCTTCTGAGTCCATACATGTATGTCTCTCCAGGATCAAGGTCTAAGCATAAACTGTACATTTTGCATGGGGATTTTTTTTTAAGTTCATGAAATGAGCAGCTCAGAAATGCTGAAATGTATCTGAGTACAATGTCAATTTGGCTTTGTGGGGAAAAGCGTACTAAAGGTGTGCATTGGCTCCTCAGGATCCCTTGATTCAGATCGGGGCACCTTATAAAGACATGAAAGTTAAGAGGGGAGGTTTTAAAATGTGCAGTAAAAGCTCTATTAGGAGGCACTTTAGGAAACGTATGCATAACATACACATTTATAGTTTAAAGGAGATGAGATTTGTGGTTTACTTTCAAACTAGTCTCCAGGCCTTCTAGCTATGTTTTAGGAATCCAAGGTCAGTATCTGATATAACAATCATAAATGCTGCAATTCCTCCGTATAGAGGAATATGATGATGATGAAATGCAAATATTCAACTTTAGCTCTGAACTTCCTAGCTGAAATAATACTGGCTTCACACTATTCCAACGGTTTTTGGTGGCTAATTATTTCTAGTCCATCATATGAATTTCTTAAATGAATCCTAAACAACTTCTTTAAAAAAGGGGAAGGGGGGGATTACATTAAAATGACATTTGCCCAGTTTTCGGATGATTTGTCTCTTGAGCATATACATTTGGTTTAGGTTTCCACTGTAACGCTGAAGTTCTTAAAACAGGTCACGCAGATCAATTGCTCTAGTAATCTGAAACCCAAAACAGCAAGTAGTATCTAAACAATGGGACAGGGTGGCCCTGCACTTAAACAGGGTAACAGAAAGCCAGGAGACAGTCAGCCTGGCTACCTCTAATCTCATGAAAATTATTACCTTGTTCAATTTCTGCTTTACATCAGCAAATTGCTTACAACAACAATCCCTGGGAAAAGTCCAAAAATAGAGGATAATTCAAAACTATCTTATATAATTTACATATTGTGTCATGGGTGATTTTTCTATAGCAATATTACTACTAGGAATGACAGAACTAGATAGAATAGAATCGAATCATAGGGTTAGAAGGGACCTCATGAGGTCATTGAGTCCAACCCCCTGGGACTTGAACCCAGGACCTTCTGCATATTAAGCAGAGGTGCTAGCCACACCACTGGAGAGACGGTGTTACAACCTAAGTTTTATTTTAAAAATTAAACACCAAAATCAAGCTCAATGTAGAGCCTGACTATGAAAAAAGTCCTGTAAAAGGGGGCACGTGGATGCTCCAAAAAGTCAGTTCTTGTTTCTATATAGAACATAACACAGAGCACAATGACCTTTGCCAACAAAATCATTCAAATTCCAAGTTAAATCCATAACCATACCTCAGAATTCTATTATTCCAAATCACATTCCTTGCCTTCATTGTGGTGTCCTTCAAAGTAAATAAGGCATGAAACTTTAAACACTAAACAAATGTACTCTTAAAGTGCTTTTTACGTATTTCTCCATATAGCTAGGGAACATTCAAATATTTTCTGTTTGGGGAAAGCCAAAAAATAAAATTTGAACGCATGCCTACAAAATTTATATTAACCACTGCAAAAACGTTATAGAGATTTGACATTTTATTATTTATCATTTGTATTAAGATGAAAGAGTTAATATATTTTTGCCAGATTTATAGCTGAAAACATTTTGTTTTACACAGTATCAAACTGACAAAAATCAAACACATTTGAATAGTACTCTGTAATACAATAAAGTAAGTTTATTTTGGAATGAAACATTTTTCATGTTATACTTCTTACTTTATCAAACATATTTATTGTACAGATTCAAAAATTATCTCACTGATTTTGACTTTTATTACTCTCAGTTCACATTTTAAATACTATAACTTTTCAAACATATTCTTCACCTGCATTTGATCATTTAATTTTTTTTTTCTTTTTCTTATTTTGTAATCTAAAGATGAGCAGAGGCTTGGAGTTATTTAACTCAGTCTCAGATTAAGTCCATATAAGAACATTTTGCAATATTGTTCTTTAAAAAGACCAGTTCAAAAAAAGATCTAGAAGATTTAATAAAAAACACATACTTGATTAGCCTTTCTTAAGAAGCGTGCAATTGTTACCAAGCATTGTGATTTTAAATTTAGTTTTATGAGGCAGAGGATGGCAAAACTAAGACTAAATCCTTGTTAATTTACTTAAACACCCTGAATGCTTCCACTGCTTTCAGTAGCACTGAGAATACTCAGAATCTTACAGGATTTGGATCACTGTTCATTTTACTATACATTAAAAATTTAGCACTATACCTAAATCAAACTTTAGAACTATGCAAAAACCTGTTAAAGCCTCAGAATGTACTGCATGTTTTCTAGGACCAAAAAATACAATCTTTATCAGATATACATCAGTGTAATGGTTTTTTAAGTGTTTAGGTAGACTCTCTCAATGAACTGCTAAAATATAAAGTTAGAAGACAGAAATTGCTTTAACAGATTAATTGAAACAGAAATTTAGGAACTTTAAACTGGAAAAGTACAGTACATTTTGATTTAATGACAATAACATATTTAGCTTTTGTAGAATCTTTTTAAATGTTTTAGCAGAATAGATCAGTTTGCTACCTATGTCTACACAAACTCTGAAGACATTTTATGAGAACACACTCAAATGATAATTGAAGGGCTCAAAGAACATTCCTGAACTCTAGACCAAAAAAATGGAAAATCTCTATTCAAAACATTCTAAATTTTCAGCTCTACTACTCTGCATATATTCTCACACACATTCTCTTTCTGGCAATGAGAACATTCAATAATAAAAAAAATAAAAAATAGAGGCAACATCTGATTTTAATAGACCTTTCCAATTTGTTTTTTCATGTTTGTTGTCCAACTCTAATCATAACTTTCCTTAACATTTATATTTTCACACAACCATCCAAAACCCCACTGACTAAAATACAAATCCCACAACAATTGCGGGGATGTTTTGCTTGAGAGATAAAAGCAAGCTGGTCAAAGTATGTACTTGCAAAAATTGGCCTTTACTTCTGCTGTTGTAAACACTCCATTAAGCAACTCTTCAATAACAGTATTAAACTACATTTGTGTATTTTTGTAACAGATATTTTTCTTTCCCTTCTGTTCTCACAATTTAAACTCATTTAATGTAAAATATTCTTGACTCATGTAGGTTTTAAAATATTTCCAATCATATTTAACACATTCAGTAATAAAATGCTTTGGGATTTTTCTGACATTCATTAGAAAATTTTTAATACAAGTTTATGTACTCAAGGCCCAATCTACAAAGATTTGAACATGAATGTGTTTACCACGTTGTCCATGGAACTAGCCACAATGCACGGAAAAAAGCATGTAAAGTCAGTGGGACTAGCCACAGCATAGAAAGTTAAGATTGTGCATAAGCCTTACTCAGAACTTAACAAACGGCCATTTTTTCATATTGAAGTCATCAGGGACAAGAGTCTACACTGTCCCTTTAGACACCTAAGTACAACTGTTAGGGGCACAAAACCCCTGCTCTGCTGCCACTTAACTCTGTAGACATCTGAGTTTTCATGGTAAAGTTCCCATGGCGCATAAATTTCTAGTAGCATGCATGTGCACAACCATCGCAGTTCTGTCACTGCCAAGCAGCTCACATCTAACCCCAATGGAATTCACCAAGTAGTGTTTTCCCTCTGCCTACTGAGCCTCCAGGCCTCCAGCCGGTGATGTTAGACCCCACTTGTTAATCAATACCCCAGTGCCTGGAGCACTCATCATGGTGTGGAAGTATAAGACTCAGACAGACACTGGTGATGGGTCTGTAAACTGGGTTCTCCACCTCCTAGGTGAGTGCCATCACCCCTGGGTTACAGAAGCAACCTGTCTCCCTGGAGTAATTAATATTTCAGTATTTGTACCAAGTGGAACACCTTCAAATAGAAAGTTTGAGGGAGACCCTTCCCAGAACACCTTGTAGTCCAGTTGTTAAGGCAACCTCCTGGCAATATGGAAGAATGGCTGAAAACCCTTCTCCACGTCCTGCCTGGCCTAGAGTTAGGCACCTAAATCCCCAAGGAGGGTGGCATTCAGGCCACCCTCATCTCTGCATTTGATACCATCTAGCTCAGGCAACTTCCCACTCAGCTTGCTGGCTGTTGTGAATTTTTTTCATGCATTTAACTCTCCCTATGCATTGCACAGGAAGTCTAGCAACCGAGCCTGGGGCAGTAAAGACCTCTTGGTGGCAGGGCACCTGAAAGGTTGACTGAGCATTGCAGAACCTAAAGACATATCCAGACTGCCCTACAATTTAGACTGTGAATGTGAAAACAGCATGGACTAAATGCTGCCCTGTAACTCTGTGCGGCATGAATTTAAAGTTCCCTACTTCACAAACATAATCCTACCTAAAAAGGATTACATAAATACAAACAGGGACTATTTAAGTCTGTGCCTCAGTGTCCACACAGCAGAGTTACAGCACAGCATTTTGGTGTGCACTACTATTTACACCCTATAGTCCAAACTGTGGAGATGGGGAGTCATGCCTTAGGGCCCCCACCCCTTCACAAATCCACCGACCTCAAAGGAAGAGACTGTGACCTAAAACTGTAACAAACCTGGTTACATGCTTAATATACAGCCCACAAATAAAAATGGTGTCACATGAGATTAACTAAAGAGAAACTGATTTTACTTTTAAAATGTCATAACCAAGATCTTTTAGCTTACAAAATCCTGCTTCAAAACAGATACAAGCAAATGTATATTGATTTTTGATTTTAGAATTTTATAGATACAGTAATTACTATAATTTAAAGAAGCAAAATTGTCACTATCTATTCTATGCGACTGTGCTCAGGGCCTTTGAAAAAATTTCAGTGTGTAAACTTTATCACAAGTATTTAAAAGGAACATTTATAACAACCAATTTATAAAGACTCCCTCTTGCAAGAAGGTAAAGATTAGGATCCTTTCTTGAAAATGATGGAACTTGAACACTAAGAGCAACTAAAAAGATGCAGCAAAAACGAGAGTCCTGTGGCACCTTAAAAACTAAAAGATTTCTTCATGTATAAACTTCCATGAGCTCCAACAGACTTCATCAGACGCATGAAGGGGAAACTACAGTTGAGAGGTATGTATACATGACAGGATGGAGGAGGACAAGTGTCAGCAAAGTCAATTCATGACACAGTCAGACTGGGTCTAAGTAAGGACTTGGAATGGTTAGCACATTACAAAAAGTAATCGTCCCTGTTCAAGCAGCAACAGTCCTGTGGCACCTTATGGACAAACAGATTTCTTTGAGTATAAGCTTTCATGGGCTACAACCCATTTCAATCAGATGCATGGTTGTAGCCCACGAAAGCTTATGCTCAAAGAAATCAGTTAGTCTATTATAGGGTTGGCCAAACTTATGGAACTCAAGAGCCACACAAGTTGATTATTAAACCTTTGAGAGCCACACTGAGGCATATAGCCATATACATTTACCTACTCCAAAATCACTAAGTTTAAAATTCATTGCACACTTTATCGTAGAAAGAGGACAAATATTGATCCTACTAATGCCAGATTGTAATAATTACTTAAGGTTACCACAAAAATTAGCTCTATACAGTAAAAACTTAGCTGCTACTCAATATAGAAGTCTGCAGGCTAGTGGAGAGTTTTTTACAATCCCAATCATGCTGCACTTCTCGTGCCATCCCTGACCATGCTGCGCTTCACCCCACCATCCCGACCCCCTCCTGAACTCCTAGGCTTGGGCTGCTTTGCTAAGTTGATTTGCTGACATTCTTCTGGGAGCCACAATTTTTCATTCAAGAGCCACATATGGCTCCCGAGCCACAGTTTGGCCACGCCTGGTCTATAAGATGCCACAGGACTCTCGCTGCTTTTGCTGTACATAGACTAACATGTCCACTCCTCTGGAAAACGTCCCTGTTCACGCATTCTCACCTTCTAATCAACTGGTATGAATGGGCTCCATCTGCCCTCTGAATTGACTTTGCTGACACTTGCCCTTCTCCATCCTGTCATGAGTACATATAGCTCTCAATTGTAGTTTCTACTTTTTGCATCTGACAAAGTAGGTTGGAGCACACAAAAGCTCATGCCCAAAGAAATCTGTTAGTCTTTAAGATGCCACAGGACTCTTGCTGTTTTTGCTGTACGCACACCAACATGGCTAAAAAAGATATACAGTGCTGGCCAGGCTTCCTACTGGATATCATACACATCACCACCTAAGTAAAAAATGGTGTCTTCTAAACATTCCCATCAGTTCTTTGGCCACTGTGGTTAATAAAGGAGTGGATCTCTGAGAGACATAAGCTGTTGTTCCATCTATCCTTCGGATACCAGTGTTGCTAGTCTGGTCTAGTTCTTTGGTCCAATGTTTCCTCCTGACCACCTTAATGTGGCTGCACCACACGATCTCCTTGGCACATCTTCTGCCTCCATGTTTTGCTACTTTGAGGAATGTAGTTGTGGGGACAAGGGTGCCATTTTGCTTCAATGCACAAGTGTTTTTTGGAGCTTCAGTATCAGCTTTGGTCTTAGGGCAAATTTAGTCCCTAAATTAAGGTTTCAGTCCCTCTGTTTTTTTGCTGCGCAGCCTTAAAACTACTGGCACCAGCACCTGCCTACTCCTAGGTTGAATCACGGTGACCATGAAAGTGGCCCACCTCCCGTAGAAATCTATTGCTAAGTTTCCATGCTCAGGGAACTTAACTGGCCCAGGAATAGCAGATAGATACAAATGTCTGAAAGCAAGACATTTTTACATGGAGAACTTTTTCTTCCAGCAGGCGGTGCTACTTCCAACAGACAATCAGGCCAAGGTGTTTTACACACACAAAGCGAATGAATATTCACAGCTCCTGTCAGGAAGCCCTAAGCATGTAGAGTGAGATTTATCCCACAAGACATTTCTGGCAGGGAAAGAGAACATAAACTGCAGACTGAGAAGCAGTCTTTTAATCAAAGAATGAAAATGCAGATCTTACTTTTGATGCAACATTCCCTCTAAGGGGCCGATGCAGCTGAGCAACATGTGTTGCTTGCTGTGCGCCCTCCCGCTCCCCACATGGGCCTGATTCTGCCCCCCCCCCAAGCTCCACTGCCTGCCCGGCCTCACCACAGCGGAGCGCAGCAGTCAGCTCAGCCTACCCCAGCCAGCCGCGCCTCCCGGGGGCAGAGGGAGCCAGGGTGCTGGAGTGGCCCACCCAGCTCCCGAAGAGTTTCAACCACTTTGCCCCCAGCACCCTCCAAGGCCATGGAGCAGGCCCATTCAGGCTGTGGAGGCGGTGGAAGCAAAGCGCCCGAAAATCTTTGGGAATGGGGGTAGGTCGCTCCAGGTCCCTGACCCACGTGCCGGAGCTCAGCGCCAGCCCCCTCTGCCGCCTACAGAGGTGCGGCCAGCTGGGGGTAGGCTGGGCTGGCTGCTCTGCCCCGCTGCAGTAAGGCAGGGCAGGCGAGCAGCCTCCGGCCCCCATTCCCCCCCTTCCCTTGGAGTTGGGGGGGGGGGGCAGTTAGGGTCCCCTGCCCTGGCTGCCAGAGCGGTCAGTGAGAGCTGACTCTGAGCGGGAGTTTTAAAAACTCCTAGCTCAGAGTCCCTCTCCTCGCAGGGACCGCAGCTGCCAGCCACACCCGGCCGGCAGCCTTCCCTGCACCACGCAGCCCCAGGGAGCTACCCGGCCGTACAACTTAAGAGGGAACATTGCTTTTGAGAGGAACAAAGGAGGTAGATTTCTTTGCCATACATCTGAACACAAAGCTACCAGTCTCTTGTTCACAATACCAGCAAAAGAGCAGGTTAGCAAAGGATGTCTTCTCCACTCACTGCCAAAAGGACGCGTTTCCATCAGTCCCTATGGCAGCAGAGGCCCTGCCAAAGCTGGGATGGGACAAAGACTCAGTTTTCCTGCTGGGCAGCCTTGTACTGACAGATGTACTGGATGCAGTTAGATTGAAAGTGATTAACAATTTGTTTTAGTATTCCTGAGTTGTTGGGGTTTTTTTTTTTTGGTTTTTTTTGTTTTAAGTACAAGAACTTTCTTTTAAAAAAAACTAGCAGAATCTTTCAAAATAAAAGATGCATTTTAAGTGCAACTACTTCAGAACTGTGGTTCTCAATGATTTAACAAATGGCCAAATTTGATCCTATCAAGAGACTTTGACCTCAAATCATCACTCAGAACTAATTCAGGAATCCTCTACCTGACAGGGTAAGATCCAAGTTGCCATGGTGCCTTTGAGACGATGGCTTGGGTCTTCCCATGATCTCACTGAATTTGTTAGCACCCTGCTTGGCAGAATCGTATTGGAGATGTCATAGCACAAATGTATACTACAGGGGTAGTCAAGAGATAGTCCATGGCCCAAATTCAGATTGCCAGAGGCTTTTCACCTGACCACAGGCATGCCAGGACTCCAGGCCCAAGCCTCTGGCAGGCTACCCCTGCCAAGAGTTCCTGCATGCCACACAGCAGGGGCTGAAGCCCTGAGCCCTGGTGCTGCCCCATCGTGCCTGACAGGGATCTATTTAGAGAGGGCAGAGTGGTCACCTGCCTTCTTGCCGAGCTCCATTCAGGGAAGGAGAGGTGCCTGCCACCCTAAGTTAACTGTCAGCCCCAAGCACCAGCTTCCCAAACCCACCAGTCACTCTTCCACTTGCACTAGCCCCTCCCCAACTAACTGTCCACATGCACCACTACCAGCCCCCTCCACCACCCCCAAATTTCATGGTCTGGTCAAAAGCCTCATGCAGCCCGTATTTGGCCCATGATCTACTTCCTGACTACTCCTGCAATAGGCCCTTTGTATACTACACAGCAATGTGTATGTTCACTGAACAGGAGCACTTGCAATAGTGAAAATAGTTTCTTTGGAGTCCACCTTGACAAAAGTGACCACCCCAATAAACAGGAATAGCTCCACAATGAGATTCTTTGAAATGAGACTGGAAGGTCTTTCATCATGTCCATAACTGCTGTGAACAGTCAAGAGGATGACCTGCATGGTTTCATGCCATCCAAGTAAAATGCTAATGCTCTCCAAACATCCAGTTTAGGAAAGAAAGCTGGTAAGAAAGTTGCCTTATTGAGGTGTGAGAAATAACTGAGGTGAGAAATACTGGAAGAAAGCATAATCATATCTTGTCCTTGTGAACAGTTATATTCAAAGGATCAGATACCTGGTTCTCAATTCTCCTAACACCAAAAATACTGCCTTCACTGAAAGATGATGCAATGAACAGATAGCCAGAAGTTAAAAGATTGAACCCATTAGCTTTATTAACACCAAGTTTAAGTCGCAAGGTGGAATAGGGATATTCTTCTTGGGGATATCAACAGTCCAGACCCTTAAAAATCTTGAGTAATATGGGATTTGAGAAAACTGAGTGATTATCAATCAGAAGGTGGAAAGCAGAGAGAGTTTCTCATGTGCACCTTGAGGGATCTAATGGTAGGACCATGTCGTTTCAAGTAAAACCAACAGTCCAGCACGTTTCTCTGGTGCTGGCTTCAGTGTAATACCTTTTTGCTGAGACCACAAGGAGAATTGTTTTCACTTCAACTGAACCTAGTAGAAGTGGACTTGGGCTATTCATGAGGTCCTTCTGTGCATCCCGTGAACAGACCTACTCCTGAAATGTTAACCATGGAGCATCCAGGGTATAAGGTGAAGAATATCTGAGCTGAGACAAAGTAAGCAACCATGGTCCTGCGAGAGTGGATCTGAGTCTGCTGGAAATATTAGTGGATCCCTGACTGAGCGGGTCAGTAGTGGAAAACCAATGCTATTGAAGCCACATGAGTGTTATGAAGTTCATGTAAGAATAAGTCTTTTTGTTTTTTAAACAATATTCTGCACAAGAACAGAAACAGAAGGAAAGCATATGTGAGACTGTCCTTCCAGGGCAGCAAGAAAGAAAGAAAGTCCATCAGAAACTCTGTATTACGACCTACTTGTGAATAAAACTAATGACACTTCCTGCTGTGCTGAGCTGCTAACAGGTTTATGTGTGGAACCCTCCGAAACTTGAACAATGAGTCTGGCTGGGAAAACTGCTCCTTATGACTGGGGAAAGATCTACTATTCAATCTATCTGCCAAACTCTTCTGGACACTAGGAAGAAAAGAGAGAAGCCTTAAGATGAATTGAGTTGGTGATGCAAAACTCCCAAAATAGTACCGCCTCTTGGCATAGAAAAGTTGATCTGGCCCCCAGTCATCTGTTCAGAGTCATAGAACAAGGCTGCCATATTGTTCATAAGAACTAATGAACTCCTTTTCCCTTGATATATTGAAGTAAAGCATGACAAGTCAGACAAATGGTCTTAGCCATCTCACATTTATGTGCAGAGCTAAATCCTGGCAAGATCAGGGACCTTAAGTCTATAGAGTCCCCAGGTGGGGTCCTCTACCAAGGGCAGAAGCATCTGTAACCAGAGTCAAAGCAGATTGCAGGAGCACAAAAGGAACTCCCACACATAACTTCAGCTGGGTGCAGCTACCTGCCCAAAGACACTCAGACTCCTGTGGACACTCAAACCCCCATGTCCAGTGGGTGACAAACTGGAGAGTACACTGAGCTCAGCAAGCTGTGCTCAGATGAAACCTGGCATAAGAACCACATAAGAACATGAGGCCATGTCCCCCACAAGCTTGAGTTAGTTTCATGCCATTGTGGTAGGATGATCCTTCAGGCCTACTGAAATGGCCTACATCATCTGGAATCTGATTTGCAGAAATGCCACATATGAAGAATCCAAGATTGCTTCTAGAAACGGTATTCTCTCAAGAGGTGAGAAGACTGACTTCTCCTTGTTGACCAGCAACTCCAGCGCCCTGATGGTGAATTGGAGTTTGAGCACGCCAGATACCATCTAACTCACAGATCGACTTCTTATGTACCTGTTGACCAGATACAAAACCAGTTTTACTTCCTATTTCCTCAGGACCATGGCCACCACTGCCATGCACTTTACAAAAAACACAGAGTCTCAGTTAGGCCAAATGCCAAGGCGGCAAACTGATAACAAGGTTGGCTGACCAAAAATCTGAAGACTCTCCTGTAGCGCTGATGCATTGCCATATAGGAATAGGCATTCTTTAAGTCCAGGAAGGCATACCAGAAGCCAGACTGACCATGCAAAACAATTTTTTTTAAGGTATATGTACAGCTCTCACTGATCCAGTATGGGTCTGAGACCTCCTTTTGACTTTTCTGTCAGGAAAAAGCACGAATAAAAACTCTTTCCCCTATGCAGAGGAAGAATGTCTTTGAGGGGTCCAAAAGGAGACACTGGCCCTTTTAAAGGAGGCTCTTCTCTTGAGAGTGGTCCCTGAAAAGAGAGGAGGGAGTTGGTGAGGAGAAGGAACAGGAACCAACTGAAGAGTATCTCAATTCCACATAAGACTCACGAGTCTGTAACAATATGAGCGCAAACACATAGGAAGTGGGATAATCTGCTAGTAAAAAAAAAATAAATAAAATAATAATAATGGAAGCCAGCGTGTCAAGCTGACTGTTTGCTAGAGAGACAACATAGCGATAACACTGTAGACGGACTGTTTGGCTTTTCCAGGATGTCTGGACAAGCTTGCTATACATGAAAAATGAGGAGCTGGAGGTCCTCCTCAGACCTTTCCTCTCCTCCTAGACTGATCATGCTGCTGAAGCACAGAGAACCAACATCCCTGGAATGACTAAAGGTGGAAACGTTTCTTCTCTAGGAGTGGTTGGTAAATGCCTGAAGATACAGTATAGCCCTAGAGTCCTTGAGACTATGAAGTACATCATCTGTCTGCTAGCAGGAAAAAAGAGTGAGTCCCTTTAAAGAGGGATCCTGAATAGTTTGTTGGCCCACCTATGAAGGGCTCAAGATCACTGATATAATGTACACCACATGCATTACTATGATAGATGCTAAGCAGTTTCTGCTCCATCTAACGCAGTCTGAAGGAAAGCCCTAACCATCAGACTTTCTTTGTCCACTACTACCCGAAACTTTTGCTGCTACTACTCTTATTACTGCCTGAGACCATTGCCTGGTTTTCTCTGGCAACTTGTCTGCCAATTTGTTAACATTTCCCAGAGAGAGAAATCATCCTTTCCCAGCAAAGTCTGACGATTATTGAAACCGTAAACCCATTGCAGATTAAATATTTCTACGAAAAAAACTGCCTTTCTCCACCTCCCTTGACTGTCGTGTAAGAGCAGGATTTTCCCATACATTTCATTTCATTAACAGTTGACAGCACAAAGTGCCCTGGTATGGAATGAGTGTAAAAATGCTTATAAGACTGAGATGGCACACAATACTTCCACTCAATCCTTTTAGCTGTGTGTAGCAGAGAAGATGGCATTTGACATATGACCTTGGTGGAGTACAGAATAGCCTCATTTACAGGGTGAGCTATTCAAGAGGGCCCTACTTATCCTAAAACATCTACAAATCTGTGCAAACTCTCTTGAACTACTCCTGGGTGTTCAGGGAGGAAGCAACCCTCTTCAGCTGGTTCTCACAGACCGTGTAATCATCCAGGACACAGGAGACACGACCACATCATACACTGATGAGAAGGCGAGTCTATGAGTCTTTACAGATATCCGATGGACTGAATCTTGGAGGAGAGGTTAGTTTAGATGGAGCCTCGTGTTATTCCTCCATTGGAGAACCAAATGGAGCAGCTTCCTCTCATTCAGAACCCAATTTGGTACCAGGGTCACTTTGCATGACTCCTCACCAAGCTCTCTCTCCTGGGGGGATCAGAAGTGAGGCTGGTACAGAGCAAATCTGGTAGTGGGAGGAAACGTCCACAGTTCCAAAATGGTCATTGGTAAGGCACCGACTTCTTTCAAACCAAGGCTCCATGCCCGTGAGCCGACACAAGACCTCAGCCAGAGGACAGCAACAGCTTCTATGATAAGGTCAAGACACATACAATCCAACCTCTGACTTAGATAACAAACCCTAGTCAGCCAACCATGCTGGTAAAAGAACGGTATCCTTCAGTGCAGAGAACAGACATCAGAACTCCAGAGAAAATGGTACCTCAGCACCACATGAGACTTGCTACTTGAGAGCTCTGAAGCCCACCTAACCCTTTGGGCCTGAGCTCAGTAGCTAGCCTAAATCTTTGCTGGAGCCACAATGGTCACATTAGTACCACACTAATATTTTTAGACTGCTAGTTTGAGCCAAGTTAGTGTAAACCTTTCCAGACAGGCTGGAAAGCTCATTCCTAGCTCAGCACTGAAGACGTACCTTTAGATAGCTATTTTGGCCTATCATAGCATACTTTCAGCAAAATAAAACTATGGGTAAGTAATTTTCTCTTGATGACTGCATATTACAAGCTAAATATTGGTCCCAAGAAAAGATTTGAGAATTCTGTACTATGGATCAATAAACAAAGTTTTAGGGATACTGATCATGGAAAATCAACATTATCCTTAGCAGCAAGCAAATTATTTTAATATTTGTATGACTGAAAACTACAGCTCCCACTGAATACCTGACAATAGAGTTTGGTTATGTAGCATGTTATTCCATTCTTCTCACTCGTACCGTGCTAACAATTCTTGTAATCTTTTTAAAAACGTCTATTTCCTGTAATTTGGTTACCTTGGTGAATAATTATTTTACATTTTTATGATGCCACTGAGCTACAATTACAAATACTTTTTATGCATTTAGATCTAGGAAAGTAAATTTAAGTAACATTTTCTGTTAAAGAGAGGCTATGTCTAAACAAACAACTTTTCTTTAAAGCAATCTATAGATTTCTTCCCCCTGTAACCTGAGAAATTAATCCTGAGCGTTGACAGAATAGCATAAAACAGCATTTATTTAATGAAAATCAAAACATTGCTCTTGCAAATTTGTGTTAGTATTTTTTCTTTACTTGAACAAAAATTTCTGCATGTAGCCATGGGATTTTGCTTGATGGGCTGCTTCTTACAGCTTAATTGTACCCAATTAACCAGCTTCAACAAAGCATTCAGATTTCTGTGCGTTTTAATTTTACTCTAAAAGAGCATCAATCAGAAAGGAAAAAAAAAGTCTTTAAAAAAAGTCTGTGCTCTGAGTTGTGTCAACGATGTCAAGCAGCCAGGAAAATCACAATTACATTGTAAAGTTAGTGGGAAAACAGCACAAAAAATTTTTATAAGAGTTTTTCCATATAACATATAGCTCAAGTATGACAGACAAGAAGCAACCACAAACTAAGCTACATATTTATGTCAGCATGACTAAAAAATGGCAGGACATTAAGAAGAACAGTTTTCACTATGGAATAGAAGTATTTACAAAGTTTCATGCAGCAGTCCTCTAAACTACAGAGCCCCAGCAACAAATAGCATGATGTCATTTAAGAAATTGTTCTTTATAGCTTAGTTAAGAGAATTAAAGGGAACATAATTATCCATTACTTTTCCAAAAAGGAGAAAAATAATTGTTTAGGTTCACACATAGGTGCATAGATAGGTTTGATGCTACAAAATCAGAAAAAGCAAAATGCGGACCACAGGCATGTCTACCCTGCAAACTTAACTCAATGCATTTTAGGTTGTCTTACAGCTACCATCATAATTATTGTGGTGGGTCACGCCCACACCGCCCTTCTTCTGGTGGTGGTGCACAACTTCAACAGGGGTGCTTCTACCGACTCAACAGGGGAAGTGTGGGTGGGCTGAGAGCCTTGGCTCTCAGCTCCACACGCAGCTCCCCATCTAGGAGCTGGCTGACTCTGGGTTCCCCCGCTGCCCGCACAGGCTCTCGGCACCCTGCTCCTGCTGTCACTCTCATCAATTTCACAGCTCTGTATGGAAGGCCTGAAATTCACAAAAAAGCGGCAATAGATGGTGACCTCCAGCAACAGCTGAGCTGTCCCACTGGACTCCCAGCTCCCTGCTGGGACTCTGGCTGCATGGAGGCTCACGACTTCCTGCTCCCTACAGTGCACTGGGGTTCCCAGCAGACAGCCCAGGCGATGGCCAGGCTCTAGCTCGAATCCCCATCCAGCCTGGCTTTCTTGTCAGTTTCACAGCTGCATGCTGGGACAAACTAACAAGAAGGATAGCCAACAGCTAATGTAAGTAACCAGTAGTGACTATATGGACACTGTGTCACCCTAACTACACTGACGTAAGTCCTGTGAATCTTTTGGAGGTGGCATTATGCTGTTAGTATAGTAGAGGGCACTTACATTGGCAGGACCAAGTCTGGAGATGGTACACTGACAAAAATTGTCAATATAAGCTCCTATGTATCAACCTAGCTACTGCCTCTCGGGGATGTGGATTACCTATAGCAATGGGAGAACTACAGTATCTACTGTAGCTGTGCGCTATAGCATTGTTAAGTCACTCTCACTAAACCCTTTTGCTACTTTTGTCAGTACAATATGTATTGCTCAGGGGCATGAAATACATATCCATGACAGATGCACCAGTTTGGACAGAGTTACGTTGATGAGAGGGCTTCTCCCACCAACACAGCTATTGGATGGTTTAATTACATCACTGGAATAGCTTTTTTCTGGAGAGCTGGCTGGGGGCGGAAGGCAAGGGTGTAGCAAGGGTTTCTGGTGCCTGGTGCAAAGTCCACATTTGTCCCCTCCCATGCCCTGCAAGCCCCCATGAGTGGGACAGAATGTGTCCCAGCATAAAAGGGCGGGGGGGGGGGGGGCAGTTGCAGATATAAAGGTACTTCTTTGTTATCTCTCTTCCCAGCTGGGCACCAGTGGCTGTTCCCACTGCATGCCATGCCACAAGGAGTAGCAGGACAGCTGAGCTAGGGATTGGCAGCCCCCAGCTCTGCCCTTCACCCCAGACATCTTCAGGGCTGAAGGCAGGATTTTCAGCCTCACTGACTCCAGCTGCAGCAGAAGACTTGGTGCAACAGCACCTACCTCAGCAGCTTCCATCCAGCCCTTAGCCTGCATCCCCAAACCCCCCGCTCCCTCCCCACACTCCCTCCCTCACTTACAGTGCAGGTCTGTGTTGTGAATCATCCATCCAGGGTAGTCAGGGAACCTGGAATCCCTGGCTGCAGTCCCCTATGTTCAGCTCAAGTGGGAGGTTGGAAGCGGGGGATCAAAACCCCCCAGCCTTGTCCTCCCCCACACTCCTTTAGGGCTGGAGGTAGCTTTCAGCCTCAGTGCAGATGCAGCAGGAGGGCTGGGGGCAGACACTCCCCCCCCCCCAACTTACTCCTAGGCTACCCATTCCAAGGAATCCAGACTAGCCATTAGCCCATACCTTTGCCAAACCCCAGTTCTCCTCCCTTCCCTTATTTACAGTATTGCTGCTGAGGGAATCCCTCATCCCCTGACTTCCCTCTCCTGATGCTGTCCCTCGCAGTGCCTTTGCAACTTCTCTGCTCCAGGAAGCTGAAGCAGAGGGGTCTCCAGGGATGAAAGAGCCAGGCACTCAGAGGGGAAGAGCTCTTGCTCCAGCAGCGGGCCACTGTCTCAGCTGACCAGGAGCATAACATCATCAGATCCACATTAGCTTCCTTTCCTGCACATGGCTTGAATACTGTGCTGCAGTTGGGCTTTGCTTCTATGCATGCTGGGCAAGTGAGCACACATGGAAATGGAAACTTTCCAGCACTAGGATCCAGGAAGCAGCATCCAGCTGGCTCTGGCTCTGCTTCTCTGTGAAGAGCCAATACAGCATGGCTGTTGGTTGCTCCCCAGCACTCACCCCTCACGCCCCCAGGCTCTGACAGGGGGCCCTGGGCTGGCCCTTCACAACAGGGGAGGGGCCCAGGAGGCTCAGTGCCTTTCAGAGCCTCCCATGTCTCTCTTCCTCCAGCACAGCACCTTGTGGCGCTGGGAAGGGTGCAGGGAAAGGGAGCACAGGCCAGAGCACAGGCACTTGCTGGCCAGACCTGGCCCACAGGCCACTGTTTGCCCGCCACTGTTCTATACAAAGGAACTTCTGAGAAGGAAAAGCTGAAAAACATTGAGTTATCCCCCCAAGTAGCTCAAAAGGTATGCTTCTACTGCCCAATCATTATTTAGAAATTACTGTACATGGAAATGGGTAGACATGAAGACAGCTGTAAGAGAACTTTTAAAAGAAGATATTTATTTATTTGCTTATTTTAGTGCACTGCAAAGAGAAGCACTTTGAACTACAGTGTCCAAAAAATGATGGTCACAAAAACCACCCTATACCAGAAATCTACCGACCATTATACCTATCTACGTTCCTCCAGCTTTCATCCAGGACACATCACACGAACCATTGTTTACAGCCAAGCCCTAAAATATAATTGCATTGGTTTCAATCCCTCAGACAAAGGCAAACACCTTCAGGATCTCTACCAAGCATTCTTAAAACTACAGTATCCACCTGGGGAAGTAAAAATACAGATTGACAGAGCCACATGGATACAGGAGAAGACCAACAAGGAAAACAACAGAATGCCACTGGTCATCACTTACAACCCCCAAGTCAGACCTCTCCAATACATCATCAAGGACATATAGCCTATCCTACAAGACAATCCTTCACTCTCTCAAGCCTTGGGAGGTAGGCCACTCCTTGCCTACAGAAACAGTCCCCCCTCCCCTTCCAAACTTAAGCAAAAACTCACCAGCAACTACACATCACACAGCAGGAACACTAAGCCAGGTACTTATCCCTGAGGTAGGCCCCATTGCCAACTCTGCCCACATATCTACACAAGTGATGTCATCATGGGACCTCACCAGGTCAGCCACTCCATTAAGGGCTCATTCACTTGCTCATCTATCAATGTGATATATGCCATCATGTTCCAACAATATCTCTCCAGTTTAGCCTATGTATACAGTAGAGTGGAGTGTGTCTGCACAAAAGAATAGACAAAATCAGAAATTAAGAATGGTAACATTCAAGAAGCCGTAGGGGAACATTTCAGTCTACCTGGACATTCTGTAAAAAAACAAACAAAAAAAAACAAACAAAAAAAAACACGCTAGCTACAGTACTTCAGGAAAACAAAACAAAACAAAACAAAAAACTTTAAAAACTGATTGAAATGTGAAACTGCAAAACTGGAATTTGTATGCCAGCTAGATATCTTCACCATGGGTTTGAATAGAGCTACAGAATAGTTAGGTCACTACAGAAGGTGATTTCCCATAAACCACCCTTCTCAGCTCTTGCTTTCAGCTCCTGCCTCTTTATTCCACAGTTGGAATCCAAACAGCTTCTTTACTTTAAACAGACAGGCTAGCAGTTTATCCCTCTAGATCTGTTTGAATTAACCTTATGCCCCACCCTTCTCTGTGTCTATATATTTACAGTTAACACGTATATTTTCCATTTCATCCATCTGATGAAGTGGGATTGTGCCCACAAAAGTTCATGTGATAAATAAATTTGTCTTTAAAAATGCTATAGGACTCCTCATTTGTTTTGCTGAGCTAGACTAACACAGCTGTCCCTCTAGAACTACAGATATAGGACCCCTTTTGTATTTCTAACTGATATGAACCTATACACTCAACTTTAGTAACTAGAACCACAATTCTGAAACTGATGCCTAATGTTAGGCTCCTGAATCCATGCTTTGCCCCCCTTTCAACCCTGTTAAATAGCTGCAACTCCTACTGAACCCAAAGGAGGGGAGAATGGGGACCCACAGAGTGTCAAAAAAAAAAGAAAAGTCTTTATAAAATAGTCGCATATTTAATTCTGGCATTTCCTAACTTCTGAGAACTCAACTTTGCAACCTTAATGCTCTTTTAGCATAATTTTTGGAGTGTAATACAGGTAGTTTACAATGGCTTTTCAAAAGTAATGTCTTAAGTAATGATACTTTGCTTAAAAAAATCAGAAATATGAACAATAATCAATTTTTAATAAATCCTGTCAGACCAAATCACATCACCCAGCTAATAAATGAGCACTGCAATTAACTAATAGAAAACTGGCATCAAGTGACTTTTTCCAAGCTTATCAAGCATAGAGAATACATTTTAATAACACAGACCCCAAAATATAACCTTCAACATTTATTAGACATCTCAAATTCATAGCTATTTAACATCTCACTTTTTCCTGGCCAACAGTTGTTTGTTACTAACAAATTAAGCTACTTAAACATAAAAAAAAAAGCCTTATTATTGCAAAACATTAGAATAGCTCCAGAGGGGCAGCTGTGTTAGTCTGTATACCACAAAAAACAATAAGAGTCCTGTGCCACCTTGAAAACTAAACAAATATTTTCAGGCACAAGCTTTCATGGGCTGCAATCCACTTTGTCAGATGCGTGAATTAGAAAAACTGATTATTCACTGGAAGATGCTGAGAAGACATCCCCAGGTTCATCCTTAACTAATTCATCTGTCCACCACCTACTACACAATAGTGATTACTATGCTATTATAAATTGGCAATTTAAGGTGGATATGTCTATTCCTATAGTCATATCTCTTTGTCTTTATTTGCACAGCCTCCCCTTTCCCCACTGTAATTCATAACAACGTACATTTACAAAAGTTATTTCTTCGCATTCCAGCAAATGTCTTACATATGGACATATGTTACAAGCACAGTATTTATTCTGCCACATTTGGTTTATTACTTTTCAGTACTGCCATCAACGTACGATACACAGGAAATCACCTTACCACCAAGAGTCATTATAAGTTAGGGTTACATGCAATACAGTAAGACAGGCTCTGTTTGCATATTGTATATTCATCTTCACTGTACAGAGAACTTTCTAATTAATGGTTGCATACAGAAGCCACCTCATAATCAGACAGACTGTTAGGATGGAGACATTATTATCATCTGATGCAGCACACACCATGTAGAATAAAATAATGAGCTGGTTGTTTATATACTTTGTGAGCTAATCACAGAATCTGTCAGACCTAGGATTTCACAGCGATGGACTAGCTACTGCAATTTGGAAAAAATGGAGCCTGTTCTCTGAGTATGCTCATGTGACTACATGTATAACCCATTTTACTCTGGCTACGCAATTTTATCCAGGATCACACCTGAAGCAAACAAATTTAAATGAGTGAAGCTTTTATGCTAGTTTCTAATCAGTGTCAACAGGCAAGTTAGGCATTTCAGTTGCCACAACCTATCTTGAGTACATTGTTCAGAACAAACCAAAAATTATTTTATCAGGATGTAATGTCTATCTATATACAATATAAAATTAGAAAATATTGTTATGAATATTCAAAATTTAATCTAGTAAAGGATAAATTCTCAACTAAAAGCAGGAGAATAAAAACCACACCAAATTGTAAAGCCTTTGTTGCTCTTAAAATGTGCTATCAATGTTGAGCAAATGGACCCTATCCTGCAAAATCTTACTACTGGGGAAAGCCCATTAGACTTATTAACATTAATGGGACTATGCCCAGTAGCTAGCACTGAACCTGGCAACAAAAGCTTCCAGTACCTGGCAATGAGGTACAGCTACCACTGTGCATAGCGACAAGAGCTTCCAGAATCTAGCAACTAGGTAGCAAAACGAATCCTTTAAGAACTATCAAACCAAACAAAAAATAAAATTAGACATAAATTCAACTTTTAGACTGCGGTCAATTGAGGTCTAGACAAAACCCTACGCTTGTTCACTGCCTAGTCTCCAGTCTGCTCCAAGTTTGAAAAGGTAATTGAACTCCGTCTATAATTACTGGATTAGACACAGATGGGCTCTCAACATTTCAGGGGGGAAACGCACTGTTTTGATTCATTTTATGATTGCCTGTAAGGTCGAACTTTTCAAAATGTACTTTCATCTGTTAAATGGTTTCTCATATTCCCGGGGGTATATCTTCAATAACTGATGTTTTAAGCAATTTGGGCCTATCAGATCCTGTCTTTGAATGTAATAAGCTGCCCATTTTCTAGTATTATAAACGTGCATGTAGGTTAATTGCTACATCTCTTACATATTTTCAGAATTCCACTTTTTTGGAAAACTGAAAATTTTACTCAACAACTGGTATATAGAAACTCTCTTAGAAACACTGTGCTTTAGGGTGAAGAATATCTAAGAATTAACAAAATATTCCATTAATATTCCACAAATGCTTTTACAGGAGTAGTCAAATCAACTCCACCAATTCCCTGTCACTGATAAAACTTCTCTTTTAGGCTCTGATTCAGTAAAGTATGTAATTATATGCTTAATTTTAAGCATTATTCATATCCTTAGAGTCAGACATGCTTAAGAATTTTACAGAAATGTGTCTTAAATGCTCCTTAACACTTGAGCATTCTCTTTCAAAGCACCCCTCTCCTCTCAACCAACAACAAAATTGTGGAACATGACATGCTATCTGCCGACCACCACTGTTTGCTCCGCTTTTATTTCATGAGTGAAATCCTGTCCTCACTGAAATTAACTGTCATTTTGCCACCGACTTCAGTGCAGCCAGGATTTCATTCTATACTTTTTTTCTGTCCCCTTAACCTTTTGACCGCCTTATCTATTTAGATTGCAAGCTCTTCAAGAAAGGGAAGGAAGGGATGGACTGACTAACAAACTCTCTCATTCTATTAATGCCTAGTACAATGGAGTCCTGATTTTGGTTGGAAATGCCAGCCATTACCACAGCACAAACAATAAATAATAATAATTTAACAATAATTACTGTCATGCAGCAGCAAAGACCGCAGCACCAAAACATAAACAATACGGTTTAAAAACAACAGGGCAGGTTTTTATATTGTACTATTAATATCTCAGAAGTTGCACTTCAGCATTTTTGTTCTATACAACAACAATCTTCCATCTAGTACGTGAACAAGTTGTATTTGAACAAAAATAAACTTGGGTGCTTATCCTGTGAGGAGATCTGGCTGTGCCGACCCTTAAACTCAAGCAGCTGCCTTTGCAGGATCAGACAGACTTGTCTACATAAGGAGTTATACTAGACTACCTATTCTTAATTAACTCCATGTGTGAATGCTCTTATTCTGGAATAAGATTGCCTTATTACAAGGTTATCTTAATCCTTTAGAATTAGACATTCTGGAACAAAAGGGGGATAAATCAGGCATAATTAACCCACTAAAATACACTTTGCCTTATTCCAGATTAATTTTGCTGTGTAAATAAGCCCTAAGAGCATTTCACCAAAAAGATAAAATCTAAGCCTTAGTAACAAGGATAATGGCATATATATTCATGTGATCCTCTTCCATCTCCATACGGGATGCTGAGAGAGGCTGGAAAGTATGGCGTTTACTTCAGGTAATGTCAAAAGTTTAATATTTTTGTTATGTTACTTTTTAAATTATTCTTCTCAATAAAGGCCAAACCCTGGTTTTATTGACATTAAAGGTACCTACTGCAAAAGTATGAGTGTAAAGTATATATGAATAATGTTCATCATACAACTTCTGTAGCAAAGACATTAGACCATTGTTCTAATGCAGCATTTCCCAACCAGTGTGCTGTGGCACACAGGTGCTCCCTCATGCCAGAGCAAGGGCACCAGGGAATTTTTTGAAAAACTATTCACAGAGTTCTGGGTTGGCTCATGAATATTCATGAGTTCATTTGAAAACTACATGGTGGTGTGCCTCAAAACAGTTCAAGGTATGAAGCTGTGCCACAGCGGAGAAAAGGGTGGGAACCACTGGTCTAATGCATGGATTATCTCTATATATTACATAAAAATCCCATTCAAATCAGTAAGATTCTACTAGTCTGTTTCAATGGTTAATTTAATTGCAGCACAATATGGATAAAATAGTTGTTCTATCTTAGAAGTTAAAAGGTGTTCCGACCTGGGAAATGCTCTCACACAAGTAACAAATTAAACACAAAGAAAAAAAATATTCAAATAATAAAAATAATCTTAAAGAAAGCAGAAAAGAAATATTTTAAAATAACTGACTACAAATAAAAACACTGATTAACACAGCCACCTATATTCAAAGCCCTATTCTGCCCTCAGATGTGCACAATTGTCTCCTGTTGGTGTCAAAAGCAACCATTCATATGCACTCAAGAGCAGACTTACACAAGGAATAATCACATTATTTTCTACATCTCTATTGGGCACTTTGGACTACAGTTCATTACAATTGGAATAGTGTTCACCTGACAACTTATATGGGGTAACACTTAAAATTTTATATGTAAATATAATCCCCATTTCAGGAAGCAAAGGAAAAGGCTTCTTTTCAGCCCATCACTCATAAAAATATATATACATATTCTTTTTAAAAAGGTACATTTTTATTTTTCCTGCCAAAGAACATTATGCTAAGTTGTATTCCAAATGAACTGTGTGAACTCACAAACTGCATCTAACACCACTGCAATTTCCAAGACAGGGACAATAAAGTGTCAAGCAATGCTCAAGTCCTAGACCATGATACAGTGCACTTTACAGACATGAAGCATAAAAACAGTTAACTATGAAATAAAAAAAATATAATGGGTTTTTAAGCAAGGTGGGAATTTAAGTTTAAGAAACAAAGAATATTCTGGAGTAAAACAAAATTCATATTTTAATGAGACAGTAGCACTTCATTGCAGAAATTGAATCTTATGATCTTTTTAGAAAAATGAGCAGCAGACTACATGAGAAAGGGATACGTATATGATATCAAAGGACATAATTACTTAAGCACCTCACACTGCCATTTAGAAAATGCTCCTCTCATACACCCCTGTCCCAATTCAAATAAAATGATTAAATGTTCTTTGGATTTGAATTTCTCCATGAGCATTTATTTATGTAGGAAGAAACCACAATGGCAAACACATACAAAAAAGAAAGCTTGCTTAAGTAACAAAAGGTAATTCTACAACTGATTGTTAGCCTAGTTATAACACTGAAGTCAAGGCTGGTACACAACATCAGAAATGTTTTAACATATCACTGCCACTTCCTCTGGTTATTAAATGAAAAGATGTGTGATGATTAAATAACATTCACAGATTCATAACTTGGAAGGCAAAAAAGAACATTACTGCACTTGTCTGGGTATCAAAAAAACCTGTATTCAATTCTTTGTTCTGTCATAGCTGTTCTGAGAGACCTGGGGAGAGCAATTTAATCTCTCTGTGATGCAGTTTCACATCAGTAAAGTAGGGACAATATCACCTCTCTTACATGGGTGCTACAAAGATAAAAGACTGTGGGACATTCCAAATGATAATGTGGCCCATGCATGTACCTTAGACATAGATGTAATCTCCTAAACAATACAGAATCACAGGCAACAGAATCTTACACAGTAACTTCTGCGTCAGGCCCATATCTTCTAGTTGAACTGGTGCATACCTTTTAAAAAGATATCCAGTTTTGATTTAAAGACTTCAAGAGATAGAGATTTGGTAGAGTCTCCAGGTTCCAAGATTAATTACCCTCATTGTTAAACATATGCACTTTATTCTGGTTGGAATTTGCCTGATTTCAGTTTCCAGCCACTGGATCTTGTTATGTCTTTCAGAGATGAAGGAGCCCTCTACTATCAGAAATCTTCATCCCACATAGGTACTTCTATATCACGATCAAGTCACCTCCTAACCTCTTCTTGGATAAACTAATAACTTGACTTATTTAGTGTCTCATTGCAAAACAGATTTTCTAGACCTCAAATGATTCTTGTAGCTCTTTTCTGAACCACATCCAATTCTTCAACATCCTTTTAAATATGTGGATATCAGAACTAGACACAATATTGCACTGTCGCATTAATGCTACAGCAGTGGCTCCCAACTTCTACCTGATATTTTCCTGCTTATTTTATTACACTAGATTTTTTAAATTAAATCTTAGTGTTTAAAAACTCAGTATCATTATTTATCAACTGCTCTGTGTAATGTCTTCAATGAATACAGCTTAAATGTTCTTAAAAGTTCTGTTCTCAAACACTTCCCAATCAAGTAAATAAAACCATTACTTTTGCAAAAACATCCAGTAGAATTTGGCCTAAGAATCTTTGAACGCTTCCAATAAATCCGTTAGATAATAACATCTCCTATGTTCCAATTTAAATCAACATGATGAAACTCTTCCCCCCTGAAAAATATGGCAAAAATTACGTTACACATTATCCAGGCAACTCTGTGTAGAGTACAATACAGATTATACAATATAGACACAATACAGAATAAAGAGTGAAGAAAAAATAAATTAAAATTAATCAAAATTTGTAGCTGTCATTTAAAAAAAACCCTCTGTAACTAAGTTCTGAAAGAATACTCCAAGAACACGCACATCTGTTTAATATTACAAGCCAACTGTCAACATCCTAAGTGAAGTTTTAATTTAATATTTTTTCTTTCTTGATGTTTTACCTTTAATCAATGCCTTGTGAGAGTATCAGCTTTCTACAAGAAACTGTTAAATATAAAGAAATGTTATTGTAGCATGTTTATAAAATCATAGTTCGAGAACTTTTTATTTTTCTAAAGCCTGACCACAACTTAATTATCTGCAGGACATTCCAAACTCACAATTGCAAGCTCCAGTTCCCAAGCAATTTTAAACAATATCTACTGTACAGGACGTAGGGTATTCCAAATACCACAACATGGTTATATTTCCAAAAGTCAGCATTAGTGCCTTTAGACCTGTTTTTATTTTCAATAAATATTTGTTTCCCCACTAATCTTTAAATGGTTATCAGCATGTTTTTATTTCACATTTGCTATCCTCAGTTGTTTGTTTCTATAAAAAGTAAGTTGTGTTAATCTTTCTTCAAGTAATATATTATCTCTAGTCCAAGGAGTTTTATAAGACACCTATTCAACTCTCACTGCCACTGCTTTCACTCTTCCACTAATCAAATAAAAATCAAATAAATTCCCAAGCAAAATCTTTGTAAACCTGGACTTTAAGTTTGAAAGAATATATCAATTCAGTCAAAAAAATGTCTTTACAGAATGCTGGAGTCTCCTCAAATGACAGAAACACTAGAAAGCTTGGACATTCCAAGTTAAGTTATCACCTTACAAAAACTTTCAAACTATCTGAAGGTATGCAAATACACGCATAATCCAATTACTCAGACAACCTTAGCTCTGCATCCACAGGGCCAGTCTGAGAACAACCAGAAATTCTGAGACTTATGAGAAGTGATTGGAAATTTTTCAGTGGAATGTTTTTCCATTACAAAATGCTGATTCTTCAAAATTGAAATGTTCCATGAGAACATGTCAGTTTCTACAAAACTTTCAACAGAAACTCATTGGGCCTCTTGCTAACTTTCCCTCCCTCCTCCCTGTCACATGAGCAGCCCCTCTAGCAGGCTGCTAGGGATCCAGAAGATCCAGGACCCCAGGCTCCTCAACAGCCTCCCTTGGTGGATGTTGTGGAGCTGGAGCTCTCCAACCTGCTGCCAAGGAGCCAGAGATTTCAAGCTCCCGGGGTGAATATTATTTTGGAATTTCTGAAAAATTCCCAATGGAAACATTTCAGAGTTTCACATAAAATACACCTATTGCAGGATTTCACTTCTGCAAAAACGTTGAGGGTTTGGCTTTTCATCCTGATTCAGGATGCAAAATTTTCCAAAACTGCAAGATTTTTTACAGTAGTGAAACTGAGTTTCCAGCCAGCTGTAGGCCTTTATATATCAGACTTCCACTTCTTTAGTGACTACAAAAACATTAAGACTTTGCTCTTAACCTTAAAGAATCTGTCTAATGAACTGATATGCTTCTTGTAAGTGTTTCTGATGGAGTACATCTACAGTGCATACTAAACTCAGGCTCTGACACAAGTTTGAGCCCAAGTCTCCCTAATGTCCACACACAACTGACTTTGTCTTGGGTCAAAAAAAAGTCTGGACCCCAGTGTTAGGATCCTGTTAATGGGGTGGAACAGAGTCCAAGTCCCACTGTTACTTGAGACCGAATGCAGTGATTTCGCAGTGTGGACACAGGCCAAATCACATATCAGAGTCAGATTAAATCCTACACATCCAAAGAAGAAAACAGACAATATAAAATGGAAATACTTGACAGAGGAAAATGTCAAGTGGTGATTCTGCACAAGTTAATTTTTACATATTCATCTACATCTAGACACTTATATGGCCCCCTGACACCTTAGTGACACCCAACACAGCTACACCTTTGGAACATGACACCTTAGTATCTTTTAAAAATAGATAACTGGGTGAAAACATTTTTAGTATTTCATTTATTGTGAGTTTCACCGTGACGACTTGACTTCACAGAAATATTAAAGAGGGGCATGGATTGCCTTTAAATGTCTTTGTTTAAAGATATAAGACAAAATATTCATGTAAACAGAACAGAAGGCAGAAATTTAAACTTGAGCACATAAAGTATTTATAGTATACTATGCTGCTGCCCCCATCCCCAAGGAAAGGGCAAGATTGAAGGTGGGGCAGAATACAAAGGTGAAAAAGGGCAGTAAACACCTCTCAAAGGTTAGCATCTAACAACAATGAAGTGTTATTTTGGGCAGACATAAAAGTTTGCTAGCACCACCCTGAAACCAGGAAATTTACTTTTTCACTAAAGTGGCCACAATTTGTCATTCTAAGTAATTATTTTAAAGTGTAATATTTTAGTTATTAGAAGTATTTTTCAAAAATTGTTGGCATCAACTTTCTTCCCCTTTAATTGCTCTAACTTCTAAATCTGTAATTCCAAACCTTGACCTACTTATTAGCCACCTTGAAAACCATTTTACAGGTGTACAGTCAAAGAGATCAAGACACTGAACATCACATATTTTACAGACTTACAATATCTCTTCAACAACGCTGAAGCAAAGAAAAGAAATTATAATCCACTAAGTACAAAAAAAAAAATACAATGAAACAACCTGATGAAGAGCTATTAACCCCAGTATCTAATGATGGTGGATCAAAATACACCCCAAAACAACCCTTAAGATACTGAAGCAAAAATATCACCTGAACACATAACAATAAATACTTGCTATTTGTTTACATGTTATGGATTCTTTGGTAAAGTGTCTGGTTAAGTAGTATTACCCCCACAAAAGCTCATGCAATAAATAAATTCATAAGTCTTTAAAAGTGCCACAGAACTCCCAGTTTCTTGGTGTTTCAGCTTTGAATAGCCACATCTTACAGTATTTCCTACACACCTTCCTTTTTACCTGTGTTCAGAGAGACATCAAGACAACCAAAAAAACCTTTCATTTGTTATTGACAAATTTAATTTATAAACATTGCTAGAATCCTACAGTACCAAGCTTGTATTACTGACCATATGGTAAAAATTTAACAGAACAAAGCTGGTATGATCTCTCTGAAATGCTGTTGTTAGTCAGAAAAAGGGAACTACTTTGCTTTACCGCTGAATTCAGCAGATACTATGGTGAACAGCATTCTCCAGGTGCCCAAGCCAAAGAGGGAAGACTATCACTGCTAGTCATAATATTTCTTTTTTTACATCAGTTTCGCAGAAGACTAAAATGTGTGACATATGCCATACACACATATAAAAGTACAGGTCTAGGAAGCCTGAAAGGCCACAATAAAGTTTTTCCTCCCCTAGCTTACTTAAGAAAGAAAAGGAGGAAATGAGAATCTCCAGGTCTCTCCTGAAGCTAAAATAGAGTTGAATCAGAGATGATAACATCTGGAAAACATTTTAAAATTTCTCTCTCTTTCATGAGTTGTTGACCTACAGAATCCAAAGATGCCAACAATATTAAAGTGACAGAGGTGGTCAAAATGGTCAGCCCATCCCACCCCCAGAATTTAGAGAGACAGAATGTTTGCCAGAGAAACGCAAAATAAATTAATATAGCATAACTAAAACTGAATTCGCTAACCTAAAATTTCTCTTTCTTTACTTCCCCTTCCTTCTTTGTTACATTTTTCTCTCCTCCCATTTCAGAGGCATTCTATCACTCTCCAAGCCATTCTGTTTTCTCACTCATTTTCTTTCTCTCATTTGCCCTATTTGTTGTGGCCACCTCCCTGCTCTGTGTTAAATTTCTTCCCTCCTTTTCTGTTCTTTCCAAATCTAGGTCTCACTCAGTACCCCACTTTCTCTCCACCCTCACCCCTCCCTTCTCCTCCCACCAACTCTGCTCTACCACTAAAGTCCACTTACACTTGCCCTCCCCGAGCACTCCCCCCCCCCTTTTCTGCTTCTCCCTTTCCTGGGGTTCAGCCCCCACTCCAATTAGCACCCGCTTCTGAGGAAAGCAGGAGCCAATCCTCCCTCTTTACCAAATCCACCCTGTGCTGGAAACCTACAGCTGAGTTTCCTTCACTTGTGGCAAAATACCAAGTCAACAACTCAGAGGATCCATCAATAGGAACCTAGACAGTATCTCCCATAGTTAAAACCCAGTAAAAATTCTTCTATCTGTGCCTCCACCACCTCCCTGACCCCCAGCAAAAAAAACCACCAACAGCCAACAGCTCACTGACCGAGGAGCATCAAAGGCTGCAAGACTGAAATAGGAGATGGGGGGAAGAAATGTATATCCTCCACCACAGAAAGCAAAATGCTCTCAGAATACTGAGTGGCTGACTTGGAGTACATCTGAATGCATCACTGCCCTGCCAGTGAATGTTGGAACTGTTCTAAAATGGGGTGTTCACTGAAGGTGTTTCTCCTCCTTATTTATTTCCCCATTTGTCTGAAGGGTGACAGAAAATGTAGGTTTCAGGGGTAAAACAAGGACATACCCAAACTTGCCTGCTGCCAGCCACAGAGCTGTGAAGGGCACCCCTAAGGGCTGGGGTGAAGCATGCGCCAGCAATTCCCAGGATCCCTTATCCCTGCCTCTACACAGTCCACAAGGCAAGGATAAGAGATCCCCAGGAGGCTGCAGGAAAGTTTTGGGGCTGGCTCCCATTTGCTGTCCTCACGGTGTGTGCTGCCCATGTCCCACAGCAGACAGCTCTATGATGGAGGCAGAAAGTGGAGCAGAGCCGAGTGGCTGCCCTGCAAGAAAAATGGCAGCAGAGCTCCTGGCTGAACACAGCCAAGGGCAGGAAGACACCCAACAACTTGGCAGCTGGGAGCCACCTCCCACCTCTCAGCATTGCACACTGCTCCAGGCAGGCTCTGCAGAGCAGGAAGGGAGAGTGCACTCGGCCAGGCAGTAACGGTGCCTCTGGTAGGCATGCTGGCTGCCTGCAGGACTACACCATTGCTAGTGGGAACTCTGGGATACATCTGGAGAACCCTGGGGGTTGGGTCTTTAGCCAAGCCAGGACCATGTGAACTCAGGAAAGTAACAGGGCTCAACCCTAGATCCTAGCTTAATACAGGCTCAGACCTTCCAGGATCCTAGGACTCTCGGTCCAATCCCTAGGTGAGCACAGTTGATGTGTGCACACCTGGAGGACAATGTTCCCTCTCACGTGCACAGGTGAGTGCTGGCGCAGAAGCCGCTGCTCACTCGCACAGGCGACACTTGCCCCTGCGCAGGCCGGCAGCCGCAGACATGTTTGTTCTGGTGCTGTGCCTGGGGGCTGTCGCTGGGAGCATTCAAAATCTCCCGCCCTGCCAGAGCTGACTGTGCTCCTGTTCCAGCTGGCCAGGCAAGGGGGAAGGGCTTAAGGGGGGAGGAGGGATGTTAAGGAGGCAAGGCAGAGGCAGGGATGGTGCTGGGGAAACTGGCAAGGGGAGGGTGGAAGTAGGCAGAAAGGGTGGGGTCAGACAGAGGCAGGAGTGGAAGCCGGCACCCGCAGGGGGAAGGGGGAGGTATTATAGGGAGGAAAGAAGGGGTTGAGTCAGGCAGGTAGCAGAGGGGGATCCTGCCACAGGGAAAGCAGGAGTGGGGGGGAAGGGTGGTTTGGAGGAAGGAAAGAAGAGGTGAGGCAGAAGCAGGTGACAGGGTCCTGGATTGGGGTAAGGTTACCAGAGGTACAGCAAGTCCTCTTTCCTCCAGGCATTTTCAAAATAGCTGCTTTTGTCAGGCTTTTCACTGCTTAGGAATGGAGTGTTAAGCCCTTTAACAGCCCAGTCACAGAGCTGGGGCTCTTCCCGCAGCAGCTGGAGATCGGAGGCAGTCACATGCACACATCGCCCCATCACACCTCTGCACAAACCAGGCCTTCTCACTGAGAGCTCAGGCATCCCCTGAATGTGCAGCTTGTTTTTCCAAGGTTTGCTGGGCACCTCAGTTTGTAGAAAAGTTGCTTTTTCACGCCTGGGGTTGTGGGTTCAAGATCTGTATCAGGGACTTTATTTTTGGCCCTTGCTCCCTACAAAATGGCTAAATTGGAGAGGGAAAAATAATGATTCTAATCAAATGAAGGAAAATAAAGTCTACCATAAATAAAATTACTAACAAGGACCAATTGGACCAATTAAATAAAACCACTAACAGGGCTAGAAAGTAACAATTTAGGACTTTTTTTTTAACTGTAAAAATGGGCTGCTGTGGAAAATGAAAAGTGAGTTAACTGTTTTCTTTCTCTTTCTTTCTTTTTTAACTTCTTCAGGTATTTTTCAAGTTTATGACTGAACATTTAGTTTTTTAACTTTAGTCTCATGAACATTAATGAAAGGGTCATGAAAAACTTTCACTTAACGAAAAAAATCCAGTTTTCAGTTAAAGAAACCTTTTTGGTAAGTTTCTTTATTTTAAAAGAATTTAAAAACACATGATATTGTGTAGTTTTAATGCTGCATTCATTTATCATTACCTATTTTCCATAACCTAATATAGTAATAATAGTTAAATTAACACTACCTTTTCTCCAGGTCCTCCAATGTCCTCCTTTTTGGACCTCCCTGTCCTCCTTTCTGTGCCTTGGTATCTGGTAACCCTAGACTGGGGCAGTTACAGGGAGGAAAGAAGGGGTTGGGCAAGGCAGAAGCGGGGGACTGGGTCACACTGTGGGGAAACCAGCAGCAGAAGGGTTACAAAAACTCAGTTCCCAGATTCAGCTCCCAAAAATGTTCAGAGTGAGAGCCAGATTTCACAGCTAGCATTTGTTCTCTGCATCAACATCTCAGACCAAAACTTTGTAGTAGTTCACATCAGGATGAAGATAGGGCTAGAAACCAATCTCATCCAGGGAATCTTTCATGAATGGTTAATTCTCTTTTGCTAAAAGCACAAGTTGAATGTCAGATTTTGTTTGAGTACAGAAATTGCACCTATCAAAGGATTTGAATCAAAGCTGATTGACAGAGGAGTCCATTTGCAATGTCACAAATCAAAAAAAACCAAGGGTTTGTTCCAGTTGCACTTTTTCTGTGGCTTTTGGCTAATGTCAACTAATATCCATTGAATACCTAAGATGTTATCCTCTTCCCTGTGCTTATAGAAGGAATGACAATTATCTGGTGTGCCTTTTCCAAGTTTGATATGTCCATCTTAAATAAGAAATGAATAAAGATATTTAGAGTCATAACGGGGGGAATAGTTACCATTTCAGTGGCTTGTTGTAAGTGCGTCTATTGATGCTTCTACAAAAGCTGATTGGATTTGTTCATATACAGTCCAACCAACCCAAGTTACTTATCATAGGAGAAATTATTTTATCATTCAAAGGCTTGTTCCTGTTGTTTCCTTCCAGTTCTCACACACGTGGGGTAGTGGAGCCAAAAAATCTGCTAATAATTTTAAGAACTGGAGCGGGTTACAGTAATACACTACATTTGTATTCAACCCCGTAGATGGCAGAAATTTTCATGATTCATTCTTTTTCTGTAGTGAGAGAGTGATGGCTATTCATTTTCATAGCAAAGCAATGCCTTCGGAGGAGCAAAAGAATTAAGGGGAGGGGCAGAGAATGAGTTCAGGCTTACGGTGCTGCGTAGACATAACTTGTGTAGCTTGTCTCTGGCCTTGTCTACACTTAAAACACTACATTGGTGCTGCAGACTACCTACACCGATGGTAGAGATTCTCCTGTTATGTAGATAATTGGCCTCTCCAAGAGATGATAGCTAAACTGGCATAACGACTCTTTTCTCATCCTAGTGCTATCTACATGGGAATTTAGGTCAGCTTCACTATCTCGCTCAGAGGTGGGATTTATTCACATCAGTGGCACACATAATGATACCAACCTAATGTTTCATTGTAGACCTGTCCTATAGCACATCCACCAGAGAAGCTGACTCCATAAAAGATATTATCTTACCCACCTTGTTTCTCTTATGTCCTGGGACCAACATGGCTACAGCAACACTGCAAACATTATGATACTGCACTACTGCAATATTATGGGTAATGGCGACCTTGTCTGAAATCTAGATCCAATTATCTAGACTGGCAGAGGTCTGTTCTCACCAGTCGTCGCTGCTGACCATGTATTGTGACTGCAGCCACACATTTTGTTCTTGGGTCCCCTTCTAGTCAGTAAAGAATAGTCTGATGGGGTTAAAGCTTCTACATGTAAACCATTCAGTTTAACTAATAACAAGTCCAGGAGACTGCTTTGCTGTAAGTGTACATCTGATTTTGTGTTTTGTTTAGCTTTGCTTTTTAAAAAATTAATGGAAAATCTATCACTTCTGCAATAGGATAGGGCAATGAGAACTCTTTTCATATCAACAGCAATGTATCACGGAAGGCAGGTAGGTTGGCGGAGGAAGCTTTGTTAGACATGTATACACAAAGTCATTTTTTAAAAATTTGATGGTACTTAAGTGTAATTTCAGATGCTAAAACTCTTGACATGTGGAATTTTTTTTCCTTCCTACTCAGCACCTGTATAAAACAGTCTAGCATATTCTTGATATGTATATCGATCCATTACAACAATGCTTGGTTTAAAAAATCATTAAAACAGCACGCAGACTGAGAACAGGGAAACCACATGGATGGTAGATGCTGTAGCCTGTTGAATCTAAAATCCGTATGTTCCATGATACCTTCCAAACACAGCAATCTGATTATTCCACAGTTTTGCTGCTAAAGACAAACATTTTCTCCTTCAAATCTATAATCCTCAAGGATACATTTTTAGATAGGAAAGCTGGGCTTATCCTTCACTGAGGCTATGTCTACACTGACTGTGGAAAAATCGCCACCGTCAGCCCAGCATTCTAGGAGCACTTAGCAGCACGTCTGAACTCACTGCTGAGCTCCTTGAAGTTGGTGCTGGAAGGGGACAGAATTTTCACCATAAGGAGAAGTGGAGAGAACAAACACGTGACAGATGTTAGTCATGTTGCTTAATGCACTAGTAGAAGGTGCTTTGACACATTGATGATGCAAGGTAGCACAAGAACCAATAAGGAATCAAACAGAATTTGATAGGATGACCCTTATCAATCCTCAGGCCTTCTGAAAACTCCATTAAATATCTGATCTTTCTGACCTGGATAATTAACGTTCCATAAATAGTGAAAATTGTGGTTTGGTCTAAATTTCTATCATTCCCTAGCATGTTCTACTATGCTTAGTTAGCCCAGGGCCTATAGAATAACCCTATGCTGATTCTGAGTTTTGAGCTTTTGCGAGAGGTTTTAAGAAAAAATTGGTGGTCTCATACACTCCTGACATCTTTTTATTTTAAATCAACCAAGCCTATATTCATAGTTTTTATTCAAATATGCTTGAATAGTATTTGTAAATGTGTTAAATCAAAGATTAACTGGCAAGTTAAATTGCCTAGCTCGGGGGGGGGGGGACAGCTAGATTTGTAATTACAAGGCTGTAACAAAGTATCAGAAAGAGGTGCTCTCTCCCTTACACATAATCAAATCAAACTGTGTTTTGCAATACTGAAGAATGAAATTACTTTGTCTTATTACAAAGTCTATCCTGACAGTTCAATTTCCCAATCATCTAATCTTTCTAGAAAAAATAAATGTCTCAGACTGCAGTTTACAGTTTGCATGCTTTGTTCTCCCTCTTGAAATCAAACAGCACATTCAAGAAACAACTACTGGTATGCAAGGCCCTGAATGTTGCTACATAGCCCATTTAGCTGTTGGTTGCCATTTTGGCAAAAATACTTTGAACTATTTAAGTAGCTCACAAGTCTATACCCAATCTCTCCTGTCACCAGAAACTACAGACCAGGCCAGGCATCATGAAACTGGAACTTGCCCTCAGGTATACTGTATAGTTATCACTGGCTCAGGTGATTTCTGAAGCAATTGTTATGTGGCTGAGGTTAGTTAAAGTCACCCCTACTTCCCCTCAAACTGGCAATGCCTCTACAAGTGGTTTTCAAACTATACATCGGGACCCAGTACTAGGTCACAGACCCTCAGGTACGGGGTCATGGTGCCACCAAAAGACTGGACTGCACTGCTGAAAGATGCAATTCTTGGGCTGCAGTCATAAATGATTTTTTCCAAGTGGGTCATGAGTAAAAAAGTTTGAAAACCACTACTATATACTGCTCTCCTCATACACTAAGAAACTGTTCATACTAAGTCCCTCTGACTGGGATCTCAGTGTTTTCCTGCACTCATGATTACCATCTTAAGTGATTCAGAACAAGATTTCCTCAAGATACACTTCCAATTTTGATAAGTCAAATTATGTCAAAAGAGTCTTTCAATGGCCTTTTTAATTTAAGAATATTATTATTACCTACTTACATTAGACTTTGAAATCTGTTATGAATAACTGGCTAGAACAGTAATTATTTGTTAACAAAAATATTTATTTCAGAGACTTTCTCCCTCCCACCTATATAACCATTTTTTGGCAAATCACTGATACTGTCAAATGTAAGATATTCCTGTAACATTATGCCAAAACATGCAATTCTCTGGATAGTTTCCAGTGGAAGTGTAACACTTTCATTTCTTAATAATATATTCTCTCTCCAATATACACATTTTTGTTTCCAGTAACTGCAGGTTATTTCAGTTACATACATCACATCACTTCAAGTCTCCTGAAAGCAGTTGCACTTTTGCTGACTTCAATACCTAAGCTAATATCAATTATATTTATATTATATTTATTATACTATTATATTTATTTTTAAAAAACTGCAACTCCAGAAGCAAACATTTCTCTGGCAATGGATTTTTAAAAGCGGTAATTCATTAACACTGTTCAGAGAGTTGGAATGATAGCCTAAATCCTAAAGAAGGTAAGGCTGTCAAAAGGTTCATGGTGAATAGTTTATCACATGGTTATGTTACTGTACCTGTATGGGGTATAACTTCTATCTGTACACAGAACATATATATATAAATTTGCAACAGGGCTATATATGGGTACTAAGGAAAATCCCTGATAGTGTGTATGGCTGCATTTCTGAAAATACATATACACATTCTTGTTTATTTATATGAGTAGTTTCAATAACTTCTTTGCAACTACTCATATGAGTAAATTTACCTCATGCATAAATGTCCACAGGAAGAGAACCTACTTCCTATGCAACCTGAAAAAAGAGCTAACTCTTTGGCTATATGAGTTCTGGCCCCTGCAGGCAACAGAATCAGCCCTAATGAGAACAGAGGCTAAGAAACATGACCAGCACTATCTGGATAGCCCTGTTACTCTAGTTCAGCAAAACAAACAAAGGGTCTGGTGACACATTTTAAAGACAAACAACTTTATTTATTGCATGACCTTTCATGGGAGAAAATCCCACTTCACCACATGCTTAAAGATGGTGAACTCACATCTTCAAGTGCCTGTGATGCAGTGGGATTTTCTCCCACTAAAGCTCATGTGGTAAATGTGTTCAGGGGTTCCCAATGTGCAGCCTGTGGACCACTCACTGGTGGTTTGCAAGAGCACTGCAGGTGATCCAAAAAGGGGAAAAGAAAGATTATTACTGCAGGTAAATGTACAGTGACGAGTGCAATGTTTGTGAGTGAGCATAGTAAATTAGAAACAGTTGCCTGCTTAATAACCCTTCATAGATAAGTTTGACTTCTATCAGTCATAGTCTATGTTAAAAGTGTTTAAAACAGCTTGTTACCATGATGGTCTGCAAGTGCTTTTGCTGACGATGTAGCGGTCCACACAAAGGAAAAGCTTGGGAACTGCTGTATTAGCTTGAAAAAATGCCACCAGATTCCTCCTCTGTATTACTTTGAAAAGTGCCACCAGACTCATCAATTGTATTACCAGCACTGTCTCTCCTCATTTATAACCAACAGGCAGGGCTTACTGCAGAGCTGCCAACCTGCACTCACTTGGGGGAGGAGTTAGTTTTAGAGGGACACTGTCAACCTGAAAACTGGTCAGTCTCCCCCACCGAAAGTCAGCTTCTGCCTGCCCACACTGGGGGTATTTCAATCAGATGGTTGGTTGTCATTTTATGTCTTTTGCTCATGTGCCAGAGCCCCACATGAACAGCGACTGCTGAGCCAGTATTCTCCCCAGGACCAGAAACTGGGGGGGAGGGGTAGAGAGCGGTATAGGTAGTGTATTGGGGCGCTCACTAAATTGGTGTAATACCGTTACTAGCTGACAACTGGGGGGTATTGGGGATGCTCACTAAATTGGTGTAACACTGTTACTAGCTGACATCTAAGGGGTGTTGGAAAATTCAGAGGGTACTGGGGGTACTCAATAAATTAGTGTAACACTTACTAGCTGACAACTGGGGGGGTTAGGAAATTCAGGGGGGGATTGGGTGTGCTCACTAAATTGGTGTAACATTGTTACTAGCTGACAACTAAGGGGTGTTGGGAAATTCAGGGGGGTATTGGGGGTGCTCACTAAATTGGTGTAACATTGTTAGTAGCTGACAACTGGGGTGTATTGGGGATGCTCACTAAATTGGTGTAGCACTGTTACTAGCTGACAACTAAGGGGTGTTGGGAAATTCAGAGGGTATTGGGGGTACTCAGTAAATTAGTGTAACACTGTTACTAGGTGACAACTGGGGGGTGTTGAGAAATTCAGGGGGGCATTGGGGATGCTCACTAAATTGGTGTAACACTTACTAGCTGACAACTAAGGGGTGATCGGGAGTACTCACTAAATTGGTGTAACACTGTTACTAGATGACAACTGGGGTGTACTGGGGGTACTCAGTAAACTGGTGTAACCCTGTTAGTAGCTGACAAGGGGGGTGTTGGGACAGTCAGGGGATATTGAGGGCGCTCGGTAAGCCGGTGTAACCCTGTTGCTAGCTGGGGGGGGG
>ML681996.1:34159902-34361089 GCA_007922195.1 Podocnemis expansa
GTAACCCTGTTACTAGCTGACGGGGGGGCGTTGGGACAGTCAGGGGACAGTGGGGGCCCTCAGTAAGCTGGTGTAACCCTGTTACTAGCTGACGGGGGGGCGTTGGGACAGTCCGGGGCGCCGGCCGGGCCGCTGGAAACCCCCGTGCGGGCAGACGTCGGGGGCTCAGGGGAGAGGAGGAGGAGGAGGAGGCCCGGCAGCGGCACAGGAGCGGGGCTGCGGCGGCCGCCGCGATTATTCCCGCCACACCGCCCCGGGCAGGCCCCCGGCGGCCGGCACTCACCACCTCGCGGGCCCGGCCGGAGAAGTCGCTCTTGGGCCGCTGGCTGCCGCGCCTGAGCAGCTCGTCCCTGGCGCCCTCGCCGGCCGGGACGCCCAGCGCCTTGTTGCGGGTCTTGACCGTCTTCACGCTGGCCTTGAAGAGCAGCGTGATGTCCGCCGCCATGGCCGCCCTCGCCCGGAGACGCGCCGCCGCCCCGGTCCCGCCGCACAGGCCTCCCCGCGCAACGCGGCCCGCCCCGCGCGTTCCGCCGCCCCGCCCGGCCGCCGCCGCCGCCGCCCCTGAGGGGTCTTGTGGGGGAGCCCCTCGGCCCGCAGCCTGAGCCACGGCTGCCCCCCGAGAGCCCGGCCGCCCGCCCCTCTTCACCCCCCAGCGAGACCCTGCCCTGCCCCTGAGTGTGCAGGGGAGAGCCCCCCACCCACTCCCCAATCACACCCTGCCTAGCCCCAGTGGGGGGCGGGGGGACCTAGGCTGAGCCCTCCAAAGTCCGCAGGACCCCGGTTACCAGATGTCAGGCAAAAGGAGGACTCTTTACTTTCACATCCTGCCTCTGCCAGGCATTTTAAAATACATGACTTTGTCTGGCTTTTTGCTTAGAGGGATTAAAATGTGCTGGAATGTCATGCAAGGCCTTATTTTTAGGGGAAGGCATTCCAGGGCCCCCTAAAAACAAAAGAGTGTTACATTTTCCCCATGTGTCCTCCAACGTCCTCCTTTCCAGGCTTTGGTATCTGGTGTCCCTACCCACAGGTTCATCGAGACTGGGATTTTGAGAACAATTTCCCCATTGTACGTCTATGAGTGTGTAACTTGAACAGAAGCATGGACAATAAAAATGGGTCAGAGTCATGCCTGTACACAGGGGCGTCACTGGCACTGGGCACCCGGGGCACGTGCCCCAAATCCCAGCACCGGTGCCCCAGATCTGGCAGGGCCACCCCCTCCCAGTCTCCAGCCCAATTGGGCTGGAAATCCAGGGCCCAGCTGCCGGCAGCCACAGCGGCCCCATCCCCAGCCAGGGATCCAGGGCTCAGCCGCTCGCAGCAGCAGCAGCCCTGTCAGCCCCATCCCCAGCCAGGGATCCGGGGTCCGGCCGCCCATGGCCGTGGCGGGAAATCCAGGGCCCAGCCACCCACCATGGCAGCAGCCCCATCCCTGGCCGGGGATGCACAACCCAGCCGCCCACGGCCACTTCCGGCCCTTTCTCCTGCCAGGGGGCGGGGCCTGGGCCTGTGTCCTGGGCCCCTCCCTGGGGCAGCGACACCTCTGCTTGTACAACAGATCAAACTCTGTCTTCAGATCTAATCTCATTGGTTTCTAGGACTGCTCACTTTTTGTTTCTTAGAATGAACTTTTTGTATAAAGGAAAACACTTGCCCATTACAAGCCAAGCCTTGTCTACACATAAAAATATTAATTTTTGCCAGTCTAACAGTACTGGTCAAAACCTCCCAATGTAGAGTTATGCAGTCACATAAGTTTTCCAGTATATCTTATTCTGGATCAGTGAGTGAAACAAGCTATTTTGGCAAAAAAAAAAAAAACACTTTGGGGGGATATAGCTGCATCTTCATTAGGGTTTTTTCCAAAGAGGTAGGTTGGGAGGGGAACCCCACCCCTAACTAAATAGCTATGTCTATAAAACTTTATATCTGAACCTGGCTTAGGTGTTTTCATGCAACGTTTTGTTATGGAAGGTATCACCAGGTGGTGCTGTTACAGTGTGTTGTAGTAGTGGTCCAAGTTCTTTCTTAAGATATGAAGAACTAGAGTCACTAGACACTGCTTACAACATCAGCAAGATAATTGGAAAAATTCATCACCTTGTCCATGTGGGAGTTAGGTCAACACAGTCTCTTGGAGTGTGGATTTTTCACACCTCTGTGAAACGTAGTTATGCTGATTTAAGTTTCCAGTGTAGACCAGCCTTGGGTTTCTTCAGACATGGAAAGACAAGAAGATTAGAGTTGATTAGTTGATTAACACAGGTTTTTTTCCACTGGGTATTGGTGTTAGTCCAAGGGTTCTTAAAGAGTTGTGTGCAAACTGTTGACACTTTTGTTGCATGACTGATGTATGTGGGTAAATAAAACAAGCTAGTGGGTCAATGATCTCTCTTCTACAGGGAAGCTGAGTTGCAAGGCTCTAGACCCCACTCAGCAGAGGGGCAAAAGTAGTATTGGAATAGGACACCTATAATGGAAGAAGGGTCAAGAGCAGGGCCGTCCTTGGGGGCAGCAAAAGGAGCGATTGCCCTGGGCCCCACAATTCTATGGGCCCCACACTGTCCTGCTGTGAGCAGGGCAGCACAGGGCTCGAACCACTGCCCTGCTACAGCCAGATGTTCCCCATCCAGGGGACGGGGCGAACCAGCCAAAAGCAGCAGCTGGGTTCAGCGCTCCTGCTCCCGCCAAACCCCTAGCCACGCCCTGCCTTCAGCTCCATGCCAGAGGCAGCAGGGAGAGGACAGGAGGCACCCTAGGGCCCATATCACTGCACCCCCCTGGCCACGCGGCCTCCCATCCCTCCCCACTGCCTCCAGCACAGAGCCGACAGCAGCGTGCATGGCTGCCGGCAGAGTGGGTAGAGCGAGACCGTTGAACCTGGCTGTTGCTTTTGGACAGCTCGTCCCTCACCTGGATGGGAAATGGTCAGTGCAGGGGCAAAGTGGGCCTGCCCCTCCTCTCTGGGCCAGCCGGCCCTGCCCCTCAGTGTGGGTGGGGGGGCCGAGTGGGGGCCACGCAGAGGGCGATTCGCCTGGGGCCCTGCACCCCCCTAGGGATGGCCCTGGTCAAGAGAATATTGCACTGTGAATTGTCATGCAGTGACATTAGCAACTTCATAAAAGGGTTGGAGAAGACTTTCAGATATAACACTGTGTTCTTGTTCATTAATATTTTCAGGACAAATTCGTTCTCCCCAGCCCAAGCACAAGTAGACAGTCTTTGTACAAGAGGCTAATGCAGGCAGAGAGATGAATGCAGAGTCTCACTGACTCTGCAGACTATGATGGAACCGCAGTCTCAGGCCCCCAAGAGCTTCTGAACATTGAGAAGGGACAGGAGAGTGTGGCCATGGCTGCTGGGTCTGCATGTAAATGCGTCCTCCAACTTTGCTTCCGCAGATCCCCAGCCTTCTTTTGGCCCATAAACTCCCATGGGAATCTCCAAAGAGCAGACCTCTTCCACAGAGATCTCAAAATCCTTCCGCCATCCTTAGTAGAACTGATAGTAAGCACTGTATCTGACGATCTCCATAACTGCAGAAAAGGCAAGACTTTTTCCTTTATTTCAAAAAAACAACACAAGTATAACTATAAATCTGTTAGTGAATCCTCCATAGTTATATTAATAATTCTTATAGTTTTACTTATTTTCCTGTTAATCATCCTGTATGATGAGTCTATTGTGACCTTAATTTGTATTTCCAATAAAAAGAATACACAGTTGGTAGCTAGCCTCAGATAAGTCACTGTCTCTGTGCTAGACCTGTAATGAGAAAATGTTAAGGTATTAGCTAGGTAGGCTCAGGGGAGACTAGATTCTTCATTCCAAGACAGTGGAAGGGGTGTTGGGGGCCAAGCCAACAGGTGCCAGGTTGCAGAGGGTGCCAGATTGGCCCCAGACCAAGGCTGGATTAGAGGGCCCACCCCAGGCCTGCCCAGTTTTGGGGTTCCCTCCCAGCATGTAGGCCAGACTGGCCCCCAGTGCTGGAGGGGGTGGCTGGGACCAGAGGCTGCCTTCCCTCCACTGAGGAGCAACATTTTCCCATCCCTGCCCTGTCCCTGGCCAACTGCTGGACCAGTGGGGCATGCTGGTGTGCAGCCACTGCTTTGCAGGGCCTGGGGACAGAACAGCCTCTGGCACCTCTCACGCTGGCCAGCCCTGTCCCTGGAGAGCAGAGCCCACACATCAGCCCGCTCTGTCCATGGGGCAGTCCAGCAGCCAGCCAAGGGCAGGGCAGGGCAGGGGTCAGTAAATGCTGCTCCTCAGTGGAGAGAAGGTGGCCTCTGGTTCCAGCCCCTTGTCCCCCTCCTCAGTGCTGAATGGGTGCCTGCTCTGTCACTTGTGTCTGTGGCTGCCCACTGCCAATCAGGCCCTCGTGCTGAGAGGGCAGGGGTGCCCCACGGTACTTCAAAACTGGACAGCCCTGGTCCAGGGCCAGCCTGGCATTTTTATCCTTTGAACCTGCTATTGCCATGTTTTCAGATACTTCTTGTATACCATGATCTTCCACCCTTAACGCTTAGTAGTCCCTCACTCTGCAGGCAGTCTCCCTAAAATGAATGGGACTATTCACATAGGGCCACATCGTGAATTCCTGTTTCCTGTTTCTGAGCAGTTACTTCCACAAGCAGTCCTATTGAAGTCAGTGGGATTGCTTGTGCAGATAAAGCCTCACAACTTGAAATAACAGGTTCATCACTTAGCTCATAGCTAAGTATTACTAACAGAGAAGGCGGCAGAACCAGGCGCTGTGTGTCTCTTTATGTCTTAATTTTATGAATCCTGATCCAAAAACCACAAAGTCATGGAAACCTTTTCTTTGACTAATGGGCTTGGGATAAGCTGTAGAAATTTTATGTTATGGGCCTATATCTAATGTAGCTCTTACACTCTTCAGCATATAAAAAGCCATCCTGAAACTTTGGCTTCATCCTATCTCCCTATGTTCAGAAAAAGCATCTCATTGGTGCTTATCTCTTATAATAGTCTATTCAATTTTGATTTTATTAGATGTATTTAGGTATTTACAATTAAAAGGTATACTGATTTTAGAATGAAAATTAGACCTATTGCTGTGGATGATATGCTATTGGCTGAAAGTGTCATTTAACAAGAACAAATGGATACAAATTGTCCATCAGGAAATTTATGCTTGAAATTAGATGCAGATTTCTAACTATTAGAGGAGTAAAGTTCTGGAATAGCTTTCCAAGGGGTGCTGTGGGGGCAAAATACCTAGCGGGGTTCAAAACTGAGCTTGATAAATTTATGGAGGCAAAGCCATAACACTCTGTTTCAGCGCCTGGGGTGCGTTCTGATCAGAACGCGCCCCTTGCAATTAGCTGATGCCACAAAACGCGTCTTTTAATAGATCAGCTCTATTGAGCCTCTCTGGCATGCCCCAGGCAAAGCCCCATTCGCCCCGCTGTAGTTACGGCTCTATATGGAGGGGATGGTATGAATGGATAGCCTAGTTTGGCAATTGACCCATTTTTCACTAATGGTGGTGGATATGACAGTGACCTGAGAAGGGACATTAGATGGGATGGGTTCTGAGTTATTACAGAGAATTCTTTCTTGGGTGTCTGGCTGGTGAGACTTGCCCACATGCTTGGGGTTTTAACTGATTGCCATATTTAGGACTGGGAAGGAATTTCCCCCCCCAAGGCAGATTGGCAAGGACTCAAGGTTTTTTGCCTTCCTCTGTAGCATGTGGCATGGCTCACTTGCTCATGGATTCTCTCTACTTTACAGTCTTTAAATCATGATTTGAGGACTTTAATAACTCTGTCATGGGAGGGGTTTATTACAAGAGTACTACAGTACCCACCTGGGGAAGTAAGAAAACAAATTGACAGAGCTAGACGGGTTCCCCGAAGTCATCTACTACAGGAGAGACCCAAGAAAGAAAGCAACAGAACACCACTAGTCACCACATACAATCCTCAAGTCAGACCTCTGCAAAAGATCATTAAGGACCTACAGCCTGTTCTAAAAGATGATCCCTCTCTCTCTCAAGCATTAGGAGACAGACCACTCCTTGCTTATAGGCAGCCCCCTAATCTTAAACAGATACTCACCAGCAACTACAGATCTAACAACAAGAACATTGAAGCAGGCACACACCCCTGCAAAAAAACCACGCTGCCAAGTCTGCCCACATATCTACACAACAGACACCATCATAGGTCCTAATCAAGCCTGCTACTCCATCAAAGGCTCATTTACCTGCTCATCTACTAACATGGTCTATGCCATCATGTGCAAGAAATGCCCCAACACCTTATATATTGGACAAACAGGACGATCGCTCCGTAAGAGACTGAATGAGCACAGAGCTGATATCAGAAATCAAAGAACAAAGAAACCAGTTGGTGAGCACTTCCATCTTCCTAATCACCCAGTGATGGATTTGTTAACAACTGTTGTTAGAGATGTACCTGGGACATCAAGACTCCAAAGAGAAACAGCTGAACTCGAATTAATATGCAAGCTAAATTCTGTGAAAGCAGGACTTAATCGAGATTATGGGTTCTTTTCCCATTACAAAGGGTAATTTGACTTCAGGCTTCCCATTCTTTGAGCCTGTAAACTGCTCTGATTTGCTGTTACTTTATGACCTGATCCTATGTTTTACACCCCCTTGCATTTAGTTTCATTCCTTTCTGTAAGTTCACCCATCTTCAAAGCATCTGAGGAAGTGGGATCTTCTCCCACGAAAGCTCATGCAAAAAATAAATCTGTTAGTCTTAAAGTGCCACACAACTGCTTGTTGAGGTTTTGTGGCCTGCATTGTGCAGAAGGCCAAACTAGATGATCATATTGGTCCCTTCTGACCTTAGAGTCTATGAATTCTATGAGCTAAAAGAAAGGTATATGAGAAATGACTATAATGACCAAAAAAAAAAAAAAAGTTTCCCCATATTAAAAAGCAAAAGATTTTAAACAGCATAGAACAATTTAGGTCCTATTCAGCAAAGACACACATACTTTGTACACTTGTTGAGGTCCAGTTGGATTACTCACGATTCATAAATTAAAAAGTACGTAACTTTTTTTCTGGATCAGGACTTGGAATTGGAAACTCTTTAAACCAGGAGTGTATCTTTGACATGTGCCTGTTAATCCACTGCACGCTTTTATGTGCTAAGAGATAATGTGGGGTGGAGAATGATATATTTTGCATCTATTTACAGAAAATAGCAAAAGAGTAATATTAGTTCATTCATAATAAAAGTACAGAGCCCATTCTTAAACTTATATAATCTTTAAAACAGCTACTCAGAGCACAAGGACAGAAAGATATATGTTTCTCTTTCGAGCACTACTCACATCATTCAGTTACAGGTGTCTACGTGCTGCAGCGCACAGTAGCTTGGAAAGTCTTTAGCGTTAGCCTGTCAGGTCAGGGTGCACGGCCAACGCCCCCTCCACGCCGCGGCCGTGGCTACATAGGTGACCGTGACCCTGACCCTCCCAGTTTCTTTTTCCGCCACCAGCGTCAGTTTGGATCAGCGTTATCTTGCGAAACGCAAGGGCCTGTCTTTTCGCGCAAAACTCGAAATGCCAGGTTTCAAGCTGTGCTTAGGATGCTGCAAGGCTTTCCCAATGGACGATCCGCACAAGAAATGCCTCGCTTGTTTGGGTGAGTCCCACCTCACAGCAGACTGCCCCATTTGCCGATCCTTCAAGTGGAGGACTCAGCTGGAAAGGAAGCGTTGCCTCTGTCTAATTTCGGGGACCGGAGCTGCTCTGCTCAAAAGCAGCCGAGCCACGAGCACTCCGCCGGATCCTTGACTGGCCCGGGCTCAAGATCCCCGCCAATCTCTGGTATCAGGCCCAAAATCTCGTCCCTCCACAATACCTCCTAGGCACCGACCTCGCCGGTCTCCTGGTAGCCGCCCTGGGTAGGGCTCCAGCTCAGGCACCAGCTCGCCAAGGGCATTTAAATACAGCTTCAGTTCAGAACAAGAGGCAACCGGCCACAATGGCACTGCCTCCCTCGGCACCACTGGACACGGCACCGCCCACAAGTCCGGCATGCAAGGTGCCTGGAACCCCAAGGACAGTCTCCTCCACATAAACGTGAAGGAGCTCAGGGCCATCAGACTGGCCAGCATGACCTTCCTAGACCAGATCCAGGGCAGAGTGGTCCAAATCCTCTCAGACAACACAATAGCCGTGTTCTACATGAACCGTGGGGGAGTCCACTCCTTGGCACTATGCGAGGAAGCTACCAAGCTTTGGCAACTAGCGATAGATCTTCACTTCATGCCAACTGCCGCCCATCTTCCCGGGGTGGACAACAGCATAGCGGATTCACTCAGCAGAAAGCCACTAGGGAATCACAAGTGGTCCCTCCACAACGAGGTCTTCTCCCTGTTGACAACCAGATGGGGAACCCCTCAGATTGACCTCTTTGCCACGGCGCAGAACCACAAATGCCCTCGGTTCTGCTCCCTCTGAGGTCGGGAGAAAGGGTCTCTCAGCCATGCCTTCCTCCTCAACTGGTTAGGAGCCCTAATGTATGCCTTCCTGCCAATTCCCCTGATTCACCGGGTGCTCCTGAAGGCCCTTGCGGATGAGGCACTCATCATCCTGATAGCCCCGGACTGGCCCAGGCAACACTGATTCCCTCTCCTTCAAGACATGTCAGTGAGGACCCCGCTCTGCCTCCCACGGTGGGTGGACCTTCTGACACAGGACTCGGGACACCTTCGGCAACCCAACCCAGGCCTCCTGCACCTGACAGCCTGGATGGTCTCTGGCTCAGCGAGCCAGAGAGACACTGCTCGGATAGGGTTAAAAAGGTCCTGGTTGGTAGCAGAAAACCTTCCACCAGGTCCACCTACATGGCAAAATGGAATCACTTCTCCACTTGGTGCCGTGATAAAGACATAGACCCTACCTCCACACCAATTCAGGCAACTTTAGATTACCTTCTTGACCTAAGAGAGAAAGGCCTATCCCTGTCCTCACTGAAAGTTTATTTGGCAGCAATCTTGGCCTTTCACCAAACAGTAGATGGGGCCCAGCCCCACTCTTTTCACACCCCATCTGCCATAGATTCCTGAAAGGAGTGGAAAAACTTTTTCCCCACGTCCATAACCCCACCCCGCAGTGGGACTTGAACATGGTGCTATGGGCTCTGACAGAACCGCCGTACAAGCCCTTAGACTCAGCCACCCTTCTTGTGCTGTCCTGGAAGGTGGCGTTCCTCGTAGCCGTTACCTCAGCCAGAAGGGTTTCAGAGCTACGAGCCCTATCCTCTGAACCCCCATGTACAGTTTTCTTCCCAGACAAGGTGATTCTGCATCACCACCCCTTGTTCTTGCCCAAGGTTGCCACCCCCTTCCACTTGAATCAAGAGATCTGCCTGCTGGTCTTCTATCCAGACCCTCAGGTGACAAAAAACCAGAAATGGTGGCACACCCTGGATGTGAGGAGAGCGCTCCTAATCTACATTTAACGCACACGATCCTTCCGCAAGACCGCCCAACTGTTTCTGGTGGTCCCAGAATGCATGAGAGGTTCTGTGGTATCCTCCCAACGCATCTCCAAATGGATTGTGCACTGCATTAAAGACTGCTACAGAAGGTCAAACACGCCTCTCCCAGAGACTGTGAGAGCCCACTCTACCAGAGCTCAGGCATCTTCCACAGCCTTCCTCACTAAGGTCCTGATCCAAGAGATCTGCAGGGCTGCTACATGGTCGTCGGTACATACCTTCACGATGCACTACTCCATTGCCCAACAGGCAAGAGATGCTGCTGCTGTGGGCAGAGCTGTACTCAGTGTGGGTAGACTGTAACTCCTCCCACCATCCTTGGGTACGGCTAGCAGTCACCTGTAACTGAATGATGTGAGCAGCGCTCGAAGGAGAACGGTTGGTTACTCACCAGTAACCGTCCTTCTTTGAGATGGGCTGCTCACATACATTCAGGTCCCTCCCACCGTCCCCGCTAATGGAGTTGGCAAAGGTATATGGGACTGGGAGGGTCAGGGTCACGGTCACCTACATAGCCATGGCCGCGGCGTGGAGGGGGCGTTGGCCGTGCGCCCTGACCTGACAGGCTAACGCTAAAGACTTTCCGAGCTACCACGCACTGCGGCATGTAGACACCTGTAACTGAATGTATGTGAGCAGCCCATCTTGAAGAAGGACGGTTACTGGTGAGTAACCAACCGTTCAGTAGCCATGTAGTATTAAAATTCTGTATAGTTGTTCTCATCTGTCACAATGGATGGAACAGCTAATCTGAAAGAGAAAAAAGTTAAAATATTTTTTTTTACCTGGAGAAAAGGCTGCTTAAATACTCTGTCTCATTAGGAATATAATACCCTTGTCCCCCTCCACAGAGATAAACAGATAGCTTTGTAGATTACAACTACTTCAAAATCAGTTGCTAAGAACTGTTGCCCAGACCTTTTGTTTGAACTTGATCCTAGCTTCCTGTATACAGTAACTGCATCTACTCTGGTTATTTGCAGTTCCACAGGCACCTTGTTTCAAAAGTTTAAAGCTTAGTTTGGAGCCAGATAGGTTTCAGTAGTACATGTTGTAGCTTCCTGTAATTGCTAAAAAGACTAACCTTGAAACTTAAGATTTTCAGGTTGGAGTAAATTTCCTAAACACACACAAAGAACTACATTCTTTCCGTAAGCACTGCAGGTAAATATGTAAAAATATATGCACTGAGGTCTCAGTTATACCTCTGCAGAGAGAGACCCAAGTTGGGGAAGGGAGCAGTCCCTGAAGTCATTAAGCTTTTGTAAAGTGTAATTTTACAGGCACGGTGAGGAGACCTAGCAGGCACCAGGAGTTGCTACATCTGGGGAACAGGTGTAGCCAGTGCTCTCCTCAGTACTTCCCTGCTATGTTAAATGGGATCTAGGCCAGGCTAACTCTCCCCAAGACAAGATTCCCTGTCAGGTGAAGTCTTCTGTTGATGAGGGGCTCAGTGGAGGGGAAGAAGCTCCTGAACTTTCTCCTCTGCAGCACATTCATACTTGAGCAGTCATAATTTGACCCTGATTATATAAAACGACTTCCAGTGTATTTTATGTGTTCTGTGTTTTTCTGGCATAGAAATAGCAACTTCTTGTGCATGATGTTAATGTTTAAAACAATCAAAATATCAAAAGGAAGGCACTTTGCTTACAAATCACATTTGTAATCAAGGCAAACCGAAAGGGGAGAAAAGCGGTATCTGAAGACTGTTTAAATCATGGAGCAAATAGCGTGCATTCTCATTGGCCCAAATTCAAAGTAAACTCAGCAACTTTATGGATCGGTAAGGAACTTTTTTTCAACATTTAAAACTAAACTTGAAAAGAGAAGTACAAAGTCAGTACAAAGAACCTCACAGAAAGAATGTTCAGTATATTCATAAAGCCCATGATTAGTTCATCAATATATCAATGCAATTGATATGCACCAGTGTTATCACTTTAAATTAAGCCACTATATGCAGCCAAAGCACGTAAACTGCTTTAGATCAAAGAAACAAATGTATTAAGCATAGACAGACTTTAAATGATTATAAGCCAGAGGGAAGCAGGTCATATTTGATCAAAAGTAAACAAAAGGCAAATACTTTCAGCAACCTTACAGTCTTAGATGATTTTCTTCCCACAGGCTGGTTGGCCTGACTCCAGCTAGGCCCTACTCTTTGGTCAATGTTTCAGTTGCTAAATGTTCTTCTAGATGGATTGGTGGAGAAAGAGAATGATAGACTGCAAAATGTTTCCACTTTTCAACATATCCCTTCACCCCCTTCTTGGGCCCCACTTCTCTCTTTCAGGGTTAGGTAACAGAAAATGTCGTATGTGCCTTCCTCCAGTTGAGTCAATGAGTATTCCCTTATCAATAGTGCCCTGCAAATCTGCAGACATCCGCCTTATATCTGCATCGGCGGATACAACACGGATATCTGTGGACCATTTCTTGTGGATGCAGATCGGATACAGATCTACATTTTTTATCTGCACAGAGCTAGAGCCCCACAAATATGCAGATATCCATGGATATCCACATTATATCCACATCCATGGATACAGCACGGATATCCGCGGACCATTTATGCGGATGCAGGTCAGCTACGGATCCACTTATTTGTATCCATGCAGGGCTCTACTTATCAATGCTCAGACCAGTCCATGGTCCTGTAAGAGCTGGTTTGTTTTTGCATGCCTTAGTAAGGTGTAAACTGCCTCTTTGCTCTTTGAGAGTTTTACCTGGATCTGTCTCTAGCCATGAGGTGCATGTTATTGTGTAGCAGAACCTCATAACTATACATATGACATTGCAACAAATATATCACCATAACAGTAAGGATCAGTATGCCAAGAACATTCCAAAAATATCTTACATGACATACTTTGCATTAAACAACATAGAATCACACCATAACGGTATACATGGGATTGAGTGTGTCACACAGCAAAGTTACATTATTTCTTTTGCTTCCAGATCACCACCACTACTACTACTACACACATGCTCCTACCCTAAAACCTAGTTTAAAATGCATTATTTCCTAATTCTTTTTCTGTGATATAATGTCTAGGGAGACATTATAATCTTAGTATGGGTTCTGGGAAACAAACAACAACCGGTCTTAAGGATTATTCAGGGAAATGGATACATCATAAGATGAAACCATGTGTTAACTATATTTGAGGACATCTGTATTGTAACTGGGCCCACTGACATGATAGATCCCATCTAAAGTACATAATCAAATCAGTAAAGATTTTCTAGTACGTAGTTTAAACAAAATTATGGAAATGTCTAAAGTTTAGCTTTCAAAAACATTCAGATCTGAATCCTATGTATGTCATTTGACCCACTGCAAACATTAGTGGGGGTTAACAGGAAGATTTGGGAGAAATGGTGGCAAGAAAATGGAGCTATTATGAACTCCCGTGATCTTGTGGCAGTAAAGAATCCCATTTAAGCCTGTTCATTTCAATCAAAATACAGATAGTTAACACGTGCTTCTGTGAAACAGGGCTTCTCTACTTGGGGGTTTTAAAGTGGATCAACTGGTGGCATATACATGCTGTCTGTCACTGTCCTCTCACTCTGCATTTGTACAAAATCTGGAGTCCTATTGGCAAATGGACTAGGTTTGCTGCCAGTTGAATTAATGTGATCTATTATTAATGTGAATGCAATTTCTCTGCACCTTTTTTTTCCATACTTCCACTGGCTATCCAAGTGTGCTTTGCTGTTCAATCATTACTGACATATCCATTCACCTGTGTGTCCTCCTCTGCTCTGATGTCAAGTTCCCAGGATGTTCACTCCCCCCTTAAAAAAATGGCATGGATTCTCTTTGCTCCTGGAATCAAGCATGTCAGTGTTCTTCTCACAGAAGAGCTGTAGCACTCCAGAAACCTTACAACATGCCCTGACTGTGCAACTGCTTGGGGTTGAGCCGAGACCTGGATTTCATCAACTCATCAGCACAGGAAATTCTAGTGGTCAGCCACCAAAATAAAGAACTTTCTGTGGACTTTGCCAAGCAGATGTCCAAGAGTGGCCATGACCAGGATGCTGACCACTGCTGGATAAAGACCAAGCATCTCCAGAACAAGTACAGTACATTGAAACAGGGAGCCAAGGGAGACGTGATCTATTCATTTTATGATGGACTAACTAGGTATGATCCTACAGAATTTTAACACAAACCATGCTGAGCTACACTCTCCCCTTCACCCACACCAATCCACAAGGTCATTCAAAGACGAGGGGGAGTGTGGACTAGGAAATCCAATCTAGGCTGGTCCTATTTATAAAATTAAGCTACCAAATATTACTAATAAGAAGCATATTGCAAAAGCACAGTGATGGCTGGAATCCCTTTCTGAAGAGAAGTGATTGCTTCTTATTGGATCACACATGCTGTTTTCTTCTTTAAGCATGTCTGGAATGTCACCAGAATAACTACCTTTCCTATGATTAATGACCCCTCCTGACTGGCCAGTCTCCCAGGTGAAATTATCTTCTATAATTACCTCATCTATACCTCAGTGGCTCTTTATTTTTCAAGGATACCTTTTGATCCTATCTTCTGATGGGTGGCACCTCAGATATTATTTAATTTTCATCTCAACAGACCCTAACCTGCCTGTGTTATGGAAGGGTGGAAATCTGTGACAAATAAGTGCTGGAGTGTTGACTAACAAACTCCAGTCAGCTAACAGCACCTCTTGAATGGGACAAAAACCATCACAATCTTTTCCATTTTTGGTTGGACTTAACTTTGTTCTCTCATGTTATTACCAAAAATGCTTTGAAAACAGTGAACTGAAGAGTATAAGGAGGGAAGCAATCCCACTAGCAAATGTGCTTCAAGACTGAGATATCATTCGGGACACAGTACTGTGGTCTCACCCAGATTTCTTCTGAGACTGCAGATCCAAGCTCTTGGAGAAAGACTTTAATAACTACACTTTTTGTCATTATTGAACAAGTGTCATTGTCAATTCCTGATCACACTAACATCAAGCTCCCAGTTGGTCAGGTAATGGGGAAGATAATAGAGAGGAGCTGTCTCCTGAGAGCTAGGATCATTTTGGGACCCTGTATCCTGGTGCCAGCCAGATGGAAAGCCAGCCCTAGTTCTGTCCTGCTTCCATGTATCCCAATTCGCATCCTGAATTGGGCAAGCCAGAGTCCTAGCCATAAACACTGGCTGGAACGCAGAAAGGCTGCCTGCTCACATCTGTCTAAAGTGGCTGCAGTCATGGGTCATGCAGAATAGAAGGTAGAATGGCACTATAGCCAAATTATGATTGTGCTATACTGCTGTGACTTCTGTTCTATGTGACCCATGGCTGCAGTCACTTTAGACCAGAGGTGGCCAAACTCATGGAACTCAAGAGCCACACAAGTTGATTATTAAACCTTCAAGAGCCACACTGAAGCATATGGCCATATACTTTCACCTAGTCCAAAATTACTTAGTTTAAAATTCATTTCACATTTTAATTTTATCATAAAAAGAGGGCAAATATTGATCCTACTAATGTCAGATTCTGATAATTACTTAAGGTTACCATGAAAACTAGGCCTACACAGTAAAAGGTTAGCCGTGGTTCAATGTAGAAGACACAGGCTAGTGGGGAGCTTTTTTTAAAATCCTGATCATGCCACACTTCTCCCTGCCATCCCTGACCCCCTCCCAAACCCCCAGGCCCTGATACTGGCTCCTCTGGGATGACCCCCCCCCCTTTCCCAGGCCATACTCAGGGCAGGAGATTTCAAATCCTAGGTTGGAGCTGCTTTCCTAAATTGATTTGCTGACGTTCTTCCAGGAGCCGCACTTTTTTATTCAAGACCCACATGCAGCTTTAGACAGATGTGAGCTAGGACCCCTTGTGTGTATCTAGTCCCTCCTCCCTCCTCCCATTGGCCCACTGGCCTGTTCAGTGCTCCTCTACATGATTTCAGAATGGCCCCAGCTTCACCCAGGCAATTGGCTTCTGTCACAAGCTAAAGCCATAACCATTGACAATAGTCAGCACTGTGGCACAGAGGGCATTTGCCTTTCTGCCTATTTTCATGTCCCTTTATTTCAACTATTTTCTGCACAGAGAACACCCTCCTCCTCACATATCCTATTTGCCAGCCCAAAAGGGTATTTGGCAGCATAGCACAGCTGCCACCACTAGCTCAATCTACTTCTGCAACACATCTGAATAATTTAAAACATCATTTGTGCAAAATGTGACAATTTATTGAAATTGATTACACAGGAAAAGAAGTTTGGTTAGTGCGCTCATAGGTTGTTTGAGGTACATGAGAATATTTCATGCCTGGTAAAGGTGGAAGTGTACAAACAGAACTATTCTGTTCTGAAGTTTGAATGCAACACACTCTAACTGCTAATCATTGCAGGACTCTACCTATTTTTCCTGCGCTTTCTTCATGTCTGTAGGAGAAATAAAGTGGAACTTAAACCTGGGGACTTGCTCAAGTTTGGGGTCACACTATAGGGAATAGCCACATGTCCATGCCCGATGGCATTGCTCTCAAGCCCCTCCAACTTTGCAGCACTTCTCAAAGCATCATTTTGATGTACAACTTCTGTAAGTTCCCCATCTTCAAGCCCATTCTGTAAATTCCCCCACCTTCAAAGCCCATTTGGTAAGTCCCTCCATCTTCAAAGCATCTGATAAAGTGGTATTCTCCCACAAAAGCTGATGTGATCATTAAATTTGTTAATCTTTACATGCAGTAGGACTCCTTGTTTGTTTCACAGAGTGTGTTGCTGGTCTGCCCTTTGCCTTATTGAATAAGATTGCCTCGTAGTCACCCACCTCTGTTTAAATATCATAGAGAGCCAAGAGGGCCTAAAGTAGACGCAGAGAGGCTCAGCTCCTGAGGTTTCTCCAATAACCCCTCTGGCAGGTCTTAAGTAACTCGAATGCACTGACTTAACTTCAAAAAAAAAAAAAAAATTGGAAGCATAATTCCAACACCCTCCCTCAAGACACTAAGGCACAGCAGAAAATAGCAAATATAGCTGCACGTAGCACCTCATCATATGTAGATCAGTTATTAGTTATCAGGTACCCTCAAAGCTGGGAGGAACCATAGGGTATGTCTACACTGGAGCCTTAGGTCGACTTAAGGAAGGTTAAGTCGACCTACAGATTTCTGCAGCCACTTTGGGCTTTTATTAAGTCAACTTAAGCACTTTCTTAAGTCGACCTAATAACACCACCTCTTGGTCAACTTAATGCTTAAGTCAAACTTATTATGTTGACTTAAGCCAATGTAGATGAGGAAAGCCCTTAAGTTGACCTAACTGGCTTCCAGCTACACTCTTCCACTGACCTAGCACCTGCCAGTGTGGACACAAGCAGTTGACAGGAGTTTTCAGTGTGGGCTTTAAGTCAACTTAACAAGGTCGACTAAGCTGATTAAAAGTCAACCTTGTTATGCTGACTTAAAAGGGTCTCTAGTGTAGACATACACCTAGGGAGACAAAGTCACAGGTACATTAATAATGTAATAATGGTTTGTCTGCAATATGCATAACAAGCCACTGCTTTTCCCCCACATTCCAAGATCCACAGCAACTGCAAGAGTCAGACCACAAAGGACGGGGCCTCTGCCTACTGTGAGAAGCTGACCAAGTTGAAGGGGCATGACAAGACGACTTGGAATAAGATGCTTAGAGAACTCATGGAAGAATCACAGAGGTGGACCATGTTGCTAGCAGTACATGATGATCCTGAGGGAAAAAGTTCCAAAGGGGTAACTGTGTTAGTCTAGTTCAGCAAAACAAGCAAAGAGGCCTGTGGCACTTAAAGACTAACAAATTTAATTATTCATTTATTTAGTAAACATGAGGAGAAAAGAAATGCAGCCTTCCCAGAAGATCACAGAGCTGGCCAAAGAGAGTTTGCAGTGGCCAAGGAAAGCATTTTCATTGCCAAGGGGATCATGTGAAACAACAGGAAGACACAAGGCAACTCATGGTATTGTCCTGTGGCAGAAGGCTTTCCTATAGAACATGCTCCTAGTCAGGGGTGTTGCTGGTGCCTGGCACATGGGGCCCATGCCCCAAATGCTGGTGCCAGTGCCCCAGGTCCTGGCTGGGCCCTGCCTCTCCTGATCTCCGGCTGGATTGTGCTGGAGATCCGGGGCTCAGCCACCCGCGGCCACGGCTGCCACTCCCAGTCCTGTCCCTGGCTGGGGATCCGGGGCCCAGCCACCCACGGCAGCAGCAGCTGCTTCCGCCCCTTCAAAGGCCGTGCGACCCCGCGGCCGTGGCTGCCACTCCCCGCCCTGTCTCCAGCAGGGGTCAGGGCCTATGGGCAGGGGTGGGGCCTAGGCCCGTGCCCTGGGTCGTTCCCCAGGACAGCAATGCCCCTGCTTCTAGTAAGTAGAAGGCACTGCAGTTTCATAAGCCAAGAATACAGCTATATCCTTCAGCCCCTGGACAAAACTAGCTACTGGAGCCAGCACCAAATCTCCACCCTCCCACCATACTCACACAGCATTTGTCCCAGAGGCCATTCCCCTCTCAGGTCCAACATCTGACATCTGAGAACACTGGCCCTTAGGACCCTTGCACTTTTGAGCCTGTAAACCACAGGAAAATGTTATGCTGTGGCACTCAGCTGCAGAAGCCCTGTGTAAAAGAAGAGGCAGAGAAAAGACCTACATATACCTCTAATTTTAAGCCTCCCCCCACAGTGTTGTTTTTGCACTGTTTGCATTGTCACACCTGTTTGGTTTGCACTGCGTTTTATTTAAAGATGGGCTATTTGTTGGTCAGCGAGGAGATTACTTTGGTAAATGTATTTTACAATAAAAAAACAGTTAAATGAAAACTGTATTTGTATCTTGGTTATGGTTGTTTCATAATAAAAACCATTTAATATCCATTTTAGTCCATTACAGCTCATCACTGTATGTAACACCTACAATCTTTTAAATACAACTAAAATAATTCAGTTTTACAAAAGTACATAGGTAACATCCAGCTTCCACCACCCAGAAATAATACTGCCCTGCTATCTATCTATCTATCCCTACCGCACCCCCTGTGGATTAGCAGCTAGATGTACAGCTACACATATTTAGGTATAAGGCCCTCTAAACGTCTGCTCCTTCCTTTCATGGGCAGGCTCCCCTTTTGCCCTCAGGCAGGGCAACTCAGCAGTCCTTGGCCACTTGGGTGGGGCAACAAACAGCAAAGTCTCTGGCCCCTTGGGTGGGGCAGACAACTAAGCAAAGATTCTCTAGGTTTGGAGGAGTGACCAGTCACAGGGGTCAGGTGCGCCAGCGGCTTCAGGCAACCGCCCAGGAGGTGGGGAGAGGAGGACGGGGGACACAGGTCCACCTGTCTCCACTGTGTCCCAGCCCATGGCCCTAGTTAGGGTTGCCAAGTAGGCTGGGGGATCAGCGGGGTTCCATCTGCAACATGCTGACCCTGACCTTGAGCCCCAGCCAGAGTGCTTGGGGTACAGCTCCCCTGGGCTACTTTCTATCCTCTCTTCCAATGGTACCAGCTTGGTCTCCTGGGCGGGCTCCTCTGGGTAGTCACCTGGGGCAAGGTACAGAAGCTCTCCATATTGTCCAGTGGGGATAGGTTTGGCAACTCCACCTGGTCCTCTAGCAGGTGGCAGTTCCTCCAGATTGCATCTTGCAGGGGAGCTATCTTTTCCTCCAGAGAGTGGCAGGTCCTCCAGGTCGCAGGAGGATGGTTGCGGGCCTGGGTCTTGGAGGCCCTGCAGCTCAGGGAAATGTTCAGGACCCCACAAGGCTGGCAGTCAAAAGGCACTCCTGGCACCCCTGGGGCCTGGCTCCTCTTCCAGGGTAGTGACTGTGGGAGGCCCTGGACAGTCTTCCCAGCATTGCAACAGAGGACCACACTCATCTGGCTGCAGAAAGGCTTGGAGCTTCATGGCAAGAAGAAAGCCATCTTATATTTCCTGTTCCCCCTCCTCTCGCATGACAGACAGGTGCCTTCAGGCCCTGCCTAGCTGAGGGCAGCCAGGTGCTCCCTGTCCATCTCTGGAGGCAGCCATGCCTCCCATCTACAGACCCAAAATATGAACAATAAGCATCCCTGTCCATACTCCCACAAGTGTTCATGTTCTCTACGGTATGCCTTGCTGGCAGTTCAAACCTCTGAGCAAGTCTCTGTGCCTCATCCCCCCCATCATTAAGGCTTTCCCCTTGGCCTCAAGCTTACTACGAAGAATACAACACATAGCTATAAATGGTTGGGACTTTTCTTCTGCTTCTTGCAAATGATTCCATAAGCAGCAGCATGTGCCTTTTCAGATAGCCAAATGCCCACACAACAATTTCACTGCTATTCAAGGGATACTGTATATACTTATGTAGAATCCGATCTGTGTATAAGCCGAACCTTGGTTATAAACCCTCAAAACCAGAAAAAATACATGACCTGTGTATAAGCCCCCCTGTGTCCCGACCCCCTTTCCTAAACATCCCCCATGCCGCCAGTTTTGCTGTGTCCCCAACCCCCTTTTTACCCTCCTAGCCCTGTGCCACCAGCTTCTATCACATCCCCAACCCCTTCCCTAACTCCCTCCGCCCTGCACTGCTGGCTTCTGCTGTGTCCCTGACCCACTTTTAACTCCCCCTTCCCTGCGCCACTCATTTCACCACGTCCCCAACCCCCTTCTGTAAACCTCCCTAGCCTGCACCACTGACTTCTGCCAAGTCCCCAATGGCCTTTAACCTCCCCTGCCCTGTGCTGCTGGGTTCGCCACATCCCAACCCCCTTTTACCTCCCCCGCCCTGTACCTCTGGTTTCACCACATCCCTGACCCCTTTCCTAAGCCCCCCACACTGTCGCCACTTCTCCTGAGTCCCCGACTCCCTCCTTAACCCCACACACTGCCACCACTTCCCCAGAATCTCCAACCCCCCTGCCCTGACGTTGGCTATCCCAGGCCACCCCCACCCCCCCGAATCCCCTTACCTAGCCACTCTGGAGGCTGCACCATATGCTGGGGCTCCCACCCTGAGCAAGTGCAGGACAGGAGATTTCAAATCTCCCAGCTACAATATATACCTGTGGATAAGCCAAGTGCCTTTTTCAAAGGGGGTTTCAAGGCACAACATTCTTGGTTTATGCATGAGTATATATGGTAGCTTTCTCCAGTCCAAGTGACTTGTATGTGACTTCATTAACCAGAGCATTCCAGAAAAACAGGACCGACTTTAAAACCATCAATGCCCACAATGGTTGTGGGGGAAAACCTTCCTTTGTCCATTAATTTAAATAGAACTGAGTTCTGAAAGCTGCCAGCATTGTGGACCTTTCCAGACCGTGCAGCATTTATTTATAGATACATAGACATTAAGGTCAGAAAAGACCAACATGATCATCTAGTCTGACCATCTGTACAATGCAGGCCAAAGAACCACATCCACCCATTTCTATAATAGACTCTTAACCTATGACTGAGTTACTGAAGTCCTCAAATCATGGTTTAAAGATGTCAAGATGAAGCGAATCCACCAAGTGACCCATGCTCCATGCTATAGAGAAAGGGTCTCTGCTAATCTACCCTGGCAGAAAATTCCTTCCTGCCCTCAAGTATGGCAATCAACTAAATCCTGAGCATGTGGGCAAGACTCACCAGTCAGACACACTAAAAAAGATTCTCTGTAGTAACTTAGAACTTATTTATGTCTGTGCACAATGGAGAAATACATCTTTCTATTGATAAATTCTGTGTCCTGGTATGTGGGAAAAGGAATGAAATACACATGAGGTCTATCAATTGGTCTAATATAGTTTGGGTACCCCATGTATGCAAAGATCTCAATGCCTGATGTGAAAGAGTCAAGCTTGAGGGCTACAGGAGGATGCTGGAAAGTAGATATGTGAGCCCTAGGCTTAATAAACCCCTGTTTCCATTAGGACAGGGCTGCTCTGAGACCAGTTAGAGCACCTGACACCAGACGGAGCACCTGAAGCCAGTGGAAGAACCTGAGGTTAATTGGGGTAATTGGCCATAGTTAAAAAAAAAAAAAAAAAAGGCCTCTGTTGCAGGCAGCAGGCGGTGAGTGTTGGGTATGGTGGTTGGAGGACTGGAAGATTGTGTGGAGTGGTGTAGCAGAGTGAAGAAGAACTGGAGAAAGCTGACTAGTGATGGTTGCTGTGAACACCTAAAAGTACAGTCACACAGGACAGCTCACCCAGATGGACCTCAGGGCCCTGTGGCCTGGGGGGAGAAGAGGCTGCCTCCAGGACAAGAGACTCCAGAAAAGTGCAGTACTGGGAAATTTGGAGGATGGAAAGCTCTAGTGAAGCTGGCTGCCAAGCTCAAAGCATACAACCCACAGTTCTCAAGCAACCCCATTAGTCACAATGAGCATTACCCAGCTAGGCAGTACCTTAAAATAGCATAGTAGTCCTGCATGACTATGGCCCCAACAACTGATTTCTCCAAGTCAAACATACCCCTCATTAGTGATCTGGAGAATGGAGTGGATTGTACTGCACCCTCAACAAACGTGTAGATGATAATAAGCTGGGGGGAGTGGTAGATATGCTGAAGGTTAGGAATAGGGTACAGAGTGACCGAGGCAAACTGGAGGATTGGGCCAAAAGAAATCTGTTGAGGTTCAACAAAGATAAGTGCAGAAACCTGTATTTAGGATGGAAGAATCCCATTCACTGCTGCTGACTGGGAACTGGCTGGCTATAGGGGCTAAGGAAAAGGATCTGTGGCTTACAGTGGACAGCTGAACATAGACCGTGCACTCTTATTGCCATGAAGGGTAGTGGAATATTGGCTACATTTGTCAGGGCACTGCCAAGAGAAGTGATAATTCCCCTCTATTTGGCACTGGTATGGCCACATGTGGAGTATTGTGTCCAGTTTTGGGCCCGCTCCACTCTAAGAAGGATGTGAACAAATAAGACAGAGTCCACCAGAGGACAGAAAAAACGATTAGTGGGCTGAAGCACATGACTAATAAGGAGAAGCTGAGGAAACTGGCTTATTTACTCTACAGAAGAGAAGAGTGAGTGGGGACTTGATAGCGGCTTTTAACTACCTGAAGGGAGTTTCAGGGAGGATGGAGTTAGGCTGTTCCCAGTGGTGGCAGATGGCAGAACAAGGAGCAATGGTCTCAAGTTGCAGCAGGAGAAGTCTATGTTGGATATTAAGAAAATCTTTTTCTCTAGGATGGTGGTGGTGAATGGTTTACCTAGGGAGTGGGTGGATTCTCCATCCACAGAGGTCTTTAAGACTTGTTTTGATAAAACTCTGGCAGGGATGATTATGTGGGGTTGGTTCTGCTTTGAACAGGAGACTGAACTAGATGGACTTCTATAATTCTATAAAAGTCAGAAATGATTACAGGAAAAAATAAAGATAAAACAGTTATAGTACCTGATTTACCAGACCATATTATATGCAAGCAAAATTTCTCACCACATGCTTCTATCAAGATTAATGAGAGAAATGAGTCAATCGGGTTGTGTGCTCCTTCTTTTCATATTTTCAGTCCCTCTCTTGAAAAACCACTCTAGTTGAGAATCAGGAGAGACAGAGTCTACGCAGAAAGATATTCCCTGCAGATTTTTTCATCTGTTTGAGATTTTGTTTTTCCATCCTGGTTGATGATTCCGTTTACTTTTTAAATGCAAATTAAGGCAAGCACACATTTATTTGTTTAAGACAAGACCTTTTAGACAACTTCTGATTGGGCAAGGCTGGAGGGTTTTGAATATGTGTTAATAACATCATAAGGGAATCTTGTAACTTCACGTACAGTATTGCCATACATATTTTATCAGGGCAATGCTGACCAGCAAATTATGAATTTACAAATCATAGAATCATAGGGTTGGGAGGGACCTCATAGGTCATCTAGTCCAACCCCCTGCCAGAAGCAGGACCACTCCCAGTAAACCATCCCAGTCATGGTTTTGTCCAGCTGGGCCTCAAGCACCTCCAAAGATGGAGATTTCACCACCTCCCTCAGCAGCTCATTCCAATGCTTCACCACTCGCCTAGTAAAAAAGTTTTTTCTAATGATACCTTACAAAACATAGCTTGTACAGACATTTGTACACGAGTGTAAAAAGGCTTGAACACAGGGGTGTATTCCGTCATACTTGCCTAGAAAGGAAGTATGGGGTAGAGATAGTAGAAACGTGCTTTTTCTTTTTTTTTAATTTGTACTCACCTAGCTTTTGCTTTCCGGAATTCACACCACCAACAATCCCATGGTACACACTGCTCACTGCAAAGCAAAGGACCAAGGGATGCCATCCAAAAACACTAGTTCCTCAGTTCTCAGCAAACAGTCACCATGTGTTCAGATGATACAAACTGAAAACAGACCAGGAATCCTGTGTGCATGTTATTGGTGTGACATGCATACTGTGAGTTACCAGGCACTCATCAAAAAATTTTGCATTAAATACCCCACGTAGACATACCCTTAGGTTAAGTATTAGTTTGTTTCCATTTAATTCTGCATTCATATTATGGCATCATTAGGATTTGCTAGTTGGAATATGTATATTGAGAATACAAACATAACAGAAACATGAGAAATGCCTTTTCTTTTTTCATTTAAATTGATGTTTATTTGAGTTCTCTTGTTTCTGCTCACTTGGCTCCATCCTCTGCAGTGTGATATTTCATCTAAACTGAGGAAGGATTGCAAGAAGACTTTGGCAAACTGTAGATATACATCCTCTAGGAAAATACAATCATCTTTAGTGAACACAATACAATGAGGAGGTGTCTTATTACATAATTGAGGAGACAATGTCTTTTATATGCATCCTGGTTCACTTTTCACACTAAATTAATCTTAATAAGCATCTGCTTTGAGTAAAGAGAGTTTTGTGATAATTCAACCATGACCCCTCTAGAAGTCCAAATGATTTCACTTTATGTCTCGGACTGGAGTATTCTTTTGAAACATTCCTTTTTACTGTATGATAATCACTGTGTTAACATGAGTTGATTAATCCCATCAGTTTAACTAATGTTGATATTCTGGCTCTTGTGCACTTTTCCTGATAAACTCATGACTATGAAATCACTAGTTTTATAACTCAAACTGAAAGATATACTTCTGCATTTATCTTTACAGTCAGCTGTTAGAGTTTTAAATATTTATTCAAAGAGCAAAACAAAAATAGTTTCTAAACCATCACTACAACAACACGAGTGAGAGTGGAGTCCTTTTAAAGAAGGCTTCCTTTTAATTCTAGAATGTAGACTGAGTAGAGGAATGGGAAAAAATGCTTATTCTCACTTGTATGATTATATTTAGGCTTAGAAGGATTAGGCTTTTATTGGTAAATGTTAGTAAACATCAATTTAACCTTATACACACAAACTGATGAAAAAATATTTTAATTGATAATAATCAAAATCTACAAATGGGCAGGGGCACTCCTACCCAGAAGAGAGATTCAGGGCATGGACTTTCAATCTCTTCCCTCCCCACTCCTTCCTCTGGCCCTGGCCCTCCTCCCTCAGTCCCTCCCCCTGGCCCTCACCTTCACTCCGCTGCATGCACCTTCATTGGCCTCCACTTCTCCCAGTCACCCATGCCTTCCCAAGGCCCCTCCTCTCTCAGTCATGTGCACCTTCCCAGCCCCCCAGGCCCTAGCTGTGTTCACCTTTACCTGCCTCCCACCCCATCATCATCCCCCCAGCCTGGGCCATGTGCATCTTCTCTTGTCCCCTTGGCCCTGCCCTGACCATGTGCACCTTCCCCAGCTCCCTCGTCCCTCAGACCCCCATGTACCCCCCCAGCTTCCTCCTGCCCTGGCACTCTAGCTCTTCGCCCAGCCCCATACACCCAGCCCCAAACTCCTTTCTTAACTCCATAAAATTAAAAAAAAAATGCTTAAAATAAACATTAATATTATCTTTAAAAATTATAAAAAAGTGAAAATTGAATCCCACCAAGTCTAAATATGTAACTATGCCTGAGTAAACATAATTCAAAAATACCATGCCTTTTCCTACATGCTGTGAAATCAATGGAAATGAAGCATATATAGTACATTGTAGAATAAAGCCCTGTTTTAACATTCCAGTATCACCATATTTTCTTTCAATAAAAAAGCAGCAAAGGAAAGAAAACCATAGCAAGGCAGATACCTTCATTTTTGTTCTCGTTTAACACAGTACTACATTTACATAACTACATACTACATAACTACATAACACACAAAACAAATCATACTAGCATATTGCACACATTTTTTAAAAAGTCATTCAAAATATATTTCAGATACATGTGTCAACAGCAATTAGACTGGAAAGGGAAACAGCTCTAATGAAACAGAGCTGGACTGGTCCAATACTTCAAATGAGATCATTTCCAAAGGGGTAGCCATGTTAGTCTAGTTTAATAAAACAAACAAGGGTTATGTCTACACTGGGGGGAGGGGGCTCTTTTAAATTGACTTAACAAGGTCAACTTTAAGTTGACTTAAAGTCAACTTTGTTAAGTTGGCATAAGGGCATGTCTACGCCATCATACTCTGCCCCCTGCCCCGCCCTGGGTCCTGATCTGGCTCTGGGGACCCAATCTGATTCCAGGGGCCCGATCCAGCTCCTGCTGCTGCTTGCAAGAAGCTGGGAGCCCAATCTGGATCCAAGCTGCTTGCCTCAAGCAGCAAGGGGCTTGGAGCCAGCTCTGGCCACAAGTGGCAAGCGGCTCGGGGCCAGATCAGCGGTGGCAGAACCTGGCTCCGAGCTCCTTGCCACTTGGGCCCAGGGGCAGGGATGCACGGCAGAGGGTGGGGCCAGGGCCAAGGCCCTGATCTTGTTTGGGGGGAGCAATGCCCGTCGGTGGGGGATGGAGGCAGGGGGAGCAGCCACCATGTGGCATTGCTTGCGGCCAGAAATGGCTTCAGTTAGGGCACCCTGCGCCCACATGGTGAGAGAGAAGCGTGGGGAAGATGCAACCCTGGGAGTGGAGAGTAGCTGTTGTGCTCCAGCCAGGACCAGCTGGAGGACCTGATGAAAAGCTCATGCGGGTCGTATGCAGTCCATGGGCTGTTGTTTGGCTACCTCTGCTTTGGCTGATATTATAACCCTTCTTCTGGCTCTTCAATTGTATTCAAATATGACAAACAGTACAAAATAAAACAATACCCCTCCAATTCTCTCACACTATTAAACTTACTTTTTGCCTTGAAGTCCAGGACAGAAATACAATGGGGACGTACAGACAATAAAAATAACATGAAAACTCAGTTACCATTTTTTTCGGGCGTAGAGTCTGATCCTTTTGCCATAGCAGTCAGTGAAAACGGAACAAGGTCTATTTGCTTTCATTGTTTCTGTTTCTTGTACAGTTTGTTTCAATAAATCTTTTTTGGGCACGGCAAGCCTTCTAGGTTCTAATAATCATGCTGTTATTCCAACATTTATTGGGTGACTTATCAGACCTTGGTAAACTTATGCCCTGCTTGCAAAATATTGAAGACCTCTTATAAATGATTTTTAATGAAGGGTCAAATCCTCAAGTCCTTACTCAGGTTTTCCTCCATCCTCTCTCACCCCAGCTCGCACTGACTCAGTGAGAACTAGGTCTAAAAAAATTAGTAAAGATGTTAAGTTATGGTTCATGGATTTTTTTTCCAAGTTGATGTGCTAAGCACTATATTAGCTAACCCAGATACACATAGAAGTATCAAATTTCATTTTAAAGGCAATCATATCAATTAACAGTCATTGTGGAGACATTTGTGAGGGCTTGTTTATATTCAGTTCCTGCACCAATTTAAAATAAATTGGCAGAAAACATGATTTTAAATCATGTTTAGCGTGGCTGCACTTATATTTACATATACATGTGAGCCCATGCACATGTGCACACTGCACATACACCTATAGTTTAGCAATCACAATTGACTGCCTGGGGTAACTTAGCTAGAGCAAAATAAACATTTTATTGTCAATATAACTATACCTACACATAGTGATTGCACCAATGTAATACTTTTTTCCCTATTATTCAGTCAAATCAGTGAAAAACTGAGTGTAGATCAGGCCTCAGAGCATGCTCTTATTAGTAAAGCAAACACTGACTTTGTTTTTGCTGCTGATGTTATTTGTTTTCACTGCTGTCTTGAATGGCCCTTTTGTGATTTCTGTCTGTGCCTTAATGGCTGCTGCACTCAACTGCACTTAACTACCCTTACTCAATCCTTTTAGCCAGGCTCAGGATCATTGCCTAGCAAGTCCAATCATTATTATTTAAATCCAATGATTCAGAATTGGATAATTTCTCCGTTATACCCAGTGTAAACATGCAGAAATCTGGAGGGCTTGTTCTGACGGTGGTGATTAAAGGCAAAGAGCAAGATGGATGGAGTCAGTTGCGACCAGCAGGTTCAGTGTCCTGCTGTGCGCCAGTCTCTGCTATTGTGCTGGGCTCTGGGTACCAGACTTGCCTTGGTCCTCTCAGCTCTAAAAGGAAAACTGGCTTTGTTTGCCTGTAAGCATCTGCAAACTGTTCTGACACATGATCTACCCTCTCAGCAAGGCCACTCATTAGGCTGATTATCACTTCAAAGTTTGTATTATCATCCATCTCTAAAGGCAATTAGGAATGGGTGGCTTTGAGTATCAGACACTGGGTGACACTAAGTGACTCATCTTTATTGATTCTTTTGTGAACAGAGACAGTGATTGAGATGATATGATTGCAGCCTACCTGCCCCTTTGACTGGTAAATACTGAAGAAAACGGTGTGTAATTAACTGACAGTTAATATAGGTTCTGTTTAGTGTTCAGAGAACACAATGGGAGAAGCTGCCCAAAAGGAACAAAGTAATGAAACTCCTTTGACAAGTTAAACTCTAAAGCCAACTGTGTAATTATCTGACAGTTAAAGAAGGGGGATGGGTAGGGAAGGGAAAGACTGTGTTTAGCATTTATGAGACCAAAGGAATTCCTCTGTGTGAACAAGAGAGACAGTTACAGACAAGAATCATACCAGCTACACAAAATATTTGTTTGTATAAGCCTGACTTTCAGATGAATGATGATTGATTTCATGGACAGAGAAAATAATATGACTTTAGAGACGGAGCGCTGGTGACATAACTTCCAGAGGGGTAGCTGTGTTGGTCTGTGTACAGCAAAAACGCGAGTCCTGTGGCACCTTAAAGACTAACACATTTCTTTGGGCATAAGCTTTTGTGGGCTCAGATGCATCTGATGAAGTGGGTTGGAGCCCACAAAAACTTATGCCCAAAGAAACGTGTTAGTCTTTAAGGTGCCACAGGGCTCTCGTTTTGCAGTGACATAACTTGTGTCAGTTTGTATGTGAGAAATAAGATGAGCTGTATAACAGGCCTATTCTCTAACTGGTGGGGTCTTAGACCCAGGAATCAGGGCTTGTCTACATTAAAAACCCTATAGCTGCACAGCTGCACTGTGGTGGTGTTTCAGTAGAGGCACAACCTGCACTGACAGAAGGGGTTGTCTTATCAGCGTAGGTCAGGGGTGGCCAAATTTATGGAACTCAAGAGCCAGACAAGTTGATTATTAAAACTTTGAGAGCCACACTAAGGCCTATAGCCATATACTTTTACCTACTCCAAAACTACTAAGTTTAAAATTCATTGCACACTTTAATTTTATTGTAAAAAGAGGACAAATATCAATCTTACTAATGTCAGATTTTAACAATTACTTAAGGTTACCATGAAAATTAGGCCTGTACAGTAAAAACTTAGCTGCTGCCCAGTGTAGAAGACTGCAGGCTGGTGGCGAGTTTTTTAAAATCCTGACTATGCCGCACTTCTCCCAGGCGTCCCAGACCATGCTCCACTTCTCCCCACCATCCCAAGCCCTGCCTGAATTCCTAGGCTGGGGCTGCTTTCTTAAACTGATTTGCTGACGTACTTCCGGGAGCCACAGTTTTTCATTCAAGAGCCACATGTGGCTCCGAAGCTGCAGTTTGGCCATGCCTGTTGTAGGTAATCCACTTCCCCAAGAGTATGGTTACCAGATGTCAGGCAAAAGGAGGGCATGTCCTCCTTTTTACCTTCACATCATGTGTCTGGCAGGCATTTTAAAATACTTTATTTTGTCTGACTTTTTACTTATAGGGGTTAAATTATGCTGGAATGCCACAAAAATACCTTGTTCTTAGGGGAAAGTGTTCCAGGGCCCCCTAAAAACAGAAGAATATTACATTAATACTACATTTTCTCCATGTGTCCTCCAACGTCCTCCTTTTTGTACTTCCCTGTCCTCCTTTACAGGCTTTGGTATCAGGCAGCCCTACCGAAGAGGCAGTAGCGGAAGAATTTTTCTGTCAGCTTAGCTTTGTCAACACAGGAGACTTACTTTGAATTCACTGCTGCACTGCTCACAGGGGTAGATTTTTCACAGGCCTGACCTATGGAGTTAAACTCACCTAATTTTCTCATGTAGACCATGCCTAGATTCCAACTAGACTGTTTGGAAAGTCAGACCTTCCTGTTCTATGGGAAAAAATGTAACAACAAATTTTGGCATAGCCTGGCTTGCATCCACATTTCCTTTTGTCTCTTGTTAACAAAACCCTCCATTTTTTCCCTTTCTGCAGTGACATATACTGACACAGTTTTACTGGCAGAGTGGCAGTCACTGTGGGTGCACATACACCTGTACCAATATATGCAGTCCTCCAGCTGCAACCCCACAATGCAATCTTCCTTTCACAAGTGGGGTAGCACATTTGAACTGCACTGTGCAGGCATCACAGGAAACACACACACACAAAGCTGACCTGTTTTTCACATTTTAAAAATCACTGATAGGGAGATTGGGGGTCTGTGATCAAGACAGAGTCCCCTCGTTATAAAAAAGAGGGGACTAGTGGCACAAAGTTCTGGAACAAGTTTTATCTCCCTATACCCCAAGTACTCAAGATAGAGTCCTGTCACTATTAAAGAGAGGGGACTTGCACCAGAAAGCTCTGGAACAAGTTTCACCACACAATCCCCCAGGCCAGAATAATCTCTCAGGGCATGCTGCAAGGCATATCTGTTTTCATAGGCTGCTGCAGAGGGTTTCATGGGGCTGTTATGAGTCCATGGGAAGGGAGCTATGTGTTTTGAACTGGTTGGTGTCTTCCTTCTCTGTTTCAGGGAAAGTGACACAGTAAATTGAGAAGTGAGGTTACCAAGGAGTGTTAGTCCCTTTGGTAGCGGAGGAACAACAAGATTGTGTAGGCGAAGGTGCTATGTTCCCTTGAAGAACACATTTCAATAAGCTTAGCATACAGTCACATACTTAGGAGCAAACACTGTAGGTAGGTCCCACTATATGAGGGACTATATTGGAAAGCAGCTGCCTGAAACAAGACTTAGGGCTCATGGTGGATAACAAATGAATATCAGCACAGATGCTGTGGCTAAAAAAGCAAATGTGATGCTTGAATGTGTAATTAAGGAAATATCAAAACAGAGAAGGAGAGGAGCTATGAGTGGTGTATACAGTATTAGACAATCAGTGGGACACCAGGTCCAGTTATGGTGTCCACACCTCAAAAAAAATGTTGAAAAATTGGAAAGAATTCAAGAAAATAGCTGCAAGGATAATTTGAGGTCTAGAAATCTGCCCTACAGACAGAGACTAAAGAATCTACATCTATTCCGTTTATATGAGGGAAGGTTAAAAGGTGACTTGCTCCCAATCTATAAGTATGTACAGAAGGTGAAGATTTCTGATAGCATAAAGCTCTTTAATCTATTGGACAAAGACATAACAAGATCCAGTGGTTTGAAGATAAAGCAAGATAAATTCAGACTTGAAATACAGGGTGCATTTCTTAGGGTGAGGGTAATTAGCCATTGCAACAACTTGCCTAGAGGGCTGGGTGTATTCTCCTTCACTGGAAAGTTTTTAAATCAGTACATCAAGATTGGATGTGCTTCAAAAAATATACTCTAGCTCAGCTAGAATTTACGGGCTTGATGCAGGCACCACTTGGTGATATTTCTGGTCTGCATTCTGCAGGGAGGTCAGACTACATGATCATAATGGTCCCATCTGGCCTTAAAATTTATGACTGTGAGCAAGGAGAGCTAAGAGGAGGCTTGGGGCACATTAGAAATTGGGAGACCAGCTGTACTGGCAAATGGATAGGGCTTTGGACTAAGACTCAAGATTCCCGATTCTGCCACTGACTTTCTGTGTGACCTTGGGCAAGTCAGTTTACTCTTCTGTGTCTGCTTCCCTGTTCCACCCTTTGATTGTCTTGTCTGTTTGGAATGTAAACTCCAAGGCAAGGACTGTCTCCCACTACCTGCTTGTACTGCCCCTAGTATCCCACTTTCTTGTGGGGCTGCCAGATGCTACTGTATTACAAAAGCAACAGCATCAAAGCATTTATCTGTCATTTCCAGTTCCTCCCCCACAAAAAATCACTCTCATGACACGGTGAGACTTTCTAGGGTTCAGGAAATGTAGGATTAAGACCTATACTGGTACTTCAGTAAAATGAAGCAATGTCAGAACCGCACAATATGGCAAACACTAAAAGCAGCAACTTGAAGAATAGTCAATAGGCGGCAAAGACTCAAAAGAAATTGCATTTGCAGTTTTTAAAAATAAATTTTATCCAAGGGAGAAAATATTTGATACTTTTAGTGATTCCTGACTTTTTCATACATTACAAAGTTATGGAATCATTTTCAAATTCACCTTGTTTCCCAGTCTGGACATGTTAACTGTAACTAGCACACTTGCAAAAGGTACACAGAGTAACCAAATGGGAGGAAGAGAAGAAAACTGCAAATAAAGATCTTGGCTAATTCATTTTGACCTCTACTGCTGTCTGGAGGGTCCTTTCTACTTTCTCTGTCTCCCACTTTTACTTTGATTCCAGTTTAATCTGATCAAAACAAATTATACAAAAATGGTTGTTTTTACTTGAGTCTTGTTCCTTGAGACACTTAACATACGATCAATTGACCAACAAGATAAGAACCACAAACAAAGATAAGCTATTGTTTAGATAGTGGAATTACAGATAACAGCCTGACTAGAAATAGCCTGCATAGGCTCAACACTGAATGATTTTATCTTTTAAAGTGCAGCATTTTGACCCCATACGTTGCATTTATCAGTTTGTACTCCTCATGAAGCCTAATTTATAAGGCAACTGATTTGCCAGTTCATTTTCATAGGTACAGACTGGATATAGGGAGCATTTTTACAGTGAGCATAATTTTTTTTTTTTTTTGGTTGAGAGAAAATGTCTGTGGTATAGATTATTTGCCTTTTAACCTCTATGTTTTGTCTCAAGACAATTAGTAGAGGGAGATGAGCAGATGGAGAAGAATACATGCTCTACTAAAGTTACAAAATGGCTGCACCCTTCTAGGTCCTGGGATGAACAGTTTGGCTATGTTCACACTTAGGCAGTTAAATCAATTTAAGTTAAATTGATTTAACATGTCCCCACTAGAAACTCAAATCGAACTAGCATGTCTATGGGCAGGACATGCTAGTTCAATCTAGGAGGGGGGCACCATGGGAAATGTGGCAATATGGCCCCCTAGAAGGGCCATGCCCTCACCCAGTATATAGAAAAAGGAAAGTACCCTGGGAAGGAGAAGGGCAGAAAGTGTTAAATTGAAATAACAGTTAAATTGAAATAAAACATCCACGCTCCATTATTTCAAAATAACAATTTTGATTTAACTGTCATTTTGATATAATACTAGGTTTTATTATATCAAAATGACTTTCCTTATTTTGAAATAAGGAAAGATTGTGTGGACATGCAATCTTTTAAATCGAAATAATCAGCATTATTTCGATTTAAAGAGTGAGTGTGAACATACCCTTTCAGTGGTGGAGCAACGTAGGAGATCTTGCACAGTCACTGTGAATGCTGTACCTTTTCTGTGGATAAATACATAATACTAGTCACTTCTCTGGTATCTTCCATGCATCACAAAAGTGAGTGAAATCAGGCTCAATACTTTCCTATGAAGTAGGTAGGAATTGTATCAGGTGTAGCCAAACTGCGGTTTGTGAGCCGCATGCAGCTCTTCAAAGAAAAAGTGCGGCTCACGGAAGAACACGGCAGGGAAGCGGCAGCATGGTCTGAGCCAGCAGGGAAGTGGCTGGGGGTGGAAGCGCGGCATGGGCAGGGAAGCTGCGGGATGTTTAGATTTTCTCATAGGCCCTGATGTAGTTTATTCATTGTTAAAATAAAATAGTGTTTTACAAGTCCGAAACATGGCGTGGAATAATAAGAAACAAAAATACAAAGGAGAAGAGTTTAAAACTGAATGTAGATTACTTTCAATTTTTGGCACAACTTACTGTTGTGAAGCATTGCGTTCCACAATTAATTCTGTTAAATTGAAACATTGTTCAATACTTAGAGATCGGCAGCTGAGAGAGCTTTTATGTACTGCATTGGCAAGTTACTGCCCAGATTTCAAAAAACTCGCCACTAGCCTGCAGTGTTTTACATCCAGCAATAGATAAGCTTCTGCTGTATAGTCCTAGTTTTCATGGTAACCTTAAGAAATTATTAGAATCTGACATTAGTAGCATCAATATGTGTCCTGTTTTTACAATAAAATTAAAGTACACAATGAATTTTAAGCTTAGTAATTTTGGAGTATGTAAAAATATGTGGTTATATGCCTCATTGTGGCTCTCGAAGGTCTGATAATCGATTTGTGCGGCTCTTGAGTTCCATAAATTTGGCCACCCCTGGATTATACTATTCCTTCCATAGAAGGGACAACTGACTCAGAGTGATCAACGGAGGGTCACTTACCAGTAAATGTCCTTCTTCAAGATGGGCTGCTCACATACCTTCTGATATAGATGTCTACGTTCTGGAGTGCAATGATGCCTGGAAGTTTTTTGCCCTAGCTTGTCTCTGTAAGGTCAGTGGCCAAAGTCCCCTCTGTCTTGCACATTTGCATGATATATGGGTGGCCCTGCCCCTGCCGCCCTTTCCGTTCCTTCTTTCTGCCCTTAGCGACCGTCCTGGAACTGCCCGCTCTTGCACTTCTGCAAGTACCTGTCTTTTTGTCCAAATTCATCCAAATTCGTTGATGCTTAATTGGGAGAGCCTGTTTGTATTGATCTCTCTACCGGGTTCCAGATGTGCTGATTATTCCACATCTCAGTCACGTGGAGCAGTGGTTCCCAACCTTTTTCAGGCTGGGGACCCCTTTTTAACAAAAAAAATCTTTGTGGCCCCCTAGCTGATTAGGTAATCTGGCCCGCACCACTTTGGCAGCACCACTGGGACAGCCAGCAAGCAGCACTGCCACCACCATTGCCCGTGCTGCTGGGGAGCCAAGCCGTGGCAGCTACGGCCCCTGTCCTTGCCCCTGCCGGGGAGCTGCCATGGCCCCATCCCCCTGCCAGGAACTGGCCATGGGAGGGGAAAGGCAGCCCTGGCGGGAAGCATCAAGGCTGTAGCTGGATTTTGGCCCCAGTATGGAGAGGCTCCGCGGACCCCCTGCAACATGTCCGCGGACCCCTGGGGGTCCCTGGACCACAGGTTGGGAACCACTGATGTGGAGATTCCACTCGCACTGGCACAAAACCAGCCATGCTGGGCTTCAAGCCCTATGTGGGATGTAGCAGGGCATTCCCGCCAGGGGCATCGCTGCCTCGGGGTATGAACCAGGACACAGGCCCAGGCCCCGCCCCTACCCACAGGCCACACCCCCAGCTGGGGATGGCGGGGAGCGGCAGCTGTGGCCACGGGGTTGCCCGGCCTTTGAAGGAGCCAGAAGCGGCTGCCGCTGCCGTGGGCAGCTGGGGCCTGGATCCCCAGCTGGGGACAGGACCGGAAGCGGCAGCCATGGCTGCGGGTGGCTGAGCCCCAGATCCGCGGCCCGATCCAGCTGGAGACCGGGAGAGGTGGGGCCCCGCCAGGACCCGGGGCACTGATGCTGGCATTCGGGGCACAGGCCCTGTGTGCCAGGTGCCAGTGACGCCCCTGCTTCCCGCTCAGCAAACTGATTTGCCTGATCTGCCAGTTGACTTGCTTACTGACATGCCAGGATGTCTAGCAGAGTGGATAGTAGAATTCACACTTCCTAACTCAGGGACTGGCAATATAGTCTCCTTCTGGCTTCTTGGCACTGTCTTCCAGGGAGCCAGGTGTATTCCGGGGACTCCTGGCTGGTGCAGACCCCCCACTTTTGGGGCACCAGCATCACCCCCGCCCTCCCACCACAACCGCATGAGCCAGAAGCGGCCCAGTGGCTGCGCCAGGGCCCCTAGTGCTGGCGGGGTGTGTGCAGGTGGTGCATGCACCCTCCATCCCTCCCTCCACTGGCAGGGTGGAGCAGCACTGCCCTGCCTACCCTCAGCCAGCCATCCCTCCCGAGAGCGGCCAGGGGAGACCTGCAGCTTGTGGGGATGGAGCCCTGGAGCGGCCACTTGGCAGTGTTCAGGCTGCTTCAACCCAGCCACTCCAGGCCTGAACGGGCCCAATCAAGGGCCTGGGGTGAGGCAGCCTCTGTTCAGGCCTGGGGTGGCTGGGTTGAAGAGGCCTGAAGTCCATGGAGGGGCCACTCCAGGGCCCCCCCTCCACAAGCTGCAGCTCTCCAACAGCCGGCTGGGGGTAGGCAGGGCAGCGCTGCTCCATCCTGCCAGCAGAGGGAAGGACGGAGGGAGGGAGTGCGTGCTGCCTGCACACCCACTGCCAGCACTCAGGGCCATGGCACAGCCGCTGGGCTGGCTCCAGCTCATACGCTTGTGTGGGGGGAATGGCTCTTCTCCCCTTTTGGGTTGCCAACCCCCATCCTAACTCATAACCCTGTGTCTTACCCAAAAGAGCATTATTCCCCAAATAGGACCTAGTCCAAAATCCACTGATGTTAATGGGTTTTGGATCACGTCCACAAAGAACTTCAATCTTTACAAATATTTATCTGGCACCTCTGACCAGCACAAATGTCCCATAATTACATTTTTAAAAAGAGCACTACAATTTAAAATGTACTGGGAAAAAATGAGTGTAATTCAAAGACATCAGTTCAGGGGGATAGGTTTTATATGTTAAAAACATATATGTATAATTGGAACATAACCAAATGTTTGTACTGAGTATATCTAGACATCAATACACTTCTTCCAAGAAGTCATGCATAAATATTGTTCCACTGAGTGAAGCATTTTCTAATAAAATGCCATTAATTACAACTCCACTTAACATTAGTCTTTGTTGGAAAGTCTAACACTCAAGTATATTTAACATGTAATATGACAGTGCATTTATGTACACACATATGCACTCACACATGTTCGTGCACACACACAGACACAGAATATAGTTATGATGACATGGTGGAATGTGTGAATTATCACACAAAAGAAATGGAGCTGTAAGGGATTTTTAATATGTTTGCTTTGTATTTCTGATATGCTTGTAAAATGGTTCTGTTATAATGAGAGGTTAAAACTTAAGATTGTTCATCCCCAGCAGTAGGCTACTGCTAGAGAGCAGAGGATTGTGCAGTTGACACTCTGGGCCGCCTGACAACAAGCAGGGCTGTGTGTAGCGGCAGCGTGCCATGCACACACTTACCAGAACATTCGCAATAGAACCCTATGGAAAGAGTGTGAAAAGGATGCTCTCTGACTGGTGTATTTTAGGGTATTTCAGGGGTGCTCGCTGAGGGAACGGGGCTTGGCTGCACTGAATTCTCTGCAGGCTGGTGAGTGCTCTGCTGTTTGGACAGTGCTGTCAGGATTCTTGTGGGCTTGGCTTTGGACAACCTCAACAAATTTTGAACTGTGGCCTCGGAGGCTCAGTGGGACTATACTTGACCGAGACCCTTGTTCCCTGAATCAGGCTCTCAGTGCTGCTCTGAGATCTCCTAGAAGGCTCAAGAGGACCAATGATGGAAGGCCCCCAAGAGCAGTGACCCGGGTATAGGAAGGACAACGCCCTCTGGTGAAGAAAAACAGTGATTATTATTGGGTCCTGTGCCAGGGAGGGAGGGAGGTGTGGGAAATCCTTTGTAAAAGGGTGAAAACGGGGGTAAGTGACTTGCTAACTGGCTGAGGGGAATTTACCTGAGGTGAATTCTCCTGTGTTCATGTGGGGCTCCAACTCTGGAAATCTGGTGGGCTCAGTGTTCATGCGGTCGCAGTGAATTGGGGTATGTAAATCACTTACCTAAGGGATTCATAAGGCCAAGAGGTCCTGGTGGAGGGGAGTCCTGCGGGCTTATTAAAAGGTGAGTTTTGGGTTGTTGAATGGTTGAATACTTACTTGTCATTGTTTTGGAGTATTTGGTTATGATGTTCAGTTGTATTTAATTGGGTGATGTTGATGTGTTGGACAGTGTTTGTATGTATTGCTCCTTGTTTTCCTACTCCCATATCTTCTATGCCTAATAAACTGAAGTGCTTTGGCTGATGCTCAGGCTTGACTGATCTCACTGTGGGACAGGAACTCCCATGTTGAAAGATGCCTGGAGGTGGGACACCTACTCTGAGGGAAAGGTTTGGGTCTGGCCCGTTGTGACAGAATTTTTCCCCGCTAACAGACCCAAACATCAAATTTCAGATTCAGATTTGTGTGTGTGTGTGTGTGTGTGTATATATATATATATATAGCAGCGTGGTCAGAGCTGGGGGAGCGGCAGCCCTGTGAGAGCTCACAGGGAAATATCAGCCTGGTCAGGGAGGGGAGGGGAGGGGGCAGCATTGTGAGAACCTCACCGGCAGAAAAAAGCAGCGTGGTAAGAGCCAGGAGGGGAAGGGCAGCATTGTGAGAGCCTGTGGAGAAAAACAAGTCATCAGTTAGGTGGAAAGACAAGCACTCAGAGCAAGTAACTGCCAGATTCTACAGTTTCCCCCCAAAATATTCTACCCTCCTTGTCTGTGTGCATAATGATACAGTCTTTAATTACATCAGTGCATGATTTTTTAAAATACTTTTCTTTTTTGATATTGTTTTCTGGGTAAATATTTTTAAAACTGGCAACATAAATTGATCAAAATCACATCTACAATGAACTACAGATAAGTGATGATAATTAGCAATTTAAACCTGAAACGCAATTGTACATTAATTTTTAAAAAAAAATCACCTGGCATCTCCAGATATCCTAATATAATGCAAAATTATTTCTCTTGTATTTCTATTTTGAGAATTAAATAAGAATCATCAGAAATGACTGAAAATTGACACAAGTGTTACATCCAAAACCACTGACTACTGTCAAAAGGTTATTAAAAATCCCTCTCTTTAAAGAATGCCAGAAGTACTTATTATGGATCATGGTTCATTTTCAGCATGCAAAATGATTTAGACTTAAGATAGACCACCACTACTGAAAACTGGCTTTAGAAAAAAAATTCCTTAAGTCCATTGAACAAGTGTGCCTGAGACATCAGTATGTCATCTGTTTGCAGAAAAGGAACTGCTAGCACATTATTTTATAAGAAAATTTTAATTAATATAACTAAGTCAATTACCAAGATAATTTACATTCACTGCAAAGTTCAATAGCAGCACTATACTTCTACTGATTAAATAGCATTCAACATGTATTAATTCTCCTTTGTTGTATACCAGTATTCAAAATCTATATTTCAGTGTAGTCTTCATGACTGACTCTATGGGTATCTGAGCCCATTAGACGAGAGTAATTGTTGTGAAGGGCTGAGGACGGAAAATTCTGTTGTAAACTTTCTGAAAAAAATCTCTCACCAATAAAGATTTTACTTTGTATTATAAAAAACTAAATATAGATAATTAGAATTTATACAGGGCCTAATCCCAAACTAAATAAACTCAATGGGATTTTTTTCCATAGTATCTTCTGTGCATGGACTCCAAAGCGCTTACTGAAACAGGCTCTGATCTTGCACTTTCTGTCCCCATAATTTCTCATTGATCTGTTGTGATTCTGAACAGTTGCAAAGGTGTCCCTGTGTGCATGTCTTCACAAGATTAAGATGAGAGCAGTATTTTCCCTTACTAAAAGGCTAATTTTAAAATTAATTGTGTCTGAGTCCTCAGACCTTTTGTCTTCACTGTCCATGAGTATTTTAGTGAATAAGTTTACTGGCAGAAATATTGGCAGGGAAGCGGGGGCATGGTAGTGCCAGGATGGGGTAGGAGGCAGAAGTGTGGCATGGTTGGGGAGAGCAGAGAAGCAGCAGCGTGGCAAGAGGCGGCAGGGAAGCAGCAACAAGGGGATGGGGAGGGAAGCGTGACATGGTCAGAGAAGCCATAGCATATTTAGATTTTTCTCATAGGCCCTAATCCAGCGTACTCGTTGTTAAAATAAAATCATGTTTTACAAGTCCTAAACATGATGTGGAATACTAAGAAATGAAAATACAAAAGGCGAAAAGTATAAAACTGAACATAGATTACTTTCAATTTTTGGCAAAACTTACTGCTGTGAAGCACCATATTCCACAATGAAATTCAAAACCTTGTGCAATACTTAGAGATGAGCATCTCAGAGAGCTTATTAGAATCTGACATTAGTGGATCAATATTTGCCCCATTTTTACGATAAAATTAAAGTGTGCAATGAGTTTTAAGCTTAGTAATTTTGGAGTAGGTAAAAATGTGGTTATATGCCTCAGTGCGGCTCCTGAAGGTTTAATAATCGACTTGTGCGGCTTTTGAGTTCTGTAATATATATATATATCTTCACATTTTTTCACAAAGGTTTTAGATCTAAGACTTCAGTTTAACTCATTTTAGAGCCATGGGCGAGTTGGGCAGTTTGGTGGGATTGTACATGTGTGTCAGAGTGTGAATTGCCAGTGACTGGGTGCCGGCTGAGCCTTGGTAGTTAAGCTACCCTGCTCTCACCTGAGTCCTAATTAAGAGGGGAGCTGACCTCTCTGGGAGAAACTAGAGGGTTAGCGCTAGCACGGAATAGATGGTAGGGTCACTCAGTCAAGCCCTATAAAGGCTCATGGGGGTGTGGTGGTGTGGAGTAGCTTTAAGGAAAGGGGTGAATACTCAGCCAATAAGAGCAAAGGTGCCACTGGAGATGAGAAGTCCTGATTAGGGGCTTAGGCTGTGACTATATGTAGCTGCTGTTGGGAAAGCCTGCAAATAAAGACATTGCTACTGGAGTACAAGGTGAACTCTACAACTGGTTTGTGGGTTAGATGACCAGAACAAAAAGTGGACAAGCACAAGGAATCCCTTTCATTGCTCTTGGTCTATATCTCAGAAAAGTTTTTAACTACCATTCTGTATTTTTACCAGTCTATGAGAAGATTACAGTCTACTACAGACATATACCAGCAAGGTACCAAGCAGATTTAAGCCTACGACTACTGAAACATGACAATTGCTAGGTCTTCCATCTCCTTCACACAAAGCTCTGCAAAAGATATGTGTGTGTGCAAGTTTGTACATGTGTATGTATAAGAGCACTAAAGAGAAAGGCTATTCAAGAGAGCAAAACAGAAGACCCATGGGAAGAATTTGAAGGAAATGGTACTGGTCTTAAGAGATCACTTCAAGGAGTAACTTCTATTTCCCAGGACTCCATACAGTAAAGCTCAAAGTTATGAGAGAAGTTGACAAAGGAACCATGGAAATGTAGGGCCAGAAGAGACCCTAAGAACTCATCTAGTTTGGCCCCCTGAGCTGAGGCAAGACCTAGTACAGTGGTTCCCAACCAGTGTGCTGGGGCACACTGGTGTGCCATAACAATACCCAAAGTGTGCTGCGAGCATCCCTGAGAGCTGGAGTTAAAGTTCCCTCCCTGCTCAGTCCAGCCATGTGGGCTGTGCAAGGCTGGGCAAAGACAGGGGCTAAAGTAAGGGGGAAGGCACCGGACCACAGTTCCAGGGCCCCCTGTTTTTAGGCAGGCAGCATTCTGGCCCCCCTAAAAATAGAGGAAGGCACTGGAACGTGAAGTTCAAGGGATCCCCCTAAAAATAGCAGGAGCAGCTGGAAGGCATCATTCCAGTGGCTCCACCTTAGGCTCAGCCAGCAGAGAGCTGCGGGAGACTGGGAGTGTGTGAATCTCCCCCTGCAGGGCAGAGCAGCTTGTGTCAGCAGCCTGCAAACAGCCCAGGTAAGGGCTTGGGGGGGGGGACTCCTGGGGGTTGTGTGCGGCAGGTGTGTGTGTGTAGCAGAGGTGGGTAGGAGTGGCTGTGTAGCAGAGGGTGTGTAGCTGGGGTTGTGGGGTGGCTGTTTGGTTGGGGGCTGTAGGTGGGGGCTGGAGGCCTAGTTTTGCCCCCTGCAGTGATGGAAGGGTCCATCACAGGCAGAAGGGGACTGAGGGGAGGAGGATGGGACCCACTGGGGTGGGAGGGAGCAGCAGTGGGGTGAGAATTTGCCCCAGGTGGCAGGGAGCCACTGTGGAGAAGGGAGAAGTACATGCTGTGCCATGCTCCCCTGCCCTACCTTCCCACTCCCCAGGTTACCCCCCCCCAAAGCCCCTCTTGTTCTCCCTTCCTCTGTCCTCTCTTGCCACCCTTGTGCTGTTCCCCACATGGCTGCCCTTGTCCTCTTTTACTGCCCCTGCCCTGCTCTGCTCCTCACACTCACTCCTGCCACGGCACACGACTCCTGACCTCCCCTGTTTTGCTATCCCTGCTCTGCTACCCCTACTACCCCACATAGGAGCATTTCAGAAACACTGTGCCATGGCTCATGAATGTTCATTAGTAAATTAAGTTTATTTGAATATTAATGAGTTTTCTAATGGTGGTGTGCCTCGAAAAATTTGAAGGTATCAAGGTGTGCCACGGCAGAGAAAAGGTTTGGAACCACTGGCCTAGTATACCTAGGCCATCTCTGACAGTTTTTTTCTAAATAGTTCTTAACCCTCTAATGCTGGGGATTCCACCATATCCCTTGAAAGCCTATTCCAGAACATGTTTCAAAGGGGTAGCTGTGGTAGTCTAGTACAGCAGTACAAATAAGGAGTCTGTTGGCACTTATAAAGACTAGTGTGTGTGTGTGTGTGTGTGTGTGTAAATTGCTGCAAGTTAAGTAAATTACTTCTTGTCTTAATTTCAGTAAAATAGATCACCATCCTATTTATAACAGCCCTTAACACACTGACATCAGGTCCCCCTTCCTTTTCTCAAGACTAAACATGCACAGACTTTGGCAGCTTTCTTCATAGGTCAGGTTTTTCAGGCCATCTATCATTCTCTCACTATCCTTTGAACTCTCTAATTTGTCTATATCTTTCTTGAAGAGCTGGATCCAGAACTGGACATAGTACCTCAGCTGAAGCCTCATGAGTACCAAGTAGAGTGGGAAAATTACCTCCCAGGTTTTATCTACACAACTCCAGTCAATACACCCCAGAATTATGTTAGCCTCTTTTGAAACTGTATAGCATTGTTGATTCATATTCAATTTGTGAAACACTATAGCCCCCAGATCCTTTTCAGCACTTCTGACATAGTCAGTTATTCCCCATTTGTACTTACATGTGTCATTTTTCCTTCCCAAGTATTTTGAACATGTCTTTACTAAATTTCATTTTGTTGGTTTCAGCCCAATTGTCCAAATTGTCAATGTTATTCTGAATTCTAATTCTGCTCTCCAAAATGTTTGCAACTTTCCACAGCCATAATCTTCAGTTCATTATCCAAGTCATTAATAAAAATACTAAGTAGTGCCAGCCCCAGGACAGCCCCCTGCAAGACCCCATGTGATGCATCTCTTGTTGTTCGACAGTGAATCATTGATGACTAATCTTGAGTATGGTCTTTCAACCAATTCTGCACATACCTTATAGTATTTTGTCTTCTAGAGCAGCATTTCTCAAATGTCCCACCATGATCAAATGCAACCACCAGTGGTTTTCTGATGTGGCCATGACAGTTTCCAAAGGATCTATAGATATTAGGAAAGAGGGGCAAATCAGTGGCTTCTCCCTGCAGCACCCAGCTGTTGCTCCCAAATAGCTGTTACTAAGAGCAATGAGATGTGCTGCCTTGGCATTTCTGCTGGGGCTGCCAGCAAGGATTGTCACTGCACTATGCAGCTGCCTCAGGGACTCTGGGCAGCACGTCTAGAGATATGAGGAGCCGATGTATATGTCACTTGAGGCAGCTCTTGTTTCTGAAGGCAGCTGTAGCCTGTAGCATTCACTCACTGGGGCTGCTCCTTGGCTCCTGCCTGGCTGGGGCGGGAAACCTGGGACTCTATAGGGGGTCAGTGAGCTCCTGACCCACTCTCATTGGGGCAGGCTCTTGCTGAAGGGCTGCAGCAGGAAGGGACTGAGAAATGGCATTGTCAGAGCAGCAACAAGCAAGAGTTGGTGGCTGCACTCTGAGGCCACTTAAATTTGTTGTGAGAAGTGATTTAGTCCACATTTCCTTAGTTTGCTTATGAGCGTATCAGGAGGGACCATATAAAAAGCCTTACTAAAATCAAAATATATCATATGTTAGCTTCCCCCATCCATTAGGCCAGTACCCCCTCAAGAAGGGAAATCAGGTTGGTTTGGCATGATTTGTTCTTGCAAAATCCATGTCATCTATTACTTATAACCCTATTATCTTCTAGGTGATTATAAATTGATTGCTCAATAATTTGTTCTGGTATGTGTCCAGGTATCAAAGACAGGCTTACAGGTTTATAACTCCCTGGCTATCATCCCCCCCCCCCCTTTAAATGTAGGTATTCGGGTTGCCTTTCTGGAACCTCACCTGTCCCCCCATGAGCTCTCAAAGATAATTTGCGAACAGTTCCTTCATCGCTTCAGTCAGTTTCCAAAGTATCATTCAGTGCATTTCATCAAGCCCAGGCACTGTGAATAAACCTAACGTACATAAACGTTCTTTAACCTCTTCTTTCCCTGTTTTGATTAGTGATACTGAAGTAAAATAGGTATTGAACACCTTGATGTCATTTGTTGTTAGCTCATTTTCCCCACAAAGTAGAAACTACAGTTTCCTTCAACTTCCTCTGGCTCCAAATGTATGTATATGACTTTCATTTCTCTTGGGAGGTACAACTTATTTTTTGCCCTGGTCTCTCTTATTTTGTCCCTGCATACTTGTGCTATTTTTTTGCTCCCATCCGTAGCAATTTATCCATGTTTCCATGTCATTCAATGCTGGGGCAAGACTAGCTTTGCTGGTGGAGCTGGAAGGGCTACAGGAAAGGGTGAAGTACAGTTAAGACAAGGGCTGTTAAGTATATATGGGAAAGGCGCTGAGGTGTCTTAAAATTGAAGAAAAGAAGCTTGAATTTCATGCACTGATAAAGGGGAACCAATTAAAGGATTCAAACTGCGATGACCATCAGGGCCGGCGCTGGGGATTGTGGTGCCCCCCCGCAGCAGAGCGACGCTGGTGTAGATGAGTGACGTCATCAGGGGAGTGCCACGGTGCTGTCCCCTTTTGACGCCCCTCAAAATGCTGGTGCCCCCCTGCAATGCAGGGGCTGCTTACTGCGTAGCACCGGCCCTGATGACCATAGAATGTAATATACTTGGGTGGACCCCTAGGATGTGGGCATTAGGAAGGCTGCAGAAAAGTAGGTTTCAGTACCACAGAAAGAAGGGGCGATGGCTTAAGTGAAAGCTTCAGTGATATGAGCAGCAATAAAAGCGCTAATCTTAGAAATATTATGAAGAAAAAGTGGCAAAATTTTGCCAAAGGCCTTTATGTGTGGATCAGGGAAACTGAAGACTTGCATTTAAAAGCTAACAGATTTATTTACTGCATGAGCTTTCGTGGGAGAAAATCCCACTTCTTCAAAGCATCTGACAAAGTGGCATTTTCTCCCACGAAAGCTCATGTGATAAATAACTTCGTTAGTCTTTAAGTGCCATTGGACTCCCTGCTTCTTTTGCTGAACTAGACTAACATGGCTGCCCTTTGTATCTTGAAGAGTTGCAGATGAAAATAAAAATTTAAAATGAAAGAAAAATGTTACTAAATGACCTGGTCTGTCAGATTCAGGTCCAAATATGGATTTGCCAGATTTCTAACATCCTCTACTTTAGAGTTGTGCTTCAGCTCACAAAGATAGAGTATTATCCAAATTCAGGCGTAGACACAAGAGGTCAGCCACGCCAATGATCCAAGGAGGTGCTGTGGCATTATCTCTAGGGGGAAAAAATCATATAATACAGCTAGGAGTTAAGTTTAAACAGAGGGCAAAATATTCAGAACAAGAGTTTTATGTTGATTGATATTTGTTTGAGAGTCAAATTTGTTCTGCTTGAAAAGAACCAGGGAAAGAGTTCCTCTTCTCTGATTCGCTGAACAGAAAGTAATTGAAAGATCTCTTTATGGGAGGATTTACGACCCTTGAGCCTCAGTTGTTTTGAACTAAATAATTATGCATTTGCATCGTGACTGTATCTAATTTGAATTTCACTTCCTGCCTAAACACTTTGAAAAGATGCATGCCTTGAGGTGTCTGCCTGAATAAAATTCCTGTGGAATTGAGGCTTACAAATAAAGTCTGTTGTGGTGCATTAGAATCTGCCTTGCCCCAGTGAATAGCTCTCCTGATAAATTGTCTGATTTATAATGACAACTGCTCCCACTGTTGTATACAATTATACCTTACAGTAATGGAGCATTAAAGAGGCTTTCATGTGAACCACATATTTAGCTTTGAAGTCATTAGGAATGGAGAGCTGCACACCTCACAGGACCAGTCCTTAAGGAATGCACCATTTCACTTTGTAATCCTTTTTAACTTTTCTTCCTACTCTGTAATAATAGTATATGCTGTGTAACTACACCAAATAGTCAGAATGATTATATTTTGTAACATAGAGTGGATTAGCATGAGCTTCCTTCTGGTTTCAGGAATGCAGGGCTTAGTCTCCGCTTTATTACATCACTTTTACACCAGTGTGATGCCCCTGACTCATGTGAAATAAGTTAGCTAGTGACTCTTTTATAAGAGGTTTGGCTGTAGGATCTTCAGAAAGGGCCTTTGTTATCTATGTATTTACAAAGTGCTATGGAGAACTACAGTGCTCTGTAATTCATCACTGTGCTTCTTATGTCAGAGCCATACCAGCTCTGTAATTCTCCCTTGCCCATTAGATGTTTTCGATTTGTCTTTTGTGTCCTGCTCAGTCTGGATTAATCAAAGTGCACATGGAAAGCTGTTATGTTCTCCCATTGTTACCTACCTATGCTAAAAGAGTGGGGAGGAGGGGATGACACTTTATTACAGTTATCCCTTTGTTAATGACAATATTAAAAATGACTTTTAAATTGTTTGTTATGAAACAAACACTTAAATAAGTCACTGTGAGAACTGGCAAATCACTTACAATTAGGTTTAGTCATTGGTGAATGGCATCGCTGCTTGGTGCACTATATACACAATGTCACATTGCATGAATTAAGTGGGATGGGGGTCAACCTGCCAATACACTCAAACTACTAGTTATTTATTAACAGGGCTGGAACTAGACTTTGGGGGTGGGGGGGAAGGGGGAGTAAGCAGCCCGAAAGGCACCCTTGCCTTGCTATCCCAGGACTCGATCCAGCCCCAGCCCCAGTTACAGCCCTGTTTATTAATTAGTATTATTATGGCAGTGCCCAAAGGCCCAAATCAGAAGCTGAGCCTCTGAAACAAATAAAGCAACTTAAAAAAAAAAAAAAAAGGACAGAAGTGGGTATTGAGGGTAATTCTAACAAAATGCATATACAGGATCCAGTCTTTTGAGGTGCTGAGTGCCTCCATCTTCAAATGTTTCTGGTGCCATGGAAATTAAGTTAATACAGTACCTTGCAGGTGCATTTAGGGGATTGAACCCTAAATGACATGCTTTCTCCATGAAAAATTGACAAATGAGTAAAGGCATAAGAACAGTTTTCACAGACACTTGTCAATGCTTTCAGACCCTTTGATTTGCACATGCTCGCATTCCTTACAAACTCCAGTGAATTATGAATGTTATATTGTTCAGTGGGGCTCTTCAGGGCATTAAAGTGGGAAATCGAGCCTTTTGGTTTAAGGCTATGGGAGGAGGTGTTTACCAGTAACCCCAATCACACACAAGGAGTTTGATGGTACTTTTAATGACTATTAAATTTATTTATCTCATAAGCTTTTGTGGGTATAATCCCACTTTATCAGATGCATGAAATGGAAACTGTAGTGCATTAGCTGTATATACGCATGCAGAGAAGAATAAGTCACAAGATCAATTGAAACAGTTCCAGAGGAGTAGACTGTTAGTTTTTGTTTCTGCACACCAAATCTAATGTTCTTTAAAACCAACATCCACACTGTTTTAATCAAAACTATTTGTTTGGTGGGCTGAAATAGACTAACAGACTGTCCCTCTGGAACTGTTTGAATTGACTCTATGACATATCCTTCTTTGCATAAAAAGCAAGGAGTCTTGCGGCACCTAAAGACTAACAGATTTATTTATCGCATGAGCTTTCGTGGGAGAAAAGAAGACGAGGGACTTACAGAATGGGATGAAAAGAAATGCAGAGGAGTGTAAGACAAAGAAATACAGGCGAGTGTAAGACACATCTTTTCTTTTCATCCCATTCTGCAAGTTCCCCCTTTTCGAAGAGTCTGATGAAGTGGGATTTTCTCCCATGAAAGTTCATTTGATGAATAAATCTGTTAGTCTTTAAGTGCTGCAAGACTCCTTGCTTTTTTTGCTGGACTAGACTAACGCAGCTGTCCCTTTGGAATCTTCTCCGCATGTATATATAAACTACAGTTTCTAGTGCACACAGGACACCTTGTTTGTTTTTCTGAAATAGACTAACACGGCTACCCCCCTGGAACCTAATAACACAGGAAAGTAGCTAGTCTAGTAAGTAATACAAATTTTAACAGTGCAAGTGATTGCAAACAAGGAGTCCTGTAGCACGTAAAGACTAACAAATCTGAGCTTTTGTGGGAGAAAATCCCACTTCGTCAGATGCTTTGAAGTTGGGGGAACTTACAGAATGGGAGGAAATAAATTCAGGAAAGTTTAAGTCATGGGAACAGGTCACACTGGGTACGTCTACACTGTGTGTTTAAGTCAACTTAAGGGTCCTTAAGTTGACTTAAACAAAGCTCTGTCTACATTGCAGGGCAATAAAGTCGACTTTAGCATCAGGTAAGGTCAACTTTATTACGTCCGCTTATAAAGTCGACTTTACTGTTAAGGCAATGTGGAGTTACTAAGTCAACTTAATAAGGTCGACTTAGGGCAGTGGGGCCATTAAGTCGACTTTATAAAGTTGAATTAAGCTAGAGCACCCATTTAAAGTCGACTTTATAAAGTCGACTTAATGTAGTGTAGACTTACTAAATCGACTTAATAAGGTCTACTTAAATTTGACTTTAAGTAGACTTTATTAAGTCAACTTAATAAAGTCGACTTTGCTTTTATAGTGTAGACATACCCACTGTAAGCAAATCAAAGCAGTTGTAAAGATTCATTTATTTCCTCCCATTCTGTAAATTCCCCCATCTTCAAAGCATCTGAGGTGGGATTTTCTCCCACAAAAGCTCATGTGATAAATAAATGTGTTCATCTTTAAGTGCAACAAGACTCCTTGTTTATTTTACTAAACTAGACTAACATGACTGCCCCTTTGGAACCACTGACTTGCAGTTACCGGAGCCTTAAGTAGTTTTCTTTACTAGGGCTGTAACATTCAATTTCCAAAGGGATAGCCGTGTTAGTCTAGTCCAGCAAAAAAAACAAGGAGTCGTATGGCACTTTAAGACTAACAGATTTATTTTTCGCATGAGCTTTCATGGGGGAAAATCCCACTTCCTCAGATGCTTTGAAGATGGGTGAACTTACAGAATGGAATGAAAATAAATGCATGGGGGGGGGGCTGTAAAACATAGGATCAGGTCAAACAGTAACAGCAAATCAGAGCAGTTGTTAGGTTCAAACCATGGGAAGCCTGAAGTCAAATTACCTATTGTAATGGGAAAAGAACCCATAGTCTTGATTAAGTCCTGCTTTCACATAGTTTAGCTTGCATATTAATTCAAGGTCAGCTGTTTCTCTTTGAAGTCTTGATGTCCCAGCCACATCTCTGATGACGGTTGTTAACAAATCATTTATCGAGTGATTAGAAAGATGGAAGTGCTCAGCAACTGGTTTCTTTGTTCTGATTTCTGATATCAGGTCTGTGTTCATTAATCCTTTTGCGCAGCCATTGTCTTGTTTGTCCAATGTATAAGGTGTTGGGGGTATTTCTTGCATATGATGGCATAGACCACATTAGTGGATGAGCAGGTAAATGAGCCTTTGATGGAGTAGCAGGCTTGCTTAGGACCTATGATGGTATTTGTTGTGCAGATATGTGGGCAGACTTGGCAGTGTGGTTTGATGCAGGGAAGAGTTGAAGAGGCAGGAGCCAGCCTGATCTGCAAGGGGGCTTGGTGCCCCTAAGAACAAGCCATGTCTGTCTCTTGCCTCACAGTAGAGCCAGCCTTGACTATTATGTATAATGTATGGAGTTCCATAGATATACAACATGCTTTACAAGTTCTAAAAGGGTAGCCATATTAGTCTAGTTCAGAAAAAGAAACTAATGAATAAATGGACACAATCTGGCATCAGGAATCACAATATTCAAAAACACTACAATCTCCCGGATCACTCCATTGATGACCTGCTAATAGCTGTGCTCAAACAAATAAATATCAAATCAAAGCTTCAAAGAGAAACTGCAGAACTGGAATTCATATGCAAATTTCACAGCGTTGCTTCAGGGTAAATAAGGACTTTGGATTTTTTTTCTCATTACAACGGGTGATTAGACTTCATTTCCCTCTATATGCTGTTCCCCAGTGTTTGGATGTACACTACTGCATTGATCTGCTGTAACAGTCTGACCTGAGCCTATGACTTACACTTCCCTGCATGTATTTTCCTCCCATTCTGTAAGTTCCCCCATCTTCAAAGCATCTGATGAAGTGGAATTTTCTCCCATGAAAGCTCATACAATAAATAAATTTGTTAGTCTTTAAAAGTGTTGCAAAACTCCTTGTTTGTTTTGCTGTAACTTTCTATTTTCAGACCTTTTATTTCCACTTTAAAATGTTTTTCCAGGAAGCAGTGCAGATTCTCATTCACAAAATGCACTTTAACCAAAAGATAAGAACATCATATTGCCCGAGACACTTAATTAATTAAGAGAACATCTTCTCAGTGGTCTGTAGCTGCAGTCTTCAGAAGCACAATTTTGTTTCTGACTGCAGATTAATTAATTAAATTGCAAACACATTTTTCCCTTCTCAGTCTTTTGACAGTTTGTGAAATGTGTATGGACAATTTAAAAGAAACGCCTTCTGTCAGCACAATCACAGCAGCTTCAGTTCAATTTTATTTTATTTTATTTTATGTTAAACAAGGAGAACAGAATGCCTGAAAAATCAAAGCACTTGGCTTGAAACTTGCATCATCAGTGCTGACTTCCCGAGTGGCCCTCTCAAACAGGCATAACTGTGTGAAAGTTTTCCAGCCCTCTTAAGGCCTAGACGAGGTCTGATTTGTTACATGAGTGAAATCCATAGTAAGGCTTTTTAATTCAGTGGTGGTTCTGAGGATTTATATTGGGCCAAATGAAATCAGAATCCATCTCCATGTGAGAGGAAACGGATTCTGAATCCGGCCTGCTTCATTCTGTGCTCTAAGAGGTTGTGTTTCCAGAGTGCACTGCTCTTTGTCCTTCCTCACCCTTATGCTGTGGCGGTGATGTCCTGGCTCTTCAGTGTCCTGGGGAAGTAGGCTAAGCAGCTAACCCTATTTTTATTTCCACATTCTGGGGAGGGTCATCTGGATCATAAGGCTCTGGCACATGATGGCATTTTTGCCAAAATGTGTGCAATGTATTTGGCAAACCTGACCCCACAATGATTGCTTTAGATTCAGCTAAATCAAACTGATTGGAGTGTCCACTTGAACTAGTGACACACAAAGCATATTACAGATCTGTGATTCAGGCATGTCATGCCACTTATGCTTTCTATCCTTGCAAACTATGTACATTGTACCACAGGCAAGTAAGGCAGACTGTGAAGAAATAATCTACCACTGGTAAGGGCCATGAGTAGATTACTTCCAGTCTGGGAATAACCAACAAAGAAAAAGTACTTTTCCAAGTCACAATTTCTTCTGTGGGCTGGGTCCTGGGGTGGTGCAGATATACACCATCCCTTATTTAGCTGAAACGTAAAGTTTCAATCTTGCCCCAAGAAATTAGTGGTCAACCCAAAGTCCCTACTAATGTCAGAAAGATTTTCACTTTAAGGAGGAGATAGCATAGATGTCAAGATTTGGTCTTAGTTGTCTAGTGAACTCGGAGGGAATTAAGGGTTCTTTGTACCATTCAGGAACTCTCTGTCAACATACAATATATAGATGAAAATTTCATCTCTCCAGGACATTCACCTTTACAAGGACCCTGCTATTTGACTTAAGGTCTCAAACTAGATTTTATGTGGAGGGTTTCTGTAAGGATAATGTGAATGGAAATATTGACATGGTTTGTTCTCATTATAATGAAAAGCATTTTGCATTTGAACATTCCCTTGCACTGTTGTGAGTCCAGCTAACACTAGCATGAGAGTGCTTGAAAATCAGAATATGAACATTACCAAAAAGTGGCTATAAAAAAATGACATTGAAGACTGTTTTCAATTTGCATTTTGTACAATTGACCAAAAGGGAACAAATGGCCTCAATAGTAAAAAGAAAACTAGATTTTTAAAAATCAAATTCTGACTGACATTTGTGCCTAGCTGCATAGAGAAGCTCCATAATTCTTGTTTCCTCAGAACTTCCAGAGCCTCTGCAGAGTTTCAGAAAAGAATCATAGAGCAGCATTTATTGTTGGATCCAGGGGCTATGGGTGTTCATATAAGATTATATATGCCCTGGCCTGCCATTTTTTGGCATGCTGTGTTGTCAATCAGAGATTTCACTGGTGGCCAAGGAAATCTGACTGACAGCACAGCATGCAAACTGCAAACAAGAAAAGGAAAAAGTAGGTGGAACCCATGTGTGGAATGAGCCAGTCAAATGTCAAAATGCTGACTGAGCCCAAGCTCGGTTGCAGATGTGGTTACAGATGTACGTAAAACCTGGTGTGCGGATTACATACTGGATAGATACTATCACTGAGTGGATGCAGATTGGATGCGGCTCCACATTTTTGTATCCATGCAGGGCTCTACAGATGATTCATTTTTTAAGGTAACCCCAAAGAGCTCAGGACCATAGCTCAGATGTCTTTGAAAATCAAAGACGTTTCTTAGCACAGCTGATTGAAATTTTTGACCAATACATTTTCTGCCAAAAAACAGTTTCATTCAACACAAACATGCTGGTGGGAAAGAACTGTTAACCAGGCTTTGATTCCCCACCTACCCCTCCAGAAATTTCAAAAAGAAAAGAAAATCTTTGTTTAATTTCAAATCATATTTTGTTCCATTTTTAAAAAAAAACAATTCAAATCAAACCATAATAAAAATGATATATTAAAATAGAAATCAAATTTTGTTTTGCTTAGAAATGTTCCTTGGGGAAAAAAAATTAAATGAATAATTTTTGCTCATAACTTTGCATGGTAAAAATGTTTTATAACCAACTCTAGTCACTAGCAATAAAAATAAAGGCTTTTCTTTAACTACTTGAGTATTTTGTTGACAATCCTATAAACAAATATGCTTTTTGTCATTTACTTTGTCAAACATGAACATTGGGAATGACAGGTTTTAAATCTGGAAAAAGCTCTGCAATGTTGTTTCAAACATTTCTGAAATACCATGAATGGGAAGTGTAAACACATCCTGCTGAATATCTGGATAATAGTAGTAATATGGCGTGAAACTTTGTGAGGATGTGTCCCAAATAATTAACCTCTTCAGTCAACTTCCTTTTATCTGGTGCCTGTTGCCATATGGAACCTCTAAAATGTTCCTGTACGATTGATGGAAAATTTGGTGTGTTGTTGTGCAGTTATTTTATTTAAAAAGTGAAACAACTTTAAAAAAGCCATTTGAGGATTCAGTTAATTAAAAAGATAAATATTTACACAGCAGGTAGATAATTACTTCTTCATAATGAAGTGGAAGGCTTTTTACCAGGTGCTAGGTGAACCAACTGAGATGAAAATGAAATTGACCCAAACCGAAAGAGTCAAACAGAACCAATTTATATCTTTAGTTAATAAAAATTTGCATTAATATTTTTGAGGGTATGAAATTAGTTTGCATTCATATTTTCCTCTACTCTTGCTGGCTGTAGCTGAGGCTAGGAGCATAAGTGATAGTACTAGCATTTTGTTCTTTTTGTGTCTACCCTACCCAAATCTAGAAGGAGCACAAGGGCCTGATCTTCTTTCTGCTTAAGTCAGAGTGAAGCTGAGTTACTGAGCTTTGAATTGGGTCCCAGTGTATCAGATATCATTACTTTGGTAGTTTGGTTGGCATGAGATTTGGATAAGCATTTTCCCATATAATTAATTGCCTGAACCCATTTGAATTCCCAAAATGGAATTCACCTACCACTCGTTTTCACATTTTAAGTCCTGAGATCAGGAATTGACGTATTTCTTTTGGAACAATCATATCATTAACATGATCATCTAAAGTAATGCAGAAGTTACATCGTAGTGGTTTTAGAGACGGCCCCTGTAGTGGGGAGACAGTATACGGCTGAGTGAAATCTGAGCACATTTGACAGACAGGGCCTGAAGCTGTCTTTGACTCTAGCTCTGATCCAGCTAAATGGAGTCTCCTGCTGTCTACTATCACCATACCTGGCTTGGCTAAGCAGTCAGAGAAGGGACTGCAGACAATCCCAAGACAAACGCCCTTGGAGTCCGGAAGAGTTCAAATGGGGATCTAAATTTTGCAACTCAAAACAATCTCTAAGTGCTGTAGGTGTTAGTGATTTTTCTATCTCTAGGTTCCCTTACTTCACCCATCATCACAGCATTTGAAGGTGAGAGACATGGCATTCATAAGAAACTCAGAACTTTGTTTTCCTGAACTCATGCCCTAGAAGCTACATGAAGGAAGAACTGATTTAAAATGACTTGTTTTAAGCTGCATTTACAGTGCAATATTTGTAACTTCTAACTCTACATATGTGTTCTGTTAGTGAAATGGGATCTTAAGGAGCTGTGTGTGTGTGTTTAAAGCATTTCAGTTCACCTTTAACCACAAGTTTCTATAACACAAGAGGATGCTGTTTCAACTTCAGAGCTGTAAGCTCAAGGGTCTTCAGGGGCCTGTGACCTTGGAGCCTTTTGAGCTGGACAAACCAACAATCAACAAAGGCCACAGTACTCAGGCCCTGGCACCCTACCTTCAAAGCATCTGTGGGTGCTCACACAGCAATTTCCTCTTCTGTAATCTGACAATCACAATGTAGTCATGGGGCTTTTCTTTCTTTCTCTTTTTTTTGCTCGTCTTGGTGCCTTTTTCAGCTTTAAGGCTGCTACACAATGTCAGAAGTCTGGCTTCAATGGTCTGAAGGGAGACAGCTACTGATAAATTTCCTTTTGATCTCTGCTCTGCAAAACCACTCAGTCAGAAAAAATAGAGGAATCTGTGTGCGTAGGGGTTGGAGGATGTGAAGGGCAGAAAGCACCCTATCATGTTAGAGTGAATATAACTCCAATTTCACATTAGATCTCAAAGAGAAACGTAAAGAGTTGTGTAAGTATTTTGCAAGTCAAGGTAACACAGCATAAGGAAATGAAACAAACCAATTAAAAGATCATCACAATTACTTTTCTCAGATAGTTGCCTTATTTAAATATGCATTGATATCAATGCTTAAAGGCAAGAGTTTATGATCTATAAACTAATCTATTTTACTTTTTTTGTATTAAAGTATTAAAAGCAACTGTTCCATTTTGATGAGAATGTATTAACTTGCATATATCATTTAAGGGCCCATTTGTTCAATCTTCGATCATACTGGTCAGTGTTGACACAAGTAGTTCACTAGCTTTGTCTGAACTAAGCTTAGTTCTCTAAGATGTTCCACCATCTCTGCCTAGACTCAGCCTTTGGAATCACTAATATGGACAAGGTGCCAGTGTTTAAAATACCATGTCACGTAGGTGTGCTGTTGGCACGCTTCAACACAATGCTTAAGATAGCAACTACTGTCTTGAGCCCTTTCTACTCAAGGGCTCACAAGATTGCTAGCCCTGATGAAAGTGAACTGCTAGAAACAAAGATAGACCATTTGGAGGGGAGGGGGGAAGGACATTACTGTAAATATTCCCAGTGGGGTTACTTGGATGCTGAAGTGCTTACCAATGTGAATTAAGGCTCCAAAAAGGTCCCAGATTATATCTCCCAAAGTAGCTTGTTCTCAAAGACATAGCTGTGTCTTTTGATTGCTGCATACATTCTGTTTAACAGACCACACAAACATTTATAACTGGACATGCAAAGAAAAAAAATTAAGCCATGGGAAAAGTATTTTCTGTTGACAGGAATACTTTTTAAAGTAAGAGGCCTATATTAAACTTATGAAATATCTAGTAATTGTAATGTATAACAAGAACTGATATCAAAATGCTAGATGCAGGCTATGTGGATAAAACTAACACCCTTTTTATATATGGTTTAAGAGGGTTTGTAATATAGTATTTGCAGTTTACAATAGGTTTAAGTTGCATCTTTTGCCCTTTACCTAAACAATAACACCATGAAGAAGGGACACAGGAACAGTTAGGTCTCAAATAACTGTGTTCAATACACACAAAAGACCTCCATACAGCTGTTTGGCTGATTTCTGGCAACATCTAAAGCACAGAACACAGTGAACATCTTAAGAGTTCTACCAAATTATGTCAAAGGATACTACCCTATTCCTGTCACTAAATTCTGCAAAATACAAAAGCAAGAAACGTTGCTTATAAAGCTTTAAGTAAGGTGTATATTCTTCTTAATTCAAAACTGTGCATTTTCAATGGTCCATGACAAATCCACTATATTTTCAAAGAAAACATTCCCTTTCCTTTGGAGATTTACAAAGTTTTGATACAAAAGAATTCTTATTCTCTCACAGGCTCTCCCAAACCCTAACATAGAATGTACAATACCTCATCATGGCACTCGTGAAGGAAATCTCAATTTAATACACCCTACTTTTAATTACAAACAAAAGTAAGTTACTGAAAAAGGGATTTGATTTAATTAAAAATAATAATAAAACAAGAATATGACCTTTTGCCACTCCCATGCACTTAAATATAGTAGAAATTCAGTTCTTTTAGGAGCTAGTTCCATCACCCTACCCATCTGACCAGGGCCATCCCTGGGGTGGGTAGGGCCTTTCAGCCACTGGTGATCAGGAGCAGGGGGATGGGCCACAGTGGCATACTGTCTGGCACCAAGGGGCCAAGTCACATTTGCACACCCCTCTTGGCTAGTGCAGCTGCCACCCTCCCATGCCCAGGACAGGAGGGGTCCACTCCTACGCTGTGTGGCAGGGGGCTGCACAGGGCAGGGGGACCACAAGGCACAGTGGAGGCAAATGTGACTTGGCCACCCGGGTACTAGACACCGGCCGCTGGAACGCATGGCCAGCCCCACCCTGGAGAGCAGTGTCATGACCACATGCTGCTTGCCTTACTTCCTGGGGTGGACCAGGCGGCCAGGGGGCAGGGTGGTGCAGGCCAGAATTCTGCAGAGCACTGGAGAGCAGTCTCAGGCCATGCCCCAGCCCTCTCCACTAACCCTGAATAGCCTTCTCCTGCATCAGGGGTTGTGGCCACCACCCCTCCACTATGGCCTGCTTGGTGGCAGGGTAGGGGTCACCTGTGGTTCCCCAAAACTGGGCAGCTTGGGCTGCCGGAGCCTCTCTAATGTGGCCCTCAGCACAGGGCATGCCACGGGGTGGTCCATGCCACAACCCAGTACCTGGGTCCCGACTCATGATTTGAAAACCCCTGCACTGGACGTCAGCATGTACTTGTTATTGTGGACTATGTCACCAGATACCTGGAGGTCATACAACTCCAGACTATGATTGTTAAGATTATAGATAATGAGCTGCCAAAGTTTTTTGTGTAGTTTCCCAGGGAGGTTCTGACAAACTAGGAAACAAATTTTGCATCCGAGCTAATGAGAAAAGTATGGAACTTATTAAAAATCAAAGCACTATGAATATCTGCGTACCACCTACAAATGGCTGGCCCAGAATAATTCAATAAGACACTCAAGAACACTTCAAGAAATTCATTGTCCAGGATTCCCAACACTGGGACCAACTTTCCAACCTTACTCTTCACTTTCAGAGGAATGTCCCAAGCCTCAACAGGGTTTTTGTACTTTGAATAGCTATATGGACAGAAACCAAGGGTTATACTCTACCCTTGTATGGGAAACCTGAGAAAGCCAAGCACTGACAGCTGAAAACTTAGTACAGCATGTTACACTGTTCTTTAAGAGACTGGGAAGCTTTGGGGGCATATACTAAAGAAAATCTTAAGAAAGCACAGGAACAACAACAACAGTATAATAAAGGGGTGCGGATGCACACCTTTCAGCTGGGCTACAGAGTTGTGTTACTTTTTTGCAAGCTTGGAATCATAGTTAATGGCCAAGTGGCAAGACCGTTAGGAGGTGATAAAGAATGTGGGGACTGTGGACCACTTGACCATATAAACAGCTAAGAAAAAGGAAAAATAAATTTACCACATACATTTACTGAAGCCCTGGAAAGCCAAGGAAAACCTTTTCTTGCCCCATATCCAGAGGAACTAGAACTAGGACCTCAAGTTAATGACTGCTTAAAAGAAAACTTAGTACTCCTCAGAAAGAACCACAAGCAAAAGGAACAGGAACTCCAACTAGTGGTCACTTTACTACAGGTATTCTCAGCTATCTCTTGCAAGATGTTTTTAGCACAACATTGCATTAATATAAAAAATGGTAAAGTGATATGGAAGGGCGATGACTAATCACAACTAAGGTGAAGGGGGCTGTTGAGAAAGAGATCAGGCTCATGATACAATGCTGGGTGATAAAAAAAAAAAAAATCCTAAAATGTCTAGAGGAGTGCAGGCTGGTCTCAAAGTCAGGTAGCTCTTTAAGGTTTTGAATAGATTTCAGAAAAATGAACACAATTTGTAAATTTGACACCTAACCAATGCAAGTAGATAAACTCTCTTAGACCAACTGGGAAAAGCCCAAAACATCACTACTTTGCTATTGGCAGATCCCCTTCCCATCATAATTCTAGAAGAAGATGGCTTTTTCTACACTGCTTGGTCCATTTTATTTTAAGACCATGCCCTTTGGGTTTCACAGGGTGGCAGTCTCTTTTTGGTATTTGATGGATTGATTACTCCAAGAATACAGTCAATCTATGGCAGCATCCTGAGCCAACATACTTGTCTATAGCAAGGATTGGCACTCCCATTAGGACAAAGTAACCATTATTCTCCATCCACTAAAAGGAGCCAAGCTGACAGCAAATCTTGCTAAATGTGCAACTGGGAAGGAGCCTCAGATACAGAGTTGATAGAGGAGAAGCCTGCTCCTTGATGGATAAAGTTAATGTCTTACTGTCATAAAAGACTCCCACAACCAAAAAGCATGCCTTCCTAGGCTTAGCTGTCTACTCTGGCTGGTTCATACCCCTTTTCACCACCACAGCTGCCCCATTAAATGACCTAAATATAGATCCTGCTCCAAGGTAAGCACTGTAGACACCCACCCACCTGCGAAAATACATTTCAAGAACTCAAGGCCATACTTCACAAAAACCCAGATTTGTATAGCACTGACTTTGAAAAGGAATTAGTTCCAAAAACATGCATCAGAGGTAGGACCACATGCAGTTCTTTCCCAAGGTATATGGAGAAGAATATCCGAAAGTATATATCAGCCAGAAACCCCTCCCTCATGAGAAAGCATACTCAACAGTGACAGAAAAAGAATGCTTGACTGAAAAAATGGACAATCTGAAGTCTGGTACTATTTTCAAGGAAACAAATTCATATTACTGATCATGCTCCCTTGTGTTGGTTACATGTGACAAAATAAAAAAAAAACAGAGGGTCATGAGATGTTACCTGTTAGTACAATCATATGCTTTTTGGATACAGAACCAAGTAGGAAGTTTGCCTTGCTACACTGTTTTTCTGTCTAGGGAAGTAGCCTACATCAGTCAAGGCAGGGTGCCAGTCTTGTGAGGGAGGATATAAAATGGGATCTACAAACCTGTGAACATTGACGGAGGGAGGAGTTTACAAACAAGCAGCTTGAGAGCTGCCAGTCATGTAGGCAGGCACCCATACCTGTCACCACCAGAGGAATCAAAGCCTGCTATAAATGGCAAAGCTTAGAGAAGAAAAGGGAGGAAGAAAGGGAAGAGATACCATGGTGGTGAGAGCTCTGCACCAGACTGCCTCCAAGAAACAGCCAGGAGATGGAAAGAGACAAGCCCAGAATGTGATGGGCTGACAGGCTTAATTGAAAGTGAGGGTCCAAGAGCTGACCCAAGAGAAAGCTAAGGAGGACAGTCAAAGAAGGTAACGCCCTTCTAGAGACCACCCCATGAGGCAGTGAAATTACATGATCAACCCTTGTTGATAAATGGCCATTTCTAGTTGCTGTTTTTTCATCCAGAAGTGTTTTGAGTTATATAATAAGGCTTAAATTTGGGAGCATAAATTTTTACTTCAAAACTTTATAGGAACACAGCAGAGAAAACATACTTTAATAATAAACACATAATTAAAAACATTTGAGACACATGTCCATGTTTTATTAGAACAAAACTCAATAGTATTTTGCAATTTAGTTATGCGGGTGATCTGGTGCTATGTTTTATACCAGTTACAAAAGACATGTGTCACAGGCTTAGGCATAAAAGTGTGGAACAGCCATTAACAAATTTATTTTTTTTCTTTAAGTACTTGCAAAACCTCCTCTTCTTCTAAAGAGAAGCCACACATCATCTCTCACAAAAGGCTTGGTCCTAACTCAAGCTGAAATACAGTCTTCAGTGAAAAATCTCCACCCTAGATATGTATGTTTATTGAAAGAAAAGAAAAGTAAAACCGGGAGGAGAGCTTTGTTCCTTTTTTAGAAGGCATCAGAGCTTTTAATGGAGCTGAGATTCCAGAATGCAGGATACCTTTAAATGTCATCAATGTTACTAATTAGAGAATTGGACAGGTATCCTTGTGGTGGATCATGCCCTCTGAAGTAATCAATGCTTGTTTTACCTCAGTCTTCGCAGGCAGGTTCGGCTCCCAGGCTGTGACACTGGGTAACACAGAATGGAGAGAAGGAGAGTGGCTCTCAGTGATGAAAGGTCAGGTTAGGGACTACTACTTAGAGCAGCTGGATGTGGACAAGTCTATAGGGCCGGATGAACTGCATCTGAGGGTGCTGAGGGAGTTGGCCGATGTGATTGCAGAGCCCCTAGCCTTTGTCTTTGAAAACTCGTGGTGAACAGGGGTGGTCCTGGATGAGTGGAAAAAGGCAAATATAGTGCCTATCTTCAAGAAAGGGAAAAAGCAGGACCCAGGGAACTACAGACCAATCAGCCTCACCTCAATCCTTGGAAAAATCATGGAGCAGGTCCTCAAAGAATCCATTCTGAAACACTTTGAGGCAAATAGAGTGATCAGGAACAGTCAGCATGGGATCATCAAGGGCAGATAGTGCCTGCCCAACCTGATTGCCTTCTTTGATGAGATGACTGGATATGTGGATGTGGGAACAGCCTTTGATGTGACATACCTTGACTTTAGCAAACCTTTTGACACGGTTTCCCACAGCATCTTGTCAGCAAGTTAAGAAAGTATGGCTTGGATGAATGGATTGTAAGGTGGATAGAAAGCTGGCTAGATCATCGGGCTCAATGGGTAGGGATCAATAGCTCAATGTCTACCTGGCAACCAGTAACTAGTGGAGTCCCTCAGGGTCAGTCCTGGCCTGAGTCTGTTCAACATCTTCATTAATGATCTGGATAGATTGTGTTCTCAGTAAATTTGTGGATGACACCAACCTGGGGGGCATGTGAACATACTAGAGGGCAGGGATAGGATTCAGGGAGACCTAAACAAATTGGAGCAGTGGTCCAAAAGAAATCTCATGAGGTTCAACAAGGACAAGTGCAAAGTCCTGCACATAGGACAGAAAAATCCCATGTACTGCTATAGGCTAGGGACTGATTAGCTAAGTAGCAGCACTGTAGAAAAGGACCGGGAGTTATGGTGGATGGGAAAGTGGACAGGAGTCAGCAGCATGCTCTTATTGCCAAAAAGGCCAATGGCATATTGGGCTGCATCAGTAGGAGTGTCGCCAGCAGATCAAGGGATGTAATTATTTCCCTCTGTTCAGCACTGGTGAGGCCACATCTGGAATACTGTGTCCAGTTTTGGGCCCTACACTACAAAAAGGATATTGACAAATTAGAAAGAGTCCAGCAGAGGGCAACAGAAATGATTAGGGGGTTGGGGCACATGACTTACAAGGAGACACTGAAGGAACTAGGCTTATTTAGTCTTAAGAAGAGAAGAGGGAGAAAAGATTTGATAGCAACCTTCAACTAGTTGAAGGGGTGCTCCAAAGAGGAGGGAGCGAGGCTGTTCTCAGCAGCAACAGAGGATAGAACAAGGAGCAGTGGTTTCAAGCTGCAGCTGGGGTGTTTGAAGTTGGATATCAAGAAAAAAATTTTTCACTAGGAGGGTGGTGAAACGTTGGAATGGGTTACCTAGGGAGGTGGTGGACTCCTCATCTTTGGAAACTTTTAAGGTCCGGTTAGACAAAACCTGGCTGGGATGATTTAGTGGGAGTGGTCCTGCTTTTGGCAGGGACCTGGACTAGATGACCTCATGAGGTCCCTTCCAACCCTATGATTCTATGAATTACAGTTAGAAGTGTAAGAGACCAACAAAATATGGTAAAGAAGCTGAGCTTGTGTGAAACTTTACATCTCCACTGAAATCAATTTTTCTCTTTGCTCTGGCAGTACAAATGGGCCACAAACTTTAAATGGGAACCTAGGGATTCTCCAGCTGCACTTGCAATTTGTATCTTTAATCACTTCATTTTTTCGGTTCCAGAGGGGTAGCCATGTTAGCTTAGTTCAGGGGTTCTTAACCTTTTTTGGCTGGGACCCAGGTTAAGTTTGGGAGTCAGCTTTGAGACCCATGGTTCAGTTTTGACTGAAATAATAATGTATTCCCTTTTTCAATTTATTAAACAGGATCATGGTGACCCACCCTAAACAGCATGGTGACCCATTTTTGGGTCACGACTCATAAGTTAAAAAAGCCCTGGTCTAGTTCAACAAAACAAACAAGCAGTCCAGTGGCACTTCAAGCGTCTGATGAAGTGGGATTTTCTCCCACAAAACGTTATGCGATAAATAAGCTTGTTAGCCTTTAAAAGGGCCACCAGACTCCTTGTTTGTTTTTCTGAACTAGACCGACATGCCTACCCCTTTGGAACTTGTCACCAAAATTAGAAGTCATTTTCAGAAATAGTTTGGAAAGAGAACACAGGCTGAGAGCCATCCATTTTCAGTGTGTTGGTAAATATTTTCAAAGCCACCAGAGCCTGGCATCTCCCAGAGAACTGAAGTCCTGAGCTCCATGGTCTATTGAGAGAGAATATAAGCCCAGGCCAGACCTGTAATAGTATAATTTGAAGGAGCTGTGTAAACTGCTTATATGTTCAGGCTCATCTACAAGGCAAACTCCCCTGGACAGGAAGTATCTTCTGATTACTTATTGGTGCAGCATCTAGTACGATGTGGCCTTGATTCTTGATTGGGACCCCTGGCAACTACTGCAACATAACCAACTCTTATGATTTTATAGCAAGTCACGTGAAACATGGTGTATTTCTTAAAGCCCCAGTTTTTGGTGACAATTTGAGAATTTTAGCTTTCATTTCAAAAGAAAGAAAATAGAGCATCTTTTTAGCTCTAATGGTTGTGGAGAGACTCCAGCAAATGTGATCCAAATGCATCGTAAAGTAAATCCAGAATGCAAATTAAAAGCACCCCATATTTATTATATTTTTGTTAATGTGATGATTTTTAAACATATTGTGATTTTTTTTGAGCCTGAGTCATGACTTTTGTTTACTTATGGTTGGCAGTAATGAGTACCTAATTTTTTTCTGGCCTACCTAACACAGAGTGGGCTAACAATCATATATGGTCTGACATAGTGATGATGAGGGCAAATGAATATTAATAAATAAACAAAAACATCCCTGTTGTAAGTAATTTACAATTAAGATATCATTACTTAATCTGAAATGAAAGCAAAAAGATACCTTTGGGAGGATACATAAACTGAAAAAGCCAGACAACTGCAATATGCAGAACTAGGAAAGCATACAAAAGTTGTAATAGATTATTCTGTACATACTCAAATGTTTTGAAATGACCAGTAGGAAATGGTCTAACCTAGCTGTCCATCTAACTTTCCAGGAAATGGGTGTACAGGAGCAATCTTAAATGTCAAACAGTTATTTACTGAGAGTCAGAGAAGAAAAGAAGAGTGATGACTTTGTTTACAGTGAATGTCAGGGTTTAGGTTTAAAAAAGAGAAATTTAATCTTTGTCTGTTTTTTAAAATATTTTTTTATGAATCTATCTTGTTTTAAACCTTTTTGAAGTCCTATACTAGATAGATTTAAATGTAGTAAAAGTTCTGTTATCTTAAGTTCAACAAGTATTTTCTGTGCACTAATTCTTTATGAATATCTGCAAATAACTACCATTCTAAAGAGGCCCAATTTGATCTGTTGATTCAAATAAAAGTCCATGTATAATTAGTCTCCAAAGGGAGATACTGCTTGTGTAAAACCAATTTATACCATATCTTAGAGACTAGAAAGATTCTGCTTGTTCTAGAAGAAGCAATGCATAAATCCAGAGTATAAACTAGACACACTGAGGGAAGATAACTATACACAGTCTAGTGGCACTCTTAAAGACTAACAAATTTATATATCACAATTTGTTATTTGCAAATTTGTTAGTCTTTAAAAGTGTCACTAGACTCCTTGTTTATTTCGCTGAGCTAGACTAACAGGGCTTCCCCTTTGGAACTTACACAGTGTGGAGTGGAAACTGGAAGCTTCCTGATACATCTCTTTCAGGGGTATACTGTGTCTCGAATTCTTACATTAATGGATTCCTACATTTTCTTCCTCTGTATGGTAAACATGAGAAAGTTCTACACATGACTCAAATGTATCTAACCCAATTAGGATGAGTGACAAAGAGTGAGACAATGCAATCTTTATTTCTCCTCTTCAGCTGTTATTCTCATCTCCTCATTTCCCAGTTTTCTTCAGTATTTCCTGTAACAATAACCTCCACAGGGTACAGCAAGGCTCCACAGTCTGCACTGCTGCTCACTGTTCACTCCTGGCACTGTGCTGATTATAGTTGCACCAGGTGTTTCATGTTCAGTGCTTTGCAGTGTCAGAAAGACAAGTATAAATAAAAACATCACCCCGCAGTGTCATGACAGGGTGATCATAGCATATGCCCTTTCTTTGTCTCCTATCTTTGCTACCTCCGCCATTCCCCAGTCTTGAAGGAACCAAGTACAAATGAGGTTTTTCTGGCAGGACCAAGTATAAAATCAATAGAGTACCTTTGCGATTTCTAAGTCATTCAGAAAACAGTGTCTGAAATCAGTGTCAGTTCTGGGTAAAAAACTAAGAACTCAGTTTAGATATGTTTAGAAAATATCCAGGGTGAAATCTAGGCCTTCTCGAGGTCAATGGCAAAACTCTCATTAACATCAGTGGGGCCAGGATTTCATCCACAGTGTACATCCCAATTATCCAACCTTTCCTCTGACTCATCACTAGTCACAAGACTGACTTTTCTATTTGTGTTTTCCCTCTTCATGAAGATCAGCAGCTCATGACATTCATTTCTATGAGCCCTCATATCAGAGACATTGCTGCCCCGGGAGGGACCAGGGGCGTGGGCCCAGGCCCCGCCTTCAGCCCGCAGGCCCCGTCCCCAGCCTGCAGGTCCCACCCCCTGGCCGGGGACAGGGCCAGAAACTGCTGCACTGCCGCGGGCGGCTATGCCCCGCATCCCCGGCCAGGGCTGGGGCCGGAAGCGGCCACAGGCAGCCGGGCCCCGCATCCCCGGCTGGGGATAGGGCTGCCGCTGCCGCAGGCGGCCGAGCTCTGGATTCCCCGCCACAGCCACAGGTGGCCAGGCCCTGGATCCCTGGACGGGGACAGGGCCACCGCGGCTGCTGGCGTCTGGGCCCCGGATCTCCTGCCCGATTGGGCCAGAGATCCAGGGCACCAGCGCTGGGATTCAGGGCACGTGTCCCAGGTGCCCAATGCCAGTGACGCCTCTGCCTCATATTCAGCAGCTTTAGGGCTAGACTTTTTAAATAACTCAGTGTCCAGTAAGACAACTGGAAGTGGATAGTTACAAAAGTGCTCAGCACTGAGCAGCACCCTCCGTTCTCAGGGCAGCTTTTGGATATTGAGCACTTTTGAAAATCTGGCCCTTAAAGTTCAACATGACTGAAGATTCTCCACAGTTTATGCCCCTCAAGCAGAGTAAGATACCTAAAGCACAGAGCACTTGAGCTCCCCTTTCCCTTTCCCACAGGAATCACTAATACATCATATTAAGTGTTTTTACTCACTCAGCTTTTGCTGTCCCGTGTTGCACTCTGGGAAGACATTCAAAGAAAACATGACATTTTTAAGTGGTTGGTCCAGCATAGGATTGCCAATTTTGGTTGGACATATTCCTGGAGGTTTAATCACATGGCAATCGTTAATTAAAGATTCATCTTTAATTCCTGCAGACTTCAGAACAATCCTGAAGGTCTGGTAACCCTATTTCAACTGGCCTTCTGGCATGGGTCTTCATGGAGCAGAGAAGATAGTGACCTACCAGATCAGTAGTGACTTACTGGATCAATGCTACCCTAAAAAGTACCCTCCAAGAGAAGGGAAGGAGCTACTTTACCTTTCATGGAGACATGCCATAACAGGTCAGTAGTAAGATGGATAGGTCCTTGGGGATGGCATCCAGAAGACAGGAGAGCATGTCAGTGCAAGGAAGCTTTCCCTATGTGAGGAGCATAGCCAGGCCTGATTTTCAGTCCAGGCCTATGAGTCACTTGGATTGCCCTGGGCCATCAGAAGCAGGAAGTTCAGAAGCTGCAGGCTTTCCAGTTTCTAGTAGCTTTACTTGCTACCTCACAGTGGCTATGTCTATACTATAAAAGCTAAGTCGACTTTGTTAAGTTGAGTTAATGAAGTCTACTTTAAGTCGACTTTATTAAGTCAACTTAGTGAATCCACCCTTCTCTTAAGTTGACTTAACAAAGTTGTTTAAGTTGATTTAAGAAAGTGTCCTAATAAAAAATGTGTTTGCTTAAGTTGACTTTACTAAGTTGACTTAAGCTGGCACATGTTATTACATACTTAATAAAGTTGACATAATGCCTAAGTTGACTTAAAGAGTGAGAGTTATTAAATAGACTTAAGGAAGCCCTTAAGTCAACTTAATGAATTCCAAATCTGACCAGGGCTTTGCTTAAGTTGACTTAAGCCTCCTTACGTCAACTTAAGCCCATGAGATAGACATACCCAATCAGAGCATCAGGCAGCTTTCCGCCCATTGCTTCCTGAACATCTAGCTTCTGGTCATGTGGCCAGCAGCAGGACATTTAGACAAGCAGCCAAAAGCTGCCTGACTCCTGAGATGCTTCAGTTGCTACAGGAAGCATAGAGGCTGCAATTGGGAACAGCCAGCCAGGCCCACACATACCTACGCCATTGCTCTGTGTCATCTGGTGGACAATGGGACGGTGGTCACTGGTAATGGTGGATTAGGAGCAGAGGGCAAGTATACATATCTTTAAATCCTCAGTGTTGCATGTTGCTCAAAGGATTAATGGTTTTTGTCCTGACTATTGAAATGGTTTGTTAAGAAGACCTTGCCCATTAAATCATAGCTAAACTGACAGAGTATTCCTGTCTTACCACAGAACTTCATAAGAGACTTCTAAAAAAAAAAAAATAACTTATATGGTGGTAGTGTGAGCTGCCTACAGGCAGATGGGTACTATGGTATTCTAAGACATAATAGTTACAATGATATTTGTGTGTTAAATACTAACACCTTATAATTATTGCATGTCATTTAGCTTTTTGCAGTTTTATTGAGTCTGTTTCAAGGGGGATTATAAATGAAATTCCCTGGGACTTTGGTCAAAAATTGGATCATTTTCAGGTGGAAATGGGTTCTGGTTTTGTGTAAAACAACTTAAACAGAATATAGAATCAAAGTAATACTTTTGCCAACTCCTTTTTTAATGGTTTTTTTTTTGCCTTACATTTATGAAAACATTACATGAGTTGATGCACAGCTATGCTTTTAATAAATGTTTTGTGGCAAGGAACGTTGGGGGGGCAGCCAGCAAAATAGTGACATATTTTTCACTTCATTTTCATTTAATCCTAATTCCAAATGATCCTACCAGTAGAACTGAGCTAATGAGAGGAGAAATCCTATGCATGAGTAATACTGATATCTTACTTCAACAGAGAAAAAGCTGTTATCTTAGAAATGTAGAAAATTAACATATCATCAAATATTTTTAAAAACACCATCACTTGATGCATCACTAGACTGGTGAAGAAATTCCAGTCTAAATCAACATCAAACAACAACAAAAGTACAACAAAAACAGTAATCCAGCAATTCTCAAATAGTACAAAACAGTTACCAGTAAACATGTGTTTTACATGATTATGTAAGTGTTAAAACTGACCTAACTTGCTTTTGTAAATAAAGAATACCATTCAAGCATGCATGATTATCTCCCTGGAAAAGATAAAAGCGTTCCATCTGCCAGTAGCCTCTGCCTACAAGGCTGGGTTTTATCTGGATTGCATGTGTTCCAGATCTGGTAATCAGCACTGGTCTTTCCCATGTGGAACAGTTTTGGCACTCTAACTTTATTTTAATCTTATTTTTGGTTATCTAGAATTGTACTTTGACATATTACTGATTCATAAACATAAAATTAGGCTGCCATGGAGCCAGGTTCTGATAGTCAGCTCTGTGGCGCCTGTTTTCCTGTGCTAGCAGTCAGAATAAATCAGTGCTGCCATAATGGAATTTATTGCTAATAATCACCTACCTGTACACATCCCCTCCCCTTATTCTACTGAACTCATGACAGCAAGTATCAAAGCTATGTTCTTCAGTGAAAACAAGGTGAGAAAAATCTCCATGTATTGACAAACTCAGGGAATTTTGTATTATTTTGTTTAAACTGAAAACAATTTAAATGTGATCAGACACTTCATTATGCAAGTTGTATTTTCACTTAATCTCTTTATTCCATTGTACATTTTAAAAAAATACACATTTACTAAATTCTAACATTCCTGGACTTCCTGACCACCACTGTTCTACACTGATATGTAGATCTTGGGAAACTTCGGTAACTAGATATAATTTATACAGGCTGTTCTTACTACCTTTGCTACTTATGCTTTAATCCAGCATAAAACAAATAAACTTTCATCTTCTAGGCACTTAAACTAATTATATTTAGTCAGAATTTTAAAGTACTGGAATCAGTTCTATATACAGTCATTATGAAACCAAACATCATAAAATCCAGATGCAAAAGCCATAGCAACTTAGTCTAACTTTTCTTTGTCATGAAGTACAAAGCCCTACAAATCATTTCACTACTTCAGATGCCCAACTGTTAATCAGATCTTTTTAACCCCTTTTTATTTTATCATTATTGTCCTACATTAATTTTCTATAGAAGTATTAACCAATCTGATCTGTAATCTTTAAAGGACCCATTTGGATTTGGTCAGGGTCTTATTCGTGTACTCATTTTGTTCAAATTCCAAAAATGTTAACCATATGTTATACCATCTACTTAATCCTGATATAAGATTGTCTGTCAGTTTTGCCATTGAGATGATTTCCCACACCTTATTTCTGCAGGCTACTTATATTAACAGAACTGTCCTTTTCTGAAAATGAATGACCTATCATATCTGGCTGAAAGTAGTAAATGTGTTATCAACTGGTCTCTCCTTGATAAATCAGCCTTTTAAAGTCCAAACATAGTATCTGAAATTATTCCATAACTTGTTCCACAGCCCTACTAAATACTTATAAAAAGTAAAACAAAAAATGTTTAATCTTAGCTGATCAAGAAACATGAGGCTAACTCCCCACTCACTGCCTTGTCCTTTGTGAAATAATTTAAATCAGTGCAAAGTGGATCTGATATATGCCCAACTACTTTTCACAGGTTGAAGTATATTTTGATTTTATGCATTTTATACCCACTCTGCACAAATGCAAGACATAATGTGTGGTCATAAGGTATGTATATATATATACCTAAATTACAAAATGATCAATTCAGCCATATAAAGATATACAGAGCCTGATTTTCTTTGAGTGCTGCTCACATCATTCAGTTCTAGGTCTCTACGTGTCATAGAGCACGACTGGTCGGAAACTTTTTGCCCTAGCCTGTCAGAGCAGGGTTGGTGTCCAACACCCCTTCTGGCTGCTCCCACGGCTATATATATTGCTCCGACACTGACCCTCCTCAGTTCCTTTTTCTGCCCTCAGTGATGGTTATGGAACAGCCTCCTCCTTGCAATAGTGCCAAGTGCCTGTCTACTCCGCTGTTTATGAGCCACCTGTTAGCACCAGAAGACCTATCCGTGGACATTGTCCCACAGCGATCTGGTGCTCCTAATGTGCCCTATAACCGGAGCTGGAACACTGCTCACAACTGCTGCCCACCATGCTGGGGTCCAAACCCTGTGTGAGTTGTGGCAAGGCCTTCGTTAGGGACAAACCCCACGAGAAGTGCCTAAAATGCCTGGGTGAATCCCACCAGACAAATCAATGCTCTATCTGTCGGTCCTTCAAACCAAGGACCCTGAAAGACAGAGAGCAGAGGTGCCGTGTGTCGGCCTTGGAGCAAGCACCACAGCCTACCCCTGGTACATCAGGGATGCCTGTTGAGCTGCAGGCACCACCTGCCAAGTCAGCACTGAAGCCCTCTCGGCACCACTCCCTGCAGGAGCACAAGAAGACGTGCTCAGCATCAACCTTGGTGCCAAAGTGCCAGCGCCGCTCCAGCTCTCTCCTTCTCATCCCCTCTCAGGGGGCAAGGCCCAGAGCCTCTTCCAGTGCCCTCTACCTCACAGGGCTTCAGAGTGGTGAAGGCCCTCTTGCTTCTACCTATGCCCATGCCGCCTAAGCTGCTAAAGCAGAGAGGAAAACCAGCCTTCATTTCAGGGACGTGGGTTGCTCTGGTACAGCGCCAGTCTCTAGCCCCAGCGCTGCAAGCTTCCCTGCAAGTGGCACTAGAGCACGAGGCCTCTTCCCCGGAGGCCCCTGCCTTCCCTGGCACCAAGTTGGGTCACAGCCCAAAGCGCTCTCAGAAGTGCTCCCCTTCACTGCCTTGGCACTGTGGTGTTTTACTGATGCTGCTCACCCCGGCACCGGTGACATTGCAATCCGCAGGTACGGCACCGACGCCCCCGTCAGGCACCAAGGAAGAACCCGTTCCCTTAGTCCCTGGGAAATGGAGCCTCACTTGCCCTCCCATTCCAGTCACAGGTGGGACTGGCTGGCCCATGAGGAATCACTGGCACCAGGCCCTCCATGGTACCAAACTTCCAGCCAGTCTCCTTCACCCAGGGCCTCTGAGGAGGAGCCCCCATGCGGCACTGCTGAGCTGAGAGGCAGCACGACCAGATCACGGTTGTCCTCATCCCTGGACAAGGCTGTGAACCCTCAGCCATGGTCACATAGGGAGGACCGTAGCATCTCCTATGACCTCCTTCACTGGATGACGGCACACAAGGGCTTAGAGTTTGAACCCCTTGACGGGGGATAGGGACCCCCTCTTTGATCTGGGGTTTGCGGATTTCAGTGCCTCTGCACTATAGTGTACACAACCTCAGCAGGCCTCTCTGGCAGACCCCAGGTCTCCAAGGTAGCCAGCCACAAATATCAGGGCCCCCCCAGACAGCTTCCTGTTCCTGGTAGATCACCCAGTACCGAGCTCCCAGGTGGTAGAGGCCATTTACAGACGGGAGGGGCAAGAACATCCAGACCCCTCTCCAAGGTCTAGGGAGGCTAGGAGGCTTGACCTCATGGGGCGGAAGACATACTCAGCCTCCACCTTCCAGCTCCGTATAGCTAACCACCAGGCATCAGTGGGCCGATACACCCTGGACCTCTGGGATTCTATGAGGTGATTCCAAGACCTCCTTCCCCAAGAACAACTGGAGGAATATGAATCTGTCATAGAGGGGGGCATGCTGGCCTCCTGTGATGCCCTCATGGCAGCCTGGGATGCCTCAGACACGGCAAGCCTTGGGATCACCTCCACTGTGATCATGCTCATGCAGCATGGCTCCAAGACATAGACTTGCCTCAGGACTTGCAGCAGGCCATAAAGGACCTCCCTTTTGAGGGCTGGTCACTCTCTGCTAGGACCACTGACTCTTTGCTGCATGGCATGAAGGACCCTAGAACCGCCCCTAGGTCTTTGGGCATGCACACATCCCAGATGCTCAGACAACCCTCCAGCCCTCAAAAGCCCTCCAGACAAGCACGGCAATGGGCCCATCAGGGACCCCCTTCCCAGGGCGGGAACAGAGGGTGCTTCACATGGGGCTCTTGAACCCCTCCACCTTCTGGGGCCCCCTACTAGGGTGGGGAGGAAATTTCTGCACCCAAAACAAGCTGCCCCCCAGCTTCTTTCCATACCCATGCCTTCGGAATCTAGCTCTTCTCCATTTCTGTGGGCCCCGCCACATCAGCCCTTGGCCCACAGAACTGTTACCCAGGAACTGTCTCCATTCAAACCGCTCCCTGATAGTCAGTGTCGGGATCCATCTGTTCTCTTATGGCAATGCCAATCTGCTTATCCTTGTTTGGAGTAACATTCCAAGGGGTTTCAATGTCTAGGGGCCAATAACTAGAGCCCTGCAAATCCGTGGATATCCATAGATATCCGCTTTGTATCCACATCCGTGGACACAACACAGATATCCATGGACCATTTCTTGCGGATGCAGGTCAGATACAGATCCACTTATTTGTATCCGCGCAGGGGTCTACCAATAACAGCACAGGTCACAGCAATTCTTCCACATGCACACAGATACCTGTCTATGCATGGCACTCTGGAACCCTAGCGGGGCAACCCAGGTAGGGATGGAGCAAAGGAGAAGGCCGGTAGGGATGGAGCGAAGGACGAGGCCTACCGTCACCCTCCTTAACCTTCTTGCTGCATGACTGGGGATCTCTCCCAGACAAGGGGCCAACTGTGGTGCATAACAAAGGAGGAACAACATATTGGTCCCCACTCCCTTTCTTCCTCCAATCACCTAACCACCTTAGAACCACCACATGCCCTGATCCCTAGTGAGCATGTGCCCATGGATGCCTCATTTATATCAGGGTGGGTTGGAAACAGCCCATCCTCTCATCCATGAAGCTGCTACTCCCTCTAGCCCCAACCTCGGGGGGGGGGGGAGAAGAAATGGGGAGCAGTTGTGCTAACCCTCACTGTCCCTATGAGGATGCCCCGCCCCCTGTCTGCCGCATCCCTGTGGCCCCCATGAACCCTTGTGGGTTTCGTGGGTCCCCAGTGAAGCCCAGGAAAGGGGAATGCTGCCCCTTTCTCCACCTCCCTCTCTCCAGGGCCGACTGTTCCCCCACCAAGAATGGTATAGTCAACCGATGGCTTGCTACTCCACACAGCAAGCCCCATTAATAGTCGCTGCCTAGGGGACATGTCATCCTTGCTGTGCTGGGTACTGGACAGGAAAGGTCCCCCCCTCGCTTCTCAGCAACCCAACTGGCTACTGCCCTAACTGCCTTCTACTTGCACCCGCTAGGGACCCCGGCTTTCCAGCTGGAAGCCCGACAGGTTCTATGGCCCTATGAGGGAAAGTTCCCCTCAGGCCCTTCAGGGCCAGAAACAGTTCTTGCTGATGATCCATGCAGGAGCCAAACTGCCCCTCCCCCAGGGATTCCTAAACCCAGCAAACCTACCTCTGGGTAGTGCGAAACTCTCTCACGCAGAGACGTACTTTCTGCTCAAGTTTCGGTTGAGCAGGGCAGGTTATATCACACACAGCACACCTTAAGGGCACCTAACCCCTCCCTCTCCCTCCTGAACAGGGTCATCCTAGCCTTCGAGACATGGTCTGATGCCCCTAGCAAGCCACGGGCCTAGTCTTATGGGTGTAGCATCCCCCCATGGGGGGGCACCTTTCCTTGCTTACAGGAGGTCAATGCCTCACCCTCTTATGACAGGGGCTTTATGTCTTTGGGTCCTAACCTCCCCTCCCACCACCCCTGCTCTCCCTCCCAACCTGGGATTACCCGATTCTCAGACCGACTACTGGCATATATGGTAGCTCCATCAAGAGAAACCACTCTCCTCCAGTGGAAAGGGGGGTTCCACATCTCCCCAAACATCCCTGGGAAACCCCTTGATGACTAAGGGGCAAAGGTGGGCATCATACTAGTCAATCCTGACCTGCCTCAAGCAGCCAACAACCTTCATCCACTGCCTCTGGCACAAGACAGCTCTCCTGACTTGAAGGAGGCTTGCCCCTTTATCATCTGCGGGTTGGGGCAGGGGATCAATAACTGGTCAAGTGGGAACCAGGTGCCTGCTGAACACTCCCCTACCAAGGAAGGTGGGCATGTACTGATAACAAGACTGACTTCTCTGGAGCAGTGGCTGCAAAGGTAACCCTTTTGTTCTTTATCTCCTTGTTCTATCCCCAAAGAATGGAGTAAGAAAGGTACCTGGCTACCCACTCTGTGTAAACATCTGTGAGGACCTAAGATTGGGATTCTCTCTATCTCCTCACCTGTCATACACGTGTCCTCACTCGAGTACACATGGGACCATTTTAAGCGGGGTTTGCTCAACTTCCCCGCTTCCTGTCCCTGGTTTTCCCCTCATTTTATGCTCCTATTACAATCCTTTCTTCCTGCTCTAGAAGGGGCTTGAGGAGTTTTTCCCAGGACTCAGTTTGGGAGTTCCTTCAGGGGGGACCCTCACCCCTGAAGGAATCACTTGTAACAGAGCTGATCTCTTCTGGGTGGGGCCCCTCCTGAAGGCCATGCCCCCTTCCTCTTCTCTGAGTATCCCTGATCACTGAAGTCCCTTCGGAGGTCCAAAGGTCCTCCTGGTCAGGCCTCACCTCGTAGACGGATCTCAAATCGGGAATTTTTCTTCCCTTCAGGTCAAAAGATTGGACCCTTCCTCTTGGAGCCCATTTGCTTTTTCCATGGCTGTCTTCCCGTCTGCCTTTCCCCACTAGGCTTGGACACCCAAAACCTCCCTCTGGTGTGTCCTACCAGAATCCCAGTCTCAGTGAACTGGACTAGATCTTCACATGTAGAGGTGACTAATCCCAACCCATTGACACTGGAAATGCCACATTCCCCTTCCCCTTTTTTTCTTTGGGACATGACAAACATTTGCCATATTTAAGGCTAACAGAATGTTGCTACTGTCAGCAACTTCCTTGGTTGAATCAGATAATAACAGTGAGGGCATCCCATAATGGGTTAAGGTTGCCCTTTTACTAGAGCCTCACGTCTCCCCGATAAAGTGGCACACAAGCTCTCAGCACCCCTTGTGTGGTCTTCTCCCAGAAAACCTTCAGGTTGGTAGTGTATTCCTCAGTGTAGGCTCGACGGCCCACTATTCTGTCACCCAACCATGTTTTGGGGATGCAACTCTAAGAGCAGCTGTGCTGACAGCAGGGAAAATCAAACTCCTCCTACCATCCAAGGTATAGCTAGTAGTCACCTAGAACTGAATGATGCAAGCAGCGCTCAAAAGAAGAACGGTGGGTTACTCACTGGTAACCGTCCTTCAAGATGGGCTGCTTGCATACATTCAGGTCCCTTTTTCTGTCTCCACTACTCAGAGTTAGTGATAAGAAGGGACTGAGGAGTATCAGGGTTGGAGCTGTATATATAGCCACAGGAGCTGCCAGAGGGGGCGTTGGCCATCAATCCTGCTCTGAAAGGCTAGGGCAACATGCTTCTGACCAATCGTGTGCTACGGCACATAGACACCTAGAACTGAGCAGCCCATCTCAAAGAAGGACGGTTACTGGTCAGTAACCCACCATTTCTTTTACTCTCATGAGTGGAGAACTGATGTAACTTCAAGAGAGTTACTCCCAGTGTATTTATTGATTTGTCCTGCTGTTTGATACAGCTGTGGCATCTGAGCACCTTCCACATAAAATCAATTAATATCAACATTTCTAGTGGATTTCATGAAGTCACTTGGATACTTCTTTTTCAGGATAGAAATTTTACTTGAGGTAGAGTTCTTTGGTTTTATTAATTTTTTTAAAGATTGATTTTATTTCAGGGTTAGCTTTCTGGTTTGTTTGGAGCAGTTGAGAGGGTTGGTATTGTTCTTCAGAGAATGAGTGTCAATGTTGTGAATATCATATGGTGGAAAGACCTTTTCAAAAAGGAGGTTGTTCCGTGTCTCTAAAAATAGCAGGACTGCTTCTGCCTGGTTTCAAATAAGACTGCACATGAGACAAATGTGATAACTGCTACACTACAGAAATTGGAAACCTGTGTGTAATTGAGAGGCAAAACTGGCCTAATTTATCTCTAAAAAGGAGTTCCAAATAGGTTGTCATTGTTAGTCTAGTTCAGCAAAACAAACAAGGAGTTTGGTGGCACTTTTAAAGACTAACACATTTATTTATTGTAAGAGCTTTTGTGGGAGAAAATCCCACTTTGTCTTCAAGCATCTGACAAAGTGAGTTTTTCTTTCATGAAAGCTCATGTGATAAATAAATTTCTTATTCTTTAAAAGGGTAACCAGACTCTCTCTTTTTTTTAAGGAGCTATGCTAGAAAGAATTATCCATCTGAAGGGCCACTTTTGCTGCCCTTCTTCAGACAAAATGTCCACTGGTATTAATAGAAATTTTGTGTAAGCTAATTTTTGGTCAGTTTGTTCTATCTAGTTTCTCATTTAGACCCCATTATATCAGTAACTGAGCACCCTATTAAATAAACTGGATATACTTGAACATCCTATGAGGATTAATAAGCTTAGGTACAAGAGCATCAAGTTAGACCTAATTGTGTTTTATTTCACTTGACCCTTTAAATGGCTACAGGGTGAGTTAAGGGCAGAGAAAAAGCTTTACCTTTGAATTTCCTGGATTTTGTTCCCTTAAGCCAGACCCTTAACTTTTTTAATATATTTTTTTGTCTGTAATAAACTGATATTTTGTCTAGCTTAAGATATTTCCTCCTTTATATGTTTTTTAAACCCAGCTTATCAGCAAGAGTTTCATATGTTTTTTGTGAGTGAATATTATTGCTGGCATGAGCTGAGGCGCAATTAATTCCAGGGAGGCAAATATCCCATGAAGACACACACAAAAATATCACCAGAAAGGGTCATGATATTGGTATTTTTGAAAAAAGTAAATACCACACAGGTTACACTTTAATTTATTTACAAGGGATCACCACATCTTACTGGAGTTTAAAAAGATTCTTTTCTTAATCCAAGCAAGCAGTAACCAGTGAAGCCAATTTTATAGAGTGATCAGTGGTGTGTTGCTTTTCCCATGAATGCTCCAAGCTGTGAGCTTCCTGACCAAGGTGCCGCAAAGCAGGGGGCAGGGCTAAATTCCAAGGTACCACCTCCTAGAAGAAATCTAACTCCACACCATCTTTTAACCCTATAAAACACAGCACCTCAGTTTGTACTCCATCTAGATTCTAGGCTTATACTGATCTCAAGTTTCCTGCCCCATGTCAGGGTGCCTGTATTGTAATTGAAATAATGAATAATAATAATCAATAAGAGTGGTACCCTTAAAGTTTGATTCACAAGTGGGACCTATGCACATAAGTCTAATATTTAGGTGCCACTGGAATTCACAAAACACCTGCTTATCTGCATTCTAACCTTGTAGGCACCTTATGTGACTTGAGTTTTCAGCAGTAAAATTCCCATGATTTCTGCCAGCAGTGCTGCAAACAGATGCCTCAGTCAGGCTGACAGAACTGAGCAGCTCATACCTAAGCATTAGCAGCATTCACAAACCAGGTGTTCCCCCACAATCTTCTCTGTGAGGCCTGATCTGTCGGGTGTGCTCGAAGCACACCTAATCCACACCAGGAACAGAAGTGTGCTACTATAGAGCAAGTGCCCCAGGAAGTGTAGTGATGCCACACTTCCTCTATACTTTGCATATAATCTTTTTTTCTCTCTCCTGTGAAATACTGTAACCTCTGTAAGAGAAAACAAAGGAGCACAGGAAAGTGTGCAGTTGCAGGAAATAAGAAGTTTTATTACCATATTTCGGTAAATGGTTTAGTTTGAAGTCAGTCTTGCTTGTCAAGATACTTGTATAGCTTGTATACTGCTCTCCAGCATCTCACTGGATGTGTGAGACATGAATTCAAAACTCCCTGCTGCCTGATTTGGATCAGGGACTTGAATCCATGTCCCTGCCATCACAGGTGAGTTCCCTGCTAAGCAATGGGTATTCCTCTATCTCTTCTTTTGAAGCTATTCCACTTGAATGACATCTTTACTTAATCAGGAGCTAGAGAGAGAGAACGGCTCTATAGCAGACCAGCTAAGGCATACATGTGGGAGACCTGGATTAAAATTGCTGCTCTGAGCCATGCAGAGTGGACACTGAACCTGGATTTCCTGTATTCTGGTTTAGTGTCCTAACCTCTAGAAAATTAGGTATAACTCTCCTTGACTTTTCTTGAGCAAGGACTAATGTGATTTAGTCTCCTAACTTCAGGAGAGTTCACAGCTCTGAATTCCAAGTAGAGATAGGTGCCACCCAGGGGTTCAAGTAAAGGGGAATGCACCAGAACACCATTCCGGGGCCCACAATTTTTAGGGGCCAGCATTCTGGGGCCCCTAAAAATAAAATAATGGTGTGGAACGCAGTGTTCCAGTGTGTTCCAGGGCCCCTAAAAATTGAAAAATCTGGCAGAACATATATTCTACCCTCCCTAACCTGGCTGCTGGCAGGTCCAAAGCCCCACTGGCCAGTCTAGCTGGCAGGGCGCCTGGGAGCTGGGTGGGGCCTTGTTTTTTTAAATCTTACAGAGTCCTGCCCTGAGCTCAGAGGCGTGATGGTGGCTGATGGGATAGGCCTGGTCAGAGGGACTCTGAGTCTCCCTGCAGCTCTGACCAGGTAAGTGGGAGGCGGGTTGGATCAGAAGGGTCTGGGAACCAGCTGGCAGGGACGGGGAGGAGGGTCAGGGTCACATGCCTGCACAGGCGTCAGAGATGCCTACGCAGCCCCAGGACATGTGCAGAGCCTCCTCCAGCCCAGGCAGTGAAAGGCAGCCAGGAGCTGCAGTGCAGGGCAGCAGTGAGACCCACCACCCTACCTCCTGCCTGCCACCACCACAGCAGGGAAAAGTTGCTGCTTGCTGGAGCATACCCGCCCCTCTTCCTTCCTCTGGACGCATCTTATGCCAATGTCACTGCAGTGCTTGGGATAGCCCACGGGCACGAGAGGGTCCATGTGCTGCTCCCACCATCACCTCCCTCTCACTGTGCAAAGCAGCCATGCTCCCAGTGAGGTGACCCACTGCTGCTGGAGGAGGGATGACCAAGGAGGGTCATGGGGGTGGGAGAGAGGCTGCCACTTGCTGTTGCCCTCCTGCTGCTCAGAGAGAGCTGGGTGCCAACAAGTTGCTGCCTCCCTGTGGCTTCAAGGGTCCTCCTGGACTGGGGTTGGGGGGTGGAACAGGCAGTGCGGCAGCCTGGAAGCCCTGTTGGCGAGCCTTTGGCTATGACTTAGGAGCAGCATGGTTTTGGGCCTCGCTGCAGGACAATGGGGGGGGGCTGAAGTTTGGGGAGCAATATCAGGGGCAGGTGTGGGCAGACATTTGGGGGGGCAGTAGCTAGGGTTGGTGGGGCAGGCGTTTGGAGGCAGATGGTGGGAAATAGCCAGGAAGTGGGCTTGGGAATTTGTGCCCAACTAGAGGGTCAGCAGATGCAGAAACTGGCAAATGCTTACCTGGGCTGGGGCCTGCACATGCATTAAGGGGGCCCACACCATATGGGAAGGGGGCCCAGAGATTTAGGAGGGTTCTGGGGCCCATCTAATTATACTTTAACCACTGGTGCCAGCCTCTAGTCAGATTTTAGGCACCTGACTTCTTCTGAGAGGCAGGGGTTAAGTCATACCCCTCTCCTTGGGCATTTCTTACCGGCTAGTTTAGGTACATCCCTGCTCATTTTACTAGCTTTTGTGAATCACTTTTTAGGCATCCAATTCTTCACATGCATTATATCACTGCTGTGAATTCCATTAATTAAGTGGTAGTAGCACTAAACAGCAGCATCAGGTGTGGCCAAACTGTGGCTTGGGAGCTACATGTGGCTCTTGAATGAAAAAGTGTGGCTCGTGAAAGAGCATCAGCAAATCAATTTAGTAGGTAAAAGTATATGGCTATATGCTTAGTGTGGCTTTTGAAGGTTTAATAATTAACTTGTGTGGCTCTTGAGTTCCATAAGGTTGGCCACCCCTGAGCTAGGTATTGAAACGCAAAACATTGCAATACTTAAATCCCTCTGTGAAGCTGAGTTCCACAGGGGCAGCCATGTTAGTCTAGTAAAGCAAAAAAAGCAAGGAGTCTTGTGACACTTAAACACTAACGAAAATATTTATTGCATGACCTTTCGTGGGAGAAAGTCCCACTTTGTCAGACGCTTTGAAGAGGGCGAACTCTTAGACTCAAACCTGCTTACTACTGTATAATTTGTAATCCCCCCCCATCACCTGTGCATTTGACCCAATAAGTTTGAAAGCAATGAAGTCTAAGGTTTTATCTATGCTAAAAATGTGCACAGATCAGTGGTATACTGAGGCGGTGGAAAAGGGCTGGTTTCTGGGCATGAGCATGCCAGGATGGCCCAGAGCCAGGTTCAAATGAAGGGGATCTGGGGCCATGGGCTGCCCACTTTCAGGGGTCCCACCTCCCCACCATGGTGGCCAGCTTGGGGTTGGGGTACTGGAGGGAGCCTGGGGCCACAAACCACAGTGCATGGTGCTCCTGCTCCACCACTGGGCTGGCTGGTCCCCAGAACACTGAGGCTGCCGCACCAGGGCCCCCAGGGGCCTGGCCAGGCCAGCCTGAGTTGTGGACTCTGAAGCTCTCTGGGCCCTGGAGCACCACCACTGGAGGTTGCCCCACACACTGGTCCAGCCTGTCCCACCTCTGGAGTGCAGTGACCACAGCCAGGCCTGGCCTGTCTCTGGGGCAAAGCAGCTATCCCAGGGGTGGGGCAAGAGCACTGGTCCCAAAGCCCTAGACCCTCCCAGTGCCAGCTGGGCCCCTCTCCAGAACTTCAAACCCCGCCTTTGCCACCATGGTGGGCAGGGCCCCTGAAAATGGGCAACCTGGGGGCCCCCTAATCCAGCCCTGGGTGGGGGGTGCAGGGAGCACTGAGGGGCACCCCTCAGGACCCCCCACATGTCCTAAGGGCCTACTTAGTCTGCCTCGCCGCCCACTCTCCAGGCATGGAGGGATGAGGCTATTCTCTCCTAGCTGGGGACAGATTGTGGGGATGCTGCAGTGGGATACGTAAGTGTGGGTGGGCTTTTGCAGTCCCTCCCACCCCTGCAGATACCACCCCCTTCCTGGGTCAGCTAGGGATTGGCGGTGGAGCTGAGACCCCTCCTGCCCTGTGCAAGACAGTGGGGGCTGTGAGGTGCTGGGGGGCCACAGATGTGGGCTTGGCCCTCAAGTGCCAGACACCTTTGGTACACCACTGGCACAAGTTTAACTAAATCTAGTTAAAAACTAATCTAATTAAATTGATACAAATCATTAGGCTAGACTCCTTTAACTCAGTTTCACCCTTGCTTAAATAGGGTTAGGTTTTAGCTACACATCATGAGGTAGAGACTGTCATTTATTAGGTCTCTAGATCCTCTAGAATAACTGGGTCTCTGACATGTTTAGGGCCTAAGGCCCTATTTCATTATGCTTATATAAAAAAGACATTCAAATACACCAGTAGCAGTTAATTATCTAATTCCACTTATAAGTCAATGGCTTCTATGTGCCTAATCATCATCAGTGCTTTTGATAATGCTGTTCAATGGCATTTATTTTTCATAGCCACCCATTTCCTAAACTTTAAATACATTTCACAGCAATGTTTTTGAAAAGCAGTTTCTTTTTCTCACACTTGCCAGGCAACAGCTCAGAGCCTCTACAGTTTAACCCAGGGGTCTCAAACTCAAATCACCACCAGGGCCGCATGAGGACTAGTATATTAGCCCAAGCACCACACCACTGAAACCTTTTCATACAACAATATTGCAAATATTGGTAACAATAGTGTCATGCGGGCTGCAGGAAATAGCTTAGAGGCTGCAAGCGGCCCATGGGCCACATATTTGAGACCCCTGGTTTAACCATTGGTGGTCACTAGCAGAAGCCAGGACCAGTGCCTAATGTGTAATTCCTGCAACACTTATTGATGTTATGCCCCCAAATTGACCTCTTGGTTGATGGCACAGCCAATTAAATGATTCCTTTTCCAATGGGATACACATAACCTAAAGTACTCGTTATTACAGCTGGTTAGGAATGATCCACTGAAATGTTTATTCAGCAGGAAATGCAATTTTCCACATGAAAATTTAAATTTTGATGATTTTTTTTGATTTTCTATTTGAATAATTTAAACAAAAGACTTTATTTCAAATCAGGTAAGCCTGAATCTAAACATTTTGATTTATCAAACTGAATTGAAATGTTTAATTTCAGATAAGGTTTATGTTAACTTTTGTCTACCTGAACTGCTGCCCTGCCTCATGGTGGCAGACACAGAACAGCCAGGGAGAGAGCCTGGGTGGTAGAAGAGGGGCTTGAGCCACCTGAACCGCATCTCCCATGATGCACAATGATCTCCTATGTGGTTGAACTGATGTGTAGAAGTTATGTGATCATGGTGTCTCAAGGGAGAGTTAATCCAACTGGGCAGAGTACAGACAGCCCAGATGAGTGAATTGGGATTTGAGACATTCAAACTACAGCAACCTTAAGGCACCATGGCAGTGCTGTTCAGGGTGCACAGAATGTCAAACTGAGCCAAAACAAAACATTTTGACATTTCTAAAACAAATTCTTTTTGAAATTTTTGTGTGAAAAACTCATATTTCAAATTTTTGTCCTGATTTGGGTCAAAGGATTATTCTGAAATATTAAAATTTACCTTTAAACAGAAATTTCAATTTTTTAACTGGCTCTACTTATTATGCAGCAAGTACAACAGCTTTTTCAGTATTCCATCCTCTGAAACTCAATAACCAGACAAACAAATAAGAGCTAAATGTACCCATCTGCTGAACCTGGAGGATGCTTTAATTGGAATTACAAAGAATATTTTTAGGCAAGATTTTTAAATAAAAGGGAGGAGAAGGGTATGAAGAATTACAACATAATGTGAATAACTGATGTAAAGGCTCATATTCTACCACATTGATCCTCTTCCCCAAAATGGGCTTCAGCATTGACCTGTAATAAACAAAAAACTAAAGAATCAACCAGCTAATTTGGAGAGATTGCAACTCTCATATGTAATGATTCCAGAAAGTGGAGGTTAGTGTGAAGAAATGAAAGAGCATTTGTTGAAATGGACAGATTCATCAGTACAAAAAGTCATTAGAACATGCCAGGTGGTGAAATGGCTCTAGAACAAGATATCAATCAGTTTAAACTCAATAAATAATAGAAAAGTAGCACAAGAAAAAGGCTTAAAAGAGCTGTGCTCATAAATGTGCTAGAGCAGAAAGTGACTGGCAACATCATAGTATGAAAGATGCATTCTGCTTATGTACAGTTAGTTGGAAGGGACAGTTTATACTCTTGGGACAAATAGGCAACATTAACTACAGCAACGTGAAGTGAGGGATCACTTTATTTTTTGTGACTATGCTCATGAAAAGTGGATAATGCAAGCAAAAATCCTCACTGGGCTTCAGTGAGCTTTGGATTATCCCAAACTCTCTCAAATCTTGATCTGAAAGAAACATTTAGTTTGAAAATAATGGTGTCAGAGTGAAGGTGAGGGATGTCATGCTCCCTGCTCATCACTCTGGCTCCTTGGCAACACCATTCTCCTTCATCTACACAGCCAGGCAATCCTCTGCTTGCTGCTTCCCTTAGGATCTCCTTAGAGGGCAATTCCAAATCACGGTGGTAGTTTACAAAAATGTTCATGGACCTTAAAGCTTAACAGCTCTCCTCTGCAGATTCATCATTGAATGAGACAACACGTCAATGTCCTTGTCTCCCACGCTCCACTTTCTCAAGTGTGATCTGTGGTCGTGGCAGACCTTCCATAGTTCTGGGAAGAGAAATAGTGCCATGGGACCTATTCTCCCATGGGAAAGAGGGATTCATGCATGGAGGAGAGCCTCTGCATGCAGAATGGAGGATGAGATTCTTCCCCAAGGGGCATGAATTATTTTTCTGAGTAAGAAGAAGGACTGGGCCGAATGTATGGGGATTTAGATTTGCAGCTCTTGAGTCCAAATGTTATAAAACTAAGTTGAAATCTGAGAATCCATGCAGTTAATAGGAGGTTTGTGATTGATTTCTCTCTGTTGCTTACCAAACCAAGTCATTCATCTTGGAGGTAAGGAGCTACTGAGTACAGCTTTAACTGAATAAACCAAACAACTATTCAAGTATGAGATCAAGGTATTCCTGTAGTTTTCAGTGCATAATTATATTGAAGCTCAGCTACAGTTTTAGGCTAATGAAAATTACTGCTTTTTCATAGGTTACCCCTGATTTTCATGTTCTGAGCAGTAAAGTAAGAAAAGGTTTTCTGCTTTACTTTCACTTTGAAATCTTTAAGTAGTTTGCTGTTTCCCAATGGCCAGTAGTTAAGTGTGAGCTTTTTAAAAAACCTTGTGAAAAACACTTACTTGTGAATGAAGTCAGAGGTTTTTCTACACTTGGAGTTGTTCCCAATTAACTCCATATGTAGATACCTATTCTGGAATAAGAGTGCCTTGTTTTTGTTGAGTTTAACCCACTTTCAAGCTTGTTAAACTCAATAAGGACACAGCACTTTGATTAGTATGAGTGTGTGCCACTGGATTTAATCAGGAACAAGTCCAGGTGTAGACAAGCTGCCAAACTGTTTCACATGAGCTGGAAACTGGATGTAGTATGTTGGTACAGTCTTTTATTCACAACTTTGACTAAGAACTGAACTCATCTTACATTTAGATAAAACAAACAAGGAGTTTGTTGGCACCTTTAAACACTAGCAGATTGATTTGTTACTCTTTAAAAGTGCCATCAGACTCTTGTTTGTTTCACTGAATTAGACTAACATGGCTACCCTTTTGGAACTTACTTTTAGGTAGCCACTTTCAACTCAACTTTAGCTTGTGTCCTGTGAGCATGTACAGCAGGCACTATAGAAAAGGGATTTCAAGTGTTCAGTTAACAAAAGAATGATGTACCTGGCATGATTTGGCCATAGTCAAAATCAGTCCTCTTGCCCTACATCCCTCTGGAACCTCCCCAAACCTGGGCAATCTCACTGTTGTGAGCAGGAGTTCACTTCATCTCATTCCTTGTGTCCCTTCTGAGTCCCTGGTGGGTCTTTCTCTAGGTCTCTCTACCAGTTGTTGGAAGCAGCCAGCTTTACAGGGACCCAACATATTTGTTAGTCTCTAAGTACCCCAAGATTTCTTGTTTGTTTTACTGAACTACACTAACACAGGTACCCCTTTGAATCTTGCCCATATTAGGCTTCCAATGTTATTCTATATCTACTCCCAGCAAGAGGGAAGCAGAAAGACAGGATTGTCTTTGTCACTAGAACAAGCAGTTACTCCTGAGCAAACTCAACTCCCCATAGCCACAAGCTTCATCTTTTTGGCTCCACATCTCCACATGAAGGTGTTATGCAGGTGCAGCTAATTGGCACTGACTGATTGAAGAAATGCTCATTAACTTTTCTATCAGAGTGTCCCATCACCAAGTCAAGAAAAATCTCTTGTAATTTGTAGTGCCTAATAAGAGGATCAGCAGCACCCAGTGCTTAATTGAAGATTAAGCAATTAAGAAAGACTAAACAAATCTCTGTAGTTAAACTAACTGAGAGAAAATCAAGCTGGGCTATGCAAAAAATTGAGCAGGCTACTAGATAATCATTAAAACCACAGTTACTTCTTCACCCTCACTCCTTATTACCTTTATACAACATCCATGCCAAAATTAGGTATTTCTAGGAAGTTTTGCAAATTTTGGCTTGTATTTGGAGCTTGGCTTCTGGCAGGGCTATGGAATCAATAGGGTTTTGTTATGGTATATTCTGCTCATTTCTTAATGCTTTGTTTGAATCTCTTTCTATCACTTGTGACGTTAGGCATGAATTAGCAAAGCCTTTAGGCTCAAGGTTAACTTTAAGCACATGAACAGACTATTGATGCCAGTGGTTTTCTGGATCAAGGCCTCTGGGCCTTTTGCTAAAGTTGTGGGGACTACTTAGTTCAAGACCAAAGGATTAATTTATTCATCTGTGGCAGAATGTGGCCCTCTTTGGGGATTGTTTCTGATGTGAAAATAATAATCTTAACCAAAGAGAAGGTATCTACCTGTTCTCCTTTGAGCGCTGCTCACATCATTCAGTTACAGGTGTCTACGTGCCGAAGTGCACACTGGCTTGGAAAGTCTTTAGCATTTGCCTGTCAGGTCAGGGCGCACGGCCAACGCCCCCTCCACGCCGCAACCGTGGCTATATAGGTGACTGTGACCCTGACCCTCCCAGTTCCTTTTTCCGCCATCAGTGTTGGTTCGGATCAGCTCACATTTACTAGCAAGCAGGCTCTTGTTCATCAAAGAGAGCACTCATGGTTACCATAACGCTACTTATCTAACATGCTAGATATCACTTTTTTAGTGATGTTTCAGTGCTCTTCATTCTAACAGACTGATCTGCATGGCTTTGTACCATCTCTTTACTTCAGTGGGAGTTGGGAAGTGCTCAGCACCCTGCAGGGCCAGCCCTTAGGTGTCTGAATCTCTTTTATTTTTGTTTGTTTAAACAGTGAGCCTACAAGTATAGGTATTACTCTTATCTGCCTAGTTTAGTCCTCCTTAAGACTCAGAAAGAGAAATATACTTAGAGCAATTCTATGTGCAAATCTTTCAAACCATTATCCTAAAAATTTCTCCTATAATTCACAACCTTTGCATAACAGCACTCTTTGTCTTTAGTCATTACGGATTATACATAAGGATCATTCCAGTGACTAAACATGCAAAAACCCACACACTGTCAACCGAATGTTTCTGACTTTGTGTTTTGTGTTTTTAAACAGAGCACCCAAATGGCTTCTGCATCATTTACATCCCAGATCTTAGATGGACAGCAACCTTTTATCTCCAGTCCCTAGATGGTTTTAAGACCCACATTTAGTAATCTAACAATGGTGCTCCTCCCTAGATTTCAATCATGGACGTTTATTCACTGAGCAAGTGGTAGCACTGGATGGAATATATATAAACAAATCTATTGAGTGGGTAGGCTATATACTTCTTAGATAAAAGACAATAACCTGCTATCATGCATGCTAATGCATTAGTTTTTCATGTTCTGGTCACAAAATTGTAACTATTTAATGAAAAACACACTGAGGTTGATTACTGGTCCCATTGTACTCAATGGGAGTTTTGCCATTGACCTCCATGGGGCCAGGAATTAATCTTGTGAGTAATATTGGAATGAAATAAAATTCGTATTGTAAACTGGTTTTTATTTAAAAGATTGTATTTATCTTACATCTAAAGCTACACTGACTTCTTTAACCCATTTCACTTCTCTGTATACTCTATTATGTTTTTTTAATTCCAACCATAGCTAAATCATTTTCTATAGTTATATATTTCTCTTTTGAGAAATTGGTATTTCCAGTGATCTAGGCTTATGTTCACTTATTTTAAAAATAATATTATTTATAGTCTGAGACAAAAAACAACCAATGTTAAGGTGGAGAATACACATCAGTAAGGTGAGGATAAAACAAACAAGGAGTTCTGTGGTACTTAAAGACTAACAAATGTATTTATTTCATGAGCTTTCCTGGGCCACTGAAAGCTCATGCAATAAATAACTTTGTTAGTCTTTAAGTACCACGGGACTCCTTGTTTGTTTTACTGAACTAGACCAACATGGCTGCCCCTTTGGCACTTAAGGGTAAAATGCTTTCCAGGGATATTTTAATTAAGCCAGAACCAACCACTATGAATCCAGGAAATTTAGAGTTAAGATTAATCTAAAAAGAAATCCACATGTTAAGGAAAGGAAAGCACAGTTAAGGCACCAAACAGCCTTAAATCTGCCCTGTAGTAATGCCACACAATCAGCATACAGTTATGATTCAGGTATTTAATAGCTGAGGGCCCAGAGTAGATTAAATAGTTTTTTAAAAACACATACTTTTTGTTCATATTTTTCTCCCTTCATAGTAGCACTACAAGACAGGGCTAAGGTTTTTTGGGTGCCTTAATTGTGTATTCCTTATCTCAACATGTTGGGATTTTTTTTATGTGTAACTTTAATCAAAAGAATAGAGATGTTAGCTATTTTAAACATTAATTTAACCTGGGTCAATTAAGTAATAAATTAATAGATTTAGTTGTGTGTTCTCAGAAAATTCATTCTGTGATCAAAGTGTAAGTGTTGCAAAATTTTGGGAGGTCATGCTGTGTATGCCATACAAACAAAGAGCTTGAATCCTTATTTTAAGTGCAAAGCAGATCTCAGCTTTAAATGTGGATTCATGACTGATGCCTCCAAAAATTAACATAATGCCCAGAAGCCCTATTATACTAGGCTCTGTACACACACACACACACACACCTGACCCAAAGCCTGTTAAAATAAGTGGGAGTCCTTGCCATATTGAGGGTCAGTCCTTGCTCCCAAGATATTACAATCTAAATAGGCATAAGAGATAAAGGGCAAGGTAAAGGACAGACTATTATTGTTATGTTACATGGGATATAACCTCCCAAAATAAAAGTTCTCCAATCACCTCTGTGCATACCTACTGCTTGGAAAAGCTTAGGTGAACAAACAGACCTTGCAGGATGAAGTAGAGGTTAGCAAGGTCAGACTTTGGTAAACTGACTTGGAAAACTCCTTCCACAGTGGAAGACTTTGCTGTTTGCTTCTGGAAATGAGAAGAAGAAAGGTAATGAGATACCTAAACAAACCTTTTCAGCGAGTTAGAACGTGCCTGGTTTGCTACTGGTAAACGGATCCTGGAAGTAAAAACAGCTTGTTTATTTTGGTAATATTTATTTTATGAGTTACTGGGATTGCACAAATGTTGCTTTGTGTTGCTGTACTCTTACTGACCTTATAAACTGTAGAGGCCATCAGGAATATACAGAAATCCCTTTCTATTTAACAGTTAAAAAGTTGCCCATCCTCCTCATGTTCCCTTTGCATTTACGCATTCATCTTGCTTTGTATCTCTCCTGGTGTATGTTTATATTTTGTATTTGAATGATATGCATTTATAACACAATATGCTTTCAAATAGGATTTTACCAGGATGCAACTAATTTTAAAACTTGACACAAGTGATAGCCACACTGGCTCTCAAGGATTGTAAAACTAGGAATAGAATGCAGTTAAACCAGAGGATAAAGAATGAGCTCATAGAATCTTAGATGGGAAAAGTATAGAACTCATCAACAGGATGTGAGTTCTCTTTCTAAACTCTTTCCTGAGTTAACAGTTTTTACAGCAATTACAGTGTGCTAGAAATTCCTGATTAAATCTTTTCATCAAAGATCAAAACCCCAGTTTGCACAGGCTTATGAAAATACTTTCAATTGTTATTAGCAGACCTTAATTGCACCAATATGCTTTTCAGTGCTTAGAAAGGCCTTTGTTCTTTACAAATAGTAATACAAAGGTAATAGTGGCTTTTACTGGTTGGATGCAAAAATGTCCTTAAGCTTTAAAAATCTTCTCTCTCAGAGATACCATCTTTGGCCTGGAGCTAAAGGAATTAGAAGATATTTACATGATTTAAAGCTAATTTAATAGCATATTACGTTCCTTCTCTGCCATGGAATCAAATTCTGGAGGATTTGAGAGGGTTTTTTAAAAATGTAAATATTGGGAGAATGTAATAAAACTATTGTTTGTATTGGACATTATCACAATATACAAATATTTGAATCATGTAACTTGGTGATAAGCAACATGAAAAAAACAGCATGGAAGCACCAAACAGATTAGCACAATTATATCTGATGAAAACTGTATGCTACCAAAATCTGATAGAATATGTAAGTCTCAATCAAAATAATTAAGCATGATGTTTCTACACTAGTTACCCAGCATCAGAGTCTAAAAACACATTGTGAATGATCTAGTATGTAAGTTTCACATGAAGTCACAGAAAGTAATTATTTAATAATGTAAAATACTGCCTTTATTTCGGCTAACCTTTAACACTTCCTTAGGACAGTTTTTCAAAAAGAAAGTGAATGAGTGTGTCTCTAGGATTTGTCCACCTCGGTTGCGACTGTTCCATATTCAATAGTAAATGATGGGCTAGGGTTGATTTAAACAGCAGCGTTTCCAGCTAGTTCTTTTTAACCTTTTCTCTGTCTATAAAAACAAATCTGAAGAACTCCCAGTGGTATACCAAGGGTCTCTGGTGCCCCGGGGCCAAGCCTACATTTGTGCACCACCTTCCTCAAACCTCATGCTCCTCCCCCCATGCAGGGCAAGAAGGATCCTGGCACCATCTGTCTGCTGCCCCAGGGAGGAGGGTCTGTACCTGTAGGAAAAGGGAGGAGGCACAAATGCTGGTTTGCCTCTGTACCCTCCACCCCTGCTTGCAGTTACCCAGCCCCATGGCTCTTCCTCTCCAGCTGCAGTTCATCCTTGCAGGACAGGACAGGACAGCCTGACCTCTCTCTGTGGTAGCAGGGAAGGCAGAGCTGGCACTTCATGATGCATGGGGAGAGAGGTGCTGAGGGTTGTCTCCTGTGTCCTACACCCCTCATGAAGAGCTGTCCTGGCCCACTTCACCTTCCTCCCCCTGCTTACCCACTGCTGCAACCCAACGCCAGCTCAGATGGGGTGGCTCACAATCCTCCTGCCCTGCTGGCCTTGAGGGTGGGAGGTGCTGGGCTGTCCCCCTAAAAACAGACTACTACATTTTCTCCATGTGTCCTCCAATGTCCTCTTTTTCATACTTCCCTGTCCTTTCCATGCTTTGGTATCTAGTAACACTAGCCCTTCATGACATACAGGGGGCGCAGGAGGCACTGAGTCCCGCAGAGCCTCCTGCATTCCCCATCTCCTGTATGTCATGAAGGGCCAGCCTGGTGCCCTTCCACAGGCCAGCACCCAGGGGCCTGGCCCCCAGCCCCTAGTGTGCTAGTGAAAACCCTAGTGGCCACTGCCTGAGACTCCCCTCCCCACTGGGGGGAATCCTCTAGCTCCACCGCCCTGCTGCAGGGCAGCAGTTCAGAGCTCCCCACCCCAGTACAGTAGGCGGAGAATGTGGTGGAGGGCACAGGGGGCTCTGTGAGCCATACTTAAGGGTAAAAGAGCCTTAAGGGTAAAAATAAAGCTTTACTTAAGGGTAAAAATAAAGCTCACAAGTCATGGTCTGGCTACCCCTGGTATAAATATAACTCTGGCATTGCCTACCTTGTGATGAATCTCCCACACTGTCTTTGTGTCTCCCAGAGTCATTCCCCTCCTCCTCCCTCCCCCAAAACTTCACTTTCCTCTGTTCTCTGTGTAAAGAATTTGTTTTAGATCTGGTGGCTGAATATCAAAGTATTTGGCAGGGGGAGGGGGAGGGACTCTATTCAGGTCAACAGGGCCACACATGGGGGGGAGAGTAAATTCTGTGCTTGTCCCGTGTCCTCCCTCCTCACCAATGCCCACGCTGAAAATTGTCATTAGAGCTGTATTTTATGGTAGAAATATTTTGGTTCTTCAGGAATGTTTACTTGATTCAGCTAACTAGGCTGCTTCCATGTGAGCAAGTCTGCATCAGAGTAGAACTTGTGGTTTAATGAACATGCACGCACACTGTAAGACTATGAAACCAAGCAGCTATTTCTTTGAGTTAAACATTCTTGAACTTTAATATAACCACTTTTAAGCCATGAGTAGTGAACTTTTTACAAAATATAACGCTTTTTCATAGCTATCAAAAATCTAGGCAATCTGTAAAGTTGAATCTCAATGTACTGTGATTGCTGAGTTTGTTTTGAACAGCAAGTAAAAATATCCTAAAGATCTTTTTTGGAAATGAAGTTCTCATACACTTTTGACTTTTCTTTCGTCACGAACCTCAAGGCTGTACAGTAAAATAAGTTTGGAGTCTTTCAACAAAATGTCTGTATACCTTATCTTTTTTGAGAGTGGTGCACTTCTATATTGGTACTTAACACTTGCGTAGCATTTTGTCTCTTCAAAGCCATGTTGAGAGTTTTTCCTGAGAAAGAACTGTGCTGAGACTTAAGAACATTTTCACTTGTGGTGATTTAATATTAAACCAAGTAATTTTAGCTGTTTGTTTGTTTGCAATGTATGCAATATTTAAAAGAATATAATGCATTGGAATTCATTTTAACAGTATTTATATCAGGCGTCTCAAACTCAAATCACTGTGAGGGGCGCATGAGGACTAATACGTTAGCCCAAGGGCCACACCACCGAAACCTTTTAATACAACGATATTGCAAATATCAGTAACAATCGTGTCATTGCGGGCCACGTGAAATAGCTTTAGTGGCCACATGTGGCCCATGAGCCGCATCTTTGAGACCCCTGATTTATATGATGTTTGAGCTGTTTAGGTTTGCAAATAAAGGTCAAATATATTTAATTTTGTAAAAAAAATTTGTTGCTTAAGAAAAGTTACCATGGAAGCACATTGTTTTAGAGAGCAGCAGACTTAGCAATAGCAAATAATGTTCTTCACGTGTTTTGAAATAAATTACAGCCAACAATATCAAAATGCTGCAGACCTGCAGTTTTCAGGACAAGCACAAGAGGGGGCTTTTAGATCCTATTGTATCTTTCCTTTAATTCCTGCTATACAGCCTTTCAGCAAAACAGGAGCGCATGTACATCAACGAATCATAGAAGATAAGGGATGCAAGAGACCTCAGGAGGTCATCTAATCCAAACCCTGCTCAGAGCTGGACTAACCTCAACTAAATCATCCTGGCCAGGACTTTATGAATCTCTGAGCCTTAAAAAACTTGTAAGAATGGAGAGTCCATCACCGCCCTAGGTAACCCATTCAAGTGCTTCACCACCTTCCTAGAGAAAAAGCTTTTCTTACTAATGCAGTCCAATATGCTGTTAGCCTTCTTGGCAACAAGGGCACATTGTTGACTTGTATCCAGCTTTTTGTCCACTTAACCCCAAGGCACTAGTGGTTTTAGTGTTAGTGGGGCCCTGTGCTCAGCTTCATTTTTGGAGGCCCTCCCCCCTCATCAGGGACACAGCCAAGAAAAAGATTACTTTCTTATCTCCCCTTCGTTTTCATTCTCTTTTACTTCATCCTCCTCCTATACTATAAGTATTAAGAAATAAAGGAAGGTATCTTGATTGTTTTTGCAGTCTTTTTTTTCACAGACCACTTGAAAACTGGTGAGGGTCTCCATGGGCCATTTTCTGATCTTCCTAAATGTTGTTGTAGTGTTGTTAACTATTGTAAACCACTTTGGATAAGAGTGCTTTATGTAAAATCAAAAAAAAGTCTCTCCTTTGTCCACCTGAACTTCTGGTCTAGATGAAAGCTTGTATTTTCACTATACCAGGCCTCGAGAAATCTGCCACACACCTAGGGGCATCCCAAAAATGGAGGTGCCTAGGTATGCAGCAGTGAAGGGGCAACTGCTGCAGAAAGGCCACTTCCACCACTGCTTTTAGTGGTGGTATGGAGTGTACAGGGCCCCCTGCTGCTAAAAACCACTGTGGCTACTGACACTTTCAGCAGCAGTGTGGTTTGTGAAAGATACTCCCTCTTGCCTGCCACAAAAGAAAGCCGCTTCTGGGGGCACTTTCAATGGTTATGGGGGGAGAGAAGGGGAGAAAGAAAGAAGCAATGGTGCTGAAACTGTTGGGATCCTTTTTTTAGACATCAGGGGGCATTTGCCTCCCTGGCTACCAGGGCACTGCTAGGCACCATGGCCAAAATCCTGGGCACCATGGCAACCTGGTGCCCAGAATTTACTGAGCCCTGCATTATGCTAATGTGAAAAATGTGTAAAAATAAAAGGTACAGATGATGACTGGAGCTGCATATGGTGAACAGCTGGGATGGGCAAGGGGGACCTGGGCAGGGATCTCACCAGCCAAGAGAGTCTCTTGCAAGCCAGACTGGAAGGGGAAATCATGACCCTAATGGCCGGCTGATGCTGGGAATAAGGGCCGTGTTCCCTTGAGCCTGGGGCGCGTGGACACTGCCAGAGAAGGTGTCTGTCGCTGCATCCCTGCAGTGAAGCCATGGCCTGGGCAGGAGGCCTGAGACATGTGGGAACAGACATGAAAACCCTTGCATCCCAGAGGTGATGTGTGTAGTGCCCCAGTGCCAGGGGATGACACTGGGTGGTTGCCTTTAACCTTTCTCCTCCTCTCTTTATTTTTTTTTATTTGACTTTGATTGTTGCTCATTTAACAAATTGTATTGCTTTGTTCTATGTACAATTATTAGTGAGTCAAGGAAGCGCCCACTGCAGAGTTAGCATCTTGGAGTGGGGATACCTTAGCCCTGCCCTAGAGGACCACAACTTCTGGGAGTTGAGCCCCCCAGGAATCTAGGGCTCAGCCTTGCTGGGGCTACAGAGGCCCTGCCACACAGGAGAGTGGGAGGGGAGACCTTAGAGGTCAGGCAGGCCTCTGGGCAGGGGTGTTGCTCCCTTGAAAAAAGGGTTGCGGCCTGGGCCTGGGGCCAGGGGCCAGGCCCTACCCCCTGCCACTCAGCACTGCCCCTGAGCCTGATCCCCTGCTGGGGCCCAATCCAGCTCCTGCTGCTTCCAGCCAGCGGCTGGTGGCCCGGGCAGCCCCAATCTGTCTTCTGCTTTTGCCTGACAACCAGTGGCGAGCGCAAACACCCCGGGCTTGGATCTGGCTGCTGCCATTTGCCCTTGGTCAGCAGGCAGCAGCCAGAGCCGGATTGGGCCTGTCCAGGCTGCCTGCCACTGGCCAGCAGTAGTAGGAGCTGGATCTGACCCCAAGATGTGTGCCGCTGGCTTGCAGGCAGCCGCTGGAGGCTAATCAGACCCACCCAGGCCGCCTGCCGCTGGTCAGCAGAGGAAGGAGCCAGGTCCAGGCCGGTCAGCAGCAGCAGCCCAGGCTCAGATCCAGCTTCTGCTGCTGCCGGCCAGCGGCAGGCTGCCTCGACAGGCCTGATCCAGCCCCCGCTGCTGCTGTGGCTGGGCTGGAGATGTGGGGTGCCACAGCCCCTTGTGCCCTGTGACAGAGATGCCCCCTACCTGTGGGTAAACGGAGTGGGAGTGAGGACTCAGATCCTTTTGCTAACCAATTACACCGAGGTAGTGTATGAGCAAGGATAATTCAGCACAACAGTGGGCCCATTCCTCCACTTATACATAATTGCTGTTATGCTATTGCTGAGACAGTGAAAAAATTATGATGCAAATTTTTTACTAGACTACTTCAAAAAAGCACAGTTAGAGCACAGTTTGCAGAATACAGAAAGCCTGGACTGCTTCTTAACTTGCAACACATTAAATTCAGTCATTTTCCAGATTTGACTTGAATTTTGGGGGTCCTATGTCATTGGGGTTCCTGTGCCAAGGCATAGTTTGTTTCATAGTAAATCCGCCACTGTCCCCAGGTCTCTTCTGCAAAACTGCTGCTTAGTCAGTTAGTTCCCAGTGTGTAGTCAGACGTGGGATTCTTCCATCATAAGTGTGTGACTCTGCACTTGTCCTTATTGAACCTCATCAGGTTTCTTTTGGCCCAAAGCTCCAATTTGTCTAGATCACTCTATCCTATCCCTACTTTCCAGAATATCTACCATGCCCCCAGCTTACTGTCATCCATGAATTTGTTGAGGGGGGAATACATCCCATCTTCCAGATCATTAATGAAGGTCTTGAACAAAACCAACCCCAGCACTGACCCCTGGGGCACTCTGCTTGTTACCAGCTGACAAGTAGATATTGAGCCACTGATCACTAGCTTTTGAGCCAAATGATCTAGCCATCTTATAGTCCATTCATCGAGCCCACACTACCTTAACTTGCTGATTAGAATACTGTGGGTGACCATATCAAAAGGTTTGCTAAAGTCAAGGTGTGTCATGTCCCCTGCTTTCCCCTCATCCACAGAGACAGTCATCTCATCATAGAAGGCAATTAGGTTGGTCAGATATGAGTTGCCCCTTAGTGAATCCATGCTGACAGTTGGTGATCACCTTCATTTCTTCCAAGTGCCTCAAAATTTCCATTTTTTTAGATCTTTTAGTAGTGGATTGAGTACAGATTCCACCAATGTTTCTATGCATCTTACAGTTTGCAAGCAATGAAGACATTCCACACCTCCTCCATGCACCAATAATCAATTTTCTTCTCAGAATCTGCTAGCTCTCTAACACCCCCTTTTGACCAATATCCCCACTCATATCCCAAACAACCACCATGCAACCTCCACTCCATTCATAAATGTAACACACCAAAGCACATACAAATTTCCATACTGTAATTTCCTCATAAAAACTAATACCAAATGTAGAACAATCACTATCATAGATCACCTGTTCAGACATTAGAGAAACCTAACATACGTCTACTATTTGCAGTCTGACACTGTGTCTTTCTTACACACTCCAACTGAAAACCACATATGGAATAAAGTGTAATTCATGAAACCCACACCAGCCATACAGTAATCACTGAAATGTAGAACTTATAACCAATAAACCTGGCCATAGTTCAAGGATGCATATTGGTTGTTTTGGATGGGGGTGAGGATATGCGGGCTGCAAATAGTGGAAGGAAAGTAGCTGGGGTTGAGAAGAGAAATTGACGAGTGGACTGTAAATGGAGTGTGGAATGATTTAACTTCCTTATGTTTTCTTTTGTGGGCTATGCCCAAAGTTCAAGAAGATGTTTGTGTGTGCCTATAATTAAATAGTTGCATGTGCACACACACACTTCAATGCACTCAATTTTCTAAGCTAGAAAATAAATTAACCTTATAGAATCTAGTTCTTACTCACACTGGTGCAAATGTGATATAATTTCATTTGAAGTCATGAAGGTTACACTAACATAAAATCAGCGTGAGGGAAGTCCATGGAGCCAAATGCTATGCCTCTGAGGATGCTGAGAGACTTGACTGATGTTATTGCAGATCCATTGGTCATTATCTTTGAAAAGCAGAGGTGACTGAGGGAGGTTCCAGATGATTGGACAAAGGCAAATATAGTGCCTATCTTTAAAAAAGGAACGAAAGAAGAGCTGGGGACCTACAGATAAGTCAGCATCACCTCAGACTCCAGAAAAAATTTCCGAGTAGGTCCTCATGGAATCTATTTTGAAGCATTTGGAGGAAAGGAAGGTGGTCAGGAAAGATCAGCATTGATTCATCAAGGACAAGTCATGCTTGACTAAACTGATTGCCTTCTTTGATAAGATGACTGTCTCTGAGGATGTGGGGAAAGCTGTTCACATAATATACCTTGACTTTAGCAAATCTAACAGTCTCCTGCAGTATTTTTGCCAGCAAGTCACAGATGTATGCATTCTATGATTGGACTAAAAGGTGGACAGGATGCTGGCTAGGTAATCAGGTTCAATGGGAAGTGATCAGCAGCTTGATGTCCAATTGGCAGCCACTATCAAGTGGAGGGCCCTGGGGTCAGTCCTGTAGTTGGTTTTGTTCAACGTCTTCCAGATCATTCATTAAGATGCTGAACAAAACCAGCCTCAGAACTGAGAAGAATAACAATATACTGGGCTGCATTAGTAGTAGCATTGCCAGCAGATTGAGGGAAGGAATTATTTCCCTCTGTTTGGCACCAGTGAGGCCACGTTTGCAGCATTGTGTCCAGTTTTGGGGCCCTCACACTATAGAAGGGATTTTGATAAATTGGAAAGGTCCGGTTGATGGTAAGAAAAATGATTAGGGGGCTATATCACATGACTTATGAGGAGAGCCTGAGGGAGCTAGGCTTGTTTAACCTGCAAAAGAGAAGAATAAGGGAGGATTGATAGCACCCTTTAACTAGCTGAAAGGGGGTCCCAGATAGGATGGAGCAAGGCCATTTTCAGTGGTGGTAGATGACAGAACTAGGAGCAATGTCTCAAGCTGCAGTGAGGGAGGTTTAGGTTGGATATTAGGAAAAACTTTTTCACTAGAAGCATGGGGAAGATGGTAAACCACTGGAATGGGTTACCAGTGGTGGGATGGTGGAATCTCCACCCTGAGAGTTTTTGAAGTTGTGGATTTACAAAGCACTGACTAGGGCAATTTACTTGACACTGATCCTGCTTTGATCAGGGGGTTGGACTAGATACCCTCCTGAGGTCTTTCCATCCCTAATCTTCTATGATTCAGAGCTGTAACTACAGCGGGGCGAGCAGGGCTTTGGATGCACTTGAAAAGCCCTTCTTAAGCAACACAGTCAATTGTACAAAACCAATAAAACTTTATTGGAGGAAAAAGGGCCACCAAATAAATCCTGGAAAGCTAACAATAATAACAATATCTACTCTATGTGAGACTCCCCAACCCCAGGTGTCTTGGCAATAGTCTTTAATAAATACATTCACTTGCATTGTGAGCATTCAGTAATCCTAAAATAGCTACTTCTTTCCCTTCATCTCCACTCACTCTTTGTTTAGGGTTAGCAGCATCCAGAGGTCAGGCAGGTTCACTTCCAGGCTTTAAGGTCAGCTTGAGGGGCCTGTAGCACCTAATCCAGCTGTAATTATTATAGCTTTATTGATTACTGTGTAGGGGGGTCCTTAGTGGAGATCCCCAGCTATTTTGCCCTCTATGGTTTCAGGAGAAGCCACTTCTGCACCACCACCCACCTCAAAATTGCTTCTTTACTAGGTCTTCAGAGATGGATCAATGACTTACAGAACCCTAAGAAGAGTCCTTGCTACCTGTGATATACTGCACTTTAAGATAGACCCCTCCTTCTCCCATTTTTCTCTGTTTAGCTTTGATCGGGCATCCAATATCCAACTATGCCAGACTGGTTTTGGTTAGAGTGACGGCTTACTTGAGAATCATTTGTTGCAGTTCTCCTCTCCTATTATTACCTAATGGGATAATAATGTTTTATCACTCCCATACTTTAAACTTAAATGAATTTTGACTTGAACCTTGTATATATTACCAAATACCATACATTTCACAGGATAGCCTATAGAATGGTGCAGTTATGCAACTTTACTACTTGTCAATGCAGCAAGACCAGATATAAAAAAATCAATATTACATGTTAGGGTGGGCATAACACACAAAAAGATGTTATACCTAAATAGGTAAGAAAGAGAAGGCAGGGACTGGGAGATTCAGGACAATGGGAAGAGGGAGGGGAAAAGCAGAGAGGTAAGGTGGAATGGAAATCCAGCTTTAGTTTTACCCAGAGTGGGAACGAGCTATGTCAATAAAAAGGAAACCATTCCAACTCTCCCTTCAGTACAGTACTGGTATTTTGCCAAGTGTCTTCTCAGAGCTTCTTCTACTGTGTCCCCAGGGTGGGTTGCCATTGTCAGAAGCTCAGTGGTTCTGTCTGACTGGAATGCTGTCTCTACATCTTGCTTTACTGTCTCTGTTTCTCCTTAGCTTATAATGGTGTCTCTAAAAATGTGATATAGTGGGACTCATTTTTCAAATATAGAAACCTCACCTTTGAATAGTCAAATGAGACTTAAGTGGCAATAGGGAATTTGGAGCTCCTGTTATGAACCCACTAATTGAAAATTGGGCTCTGTGGGCTAGTTACACAAAAGGGATGAAGGCTAATTGCCCCTTCAGATGCTGCTAGTGTTCACAGAACCACTATTCAGATGTCTCTGAACACTGGAGGTACCTAAAGTCCCTAAGCTGCTAAGTTTCCATTGACAAAGTTCCCTAAGTATCTGAGTTTGTCCCTGTGTCAGTGTGGAAACACACTAAGCCAATACCACAGCTCCTAGCTCATGTCTAAACCCATTAGCTAGGCATCCTCCACACCTGTCATGCCTGTGGGGTGTAATCCAGTAGGCATACTCAGAGCATATCTACCCTGAATACACAGTTGAGGAGGAGGAAGTAGTGCACCCTTCTCCACCTTTTTATTCAATAGCTCAATGGTTAGGGCATTCATATAGGGTGTCAGAAATCCAGGTACCAGTCCCTGCTCTAATGAATATTAAATATTTTTTTCATAGTAGAAAAATTCCAATGGGAGAAATTGTAAGTGTAACACCCACGTGGCCAGATAGAGTCTGCCTTGCAGGCGGCTCTGGCCACAGAAGGGTGTGCGCGGGGACACAGCAAGGAGAGCCCCTTTGCCCCAGGGGCACCTGTTCCAAACCCCCAGAGTGACCACACACACACTGGGATAGCCCAGGGATTATGGGAATGGGAAAGGTTTATTTACAGAGATGCAAAGGGGAACACCAACAGAGGAGATGGGGCAGCAGTAACACAGAGTAACAGCTAACATAGGGCCCTATAAGGCCCAACAATGCAGCAGGCTGGAGGCAGACATGAGCTCTGTATCTGCACCATGAGTTCAGGAGTCCCAGCACAGCTCCAGTCCAGAGTTCACTCCAGTAAATCCTAGTCTTCTGCGCCAGCACTTTCCCAGAAAAAGAAAATCCTCTGATGCCTCTTCTGCCGCTCTCTGCTAACCCAGAGCAACACCCTCCCCACTTAACTACAAGCTCCCCTCTGAGTTCCAGGTCCTGTATTCACGGCCCCAGAGCTCCAGACGGCCAGTCACTGGATCCCGCTCTGTCCCTGAGCAACTCTCCCCAGCACAGTGTCCTTCTGTGGGTGCTGGCCTGGCATCCCAGGTCAACCGCTCTGGCTTCCGGCAAGGCCTCTCCCCCTGCTTCCTTCCCAGGGCCTCTGGCTCCAGCCCCCCCCTCAGCTCTACACTTTAGTCCCTCTCCCACAGGGCAAAGATTTAAAGGAACCATGTTCCTTAAAATGCCAGGGGGGTTACACAAGAGTGCCCCAACCCAGAGTATCCCATAACCCAGCGATTAGGGTGCTCTCCTGAGAGAGAGAAGAGCTGAGTTCACATTCTTACTTCAATTGGGCCTTTAAAGTTGGATCTCCACATCCCTGCGGAATTCCCTCAATATAAGGGAGATACACACTCCACCCTCTCTGTTTTTTAGTGAGAAAGGACTGATCTAGCTTAGGTGCCTTTGTTCAGGCAGGGTTCATGGCTGAGAATCCTCATTCAAGGGAGTAGGGTTAGCAGATGTCCCAATAGGAACAGTCCTGCTATTCAGGGATTTTTCTTACATAGGTGCCTATTCCACACCCCTCTAGTCCTGAATTTTCATACTTACTATCTGGTTACCCTCAGAGGGAGGAATTCTTTCAGGTAGGAATTAGATGGCTAACTCTGAGAGATGTGGAATTTAGGCCCCTGCAACCTCGGGCATTTCCGTCTAGGTGGATTAGGCAGCTCTCTCTCAGCTGGCTGGCTTCTTAGGCACCTAACTCTCCCCATGTATTGTTTATGGAACCTGAGTCCCTAACTCAGGTATGTGAATTCCTCTATGCAGCAAGGTACCTAAAGCCAGGTGTCACAACCCCAATTGTTGCAATGCCTAAGACCTCCTTATGAATCTACCCTTGTGTATGCAGCATGCTATCTCCAAACATATTGTTTTTCTGGGTAAGTGTGTAGTTCCTATGATGGACAAGGGTATTGCTAAAGGATCATTTACCCTAAGTGGCCTGTGCTGGTGATGTGATGCTAATGCAGTCTCAAAAGCTACTCCATTCACAACAGTGCAGACATTTGGAGGAACAGCATGTGTTATGAATCTTTCTGCTGGTAAGTAAAATAACAAACAAGAGATGCAATCTCTCTGGAAAAGGGAAACTAATTCATCTGTCTTCATCTAATCTGGAGATGGATCAGTAGTAGAACTCTGCAGTCAAAGGCCTTCTGTGGCAGAAGCTTCTGCAGTTGTCACTCACATTGATGTGATAGAGGATCTATGACAGTTCCCAGGCTGTGTGTTCATAACAGAAGTTTTTCTTGTGTGCAAACATTTCTAGCTGTATTTCAAGCATTCAGATTTTGAGTGGAGGATATTTCTTTAGTCATGAATCTTTTCATCTCAAGTTCACAGCCAGCAAATTCCTCATTCACGTCAGCATGAAGCATTTCTTCCAATTTCAGATAGTCATTTAGTTCAGGCTCTGGGAATCAGTTCTTTGGCTCTACAAAGGGCACATCAATTTCTTTGAAGTACTGCACGCTGAAAAATTCTTTTCTCAGTATTATATACAGTTGCACCTCTTTTAGCAGCACAGTAGAATAGGAAGCTTTGGCTCATGGAGGTGCTATTAGATTCAAGTCCAGTATTTTAGACAGGTTCTTCTGCTTATTTAATAATGGACACAGTTGAATCACTTCTTCTGCCTCATTAACTTTTCTTTGACAAAGTTTAGTTGACATACTCAGCTTGGTATTGTGTTTTGTCTCCCTCATAAACTTTTATTCCAGAGATAGGGGTTCCATCACCAAGCAACAATAAAGAAAACACACGTACAGTCACATTCTTCTATTCAGAGACTGCTGGCCTTTTGTTTTTACATCTCCCTGTTTAATTTCTTTTATTGTATCACATGAGTGCATAACAGCTTCTAATGATGCTTGCCCTTTATGAAAGGGGTCAGCCTAGATAAGCTAATGGTTCCATTTAGTTTTAAAATCTATAAAAATATGTGTACCTATAAGACACCCTCAAATTATTGATTTGGCTTATTCATCAGTATCTTGCCTCTTTAATAAACAATGGCAGATGAGTGAGCATATATATAGTAGTTTTTGTAGTGAAATTTGTTGGTAGGTAAAATAGAATTGATGCCTCCCAGTGCTGTGTGCCAGGGTCTATGTGGTGGAGACTAACACTTTTTTACTGCATGCCATATCTATGTAATCCTGAGCTCCATCAGCTATGACAGAATGGTATTGTGAACCACAATTAATTTCCTTTACAATAGTGTGGATAACTTCATGGCTCATTAGACTGATGATTTCATTCTGAATTGTTGGACTTGTGTAATCTTGTTTTCTCTTCAGCTAGCTTCCCAGGGTCTCATTGTCATTGCTGTGAAGCTTCAGCAATTCAATAAAATTCCCTTCATCAATCTGATGGCCATGAATTGCCAAGCCTTGTCTACTCAAATAAGATACAGAATAATATTTTATACACTATGCAAAAACCTCTCTTCTAATGTTTCCTCTTGCCAATCTTCTTTAAACAATGATGAAAAGTGAGTGATTCTGACATGGCTATTTGAATGTGAGCATTTGTGTGATTATTTAAAAGCTAGTTGGTACCTGGAGAGAATCTCTCGTTGGTGGACCTTTGCCACTGGAGTTTGTCTTTCTTTTCTCCCTTCTTTCCCTCAGCCTTTGTTTTAGGAACAGTGCATGCTGAGCAGAGGAATTGTGGCATCAGAGATAAGTCACCCCCTGTTCAGAGAACTATTTAGAGTGGTTGAATTAGTCATGTAGTAGGCAAGGATGAGCGGAGACTAGACAAGAACAAATAGGCAAATTTTACAAGGAATATGGCACTGATTACTTCTAGTACATAGAGGAATTCAGAATATTTGCACAGCTGGATCTATCAAACTGCCATGTTATTATATTATTTCTGGAATTACATCTAGAATGAATGACATTGCAGCAGCATCCAGTCAGAATTCACTATCACCAGACATGCCAAATGAAAGACAAAAGCAATGGAAAAAGAGAGTCTGTGCCAGTGCCAAGGGCTGTGGTTTTTCAAGAGGTATTTGCAGAGACAGAGTGAGGATGCTTTACATGCTGGGAGAAAGCAAATGTAAGTTGCTTTTAATTTTGCTTATAATGTTATAAAACCAAAAGTATGCAATCATGTGGTATTATTTTCCTATTCCAGCAGGGACATTCAATTACACTTGGGTCTTAAGATATCCAATCTCATTGTGTGGCATTTCTTTAGAAATGTCATCCCTGTTATTACATCTGTGGCTGGAAGCAAGAAATTCAGAGGTAGGATTATCCAGTGGTTAGAGCATTAGCTTGGAACTTGCAAGACCAAGGTGCAATTCCTTGCTCTGCCACAGACTTCCTGTTTGACTTTGACTAATTCATGTAGGGCTAGATGCACAAAAGAGACTTAGGCCTGGTAGACACTGCTGGCAGTTGTTGACGGGAGATACACAAGCTATGTAGTGTGTCTTGTGTATCTCCCGTCAACTTACTACCTTTCACTTACTCTGGCGTCTCCTCTGCACTGTGCCTTTGCTCAATGCAGCATTACGCTTTTCTTGGGTGTTGATTTACAGCGTTGACCAAATAGCATTTCTGGGACTGACTGAGCTGGTCTTCAATGTCTTGCTTAAGGGAATCAATCCTGCAGCACCTACACAGTTGCAGCAATGCAGGCATGCCCCCTGACTCTGCGTTGTAACAACTAACTTCTATGTGACCTGCTGTCTAGCAGGATCACAGTCTTAAATTAGGCACCCACACTTCCTATATAATGTATGAGGTGAATTATTTGCCTAAGAACAGGATTTAAGTCAGCAAGTTGAATGGGAAAGCCACCTATTTCAGGCAATACGAAATGCCAAGGAAAGGCGAGGGGCTTAGGTCGCACCCCATAAAGAAATTTAAATGCTTCCCTCTGCTTGGATTCACAGCTGTGAACTCTCTCCTGGAGTTAGTCACCTAAGCCACATCAGACATTTCTTGGAAAAAAAAAAGATGGTGATACTGCCCTGATCCCCTTTCACCCGATAGTCAGAGCACTCACCCAGGCTATTGGAGACCCAGTTTTAAATCCCACTCTATCTACTGTGGAGCAGAATTGAACCCAATTCTTCCATAAAGCTGCCCTAACCACTAGGATATAGGATATTCTATGACAATGTTGCTCAACTTTTAGTGGGCTGGGGAACACCTAGAGGTATTAATTACTTTAGGTAGAACACCGGGTGAAAACATTCTCAAAAAAATCTGGTAACGGTGGGAGAGTTAAAATGCCTCAGTTGTAGCAAAGCTTCCAGGTGTACATCAGTGTCTGCCACCACGCACCTGGAAGCTTTGCGGTGGCTGGGGTGTTCAATTGTGTCTTCCCCTCTCCACTCAGTCCCCCCAACGGGGAGGGGTCAGGGTGTGTCACAGAATACTTTCACTACGTCTGAGGAGCACCAGTGTTCTACAGAATACTAGTTGAGAAATACTGTTCTAGGACATCCTTTATTGCTCTCCTGTTGAGTCTGTTCCACTTTGTATGACATGCTAAAATATTTATTAGAGCCAGGACTGGAACCTGAGGGGAATAGTAATTCTCTAATCACTAGGCTTAGTGAATCAGTGTCTTTCTCTTTCTGACCCACTAATTATTTATGTCTTTATACAAAGTGGGACGGCTTCACTGTTTACTTATTAGTTATGTAAGATTCTGCCCATCATTTCTGATTTTGAACCTTCCTTGCATAACATGAATTAGGTGGGTAATTTCAATCTGGTTCATTTGGTGATGCAACTATTCCTTATTGTTACATCACAGTTCTCCTTTCACGGTCATGAATTGTGAAATCACAGTTCAACGCTGGATAGCAACGTTGCTGACTTGGGCAAGAAGAGCAGAGCAATTAGAAATATGGATATTTTTGATAACACACAATATCAATGAATAAGAAACACTGGCTATTTTTTTTTAACAGAATGACTGACTAGAATGGCACTGTCATATTACATTTACAGTGCAATTATACAATGTTTATGCTTTGACTGTTGATGACATAACTTGAATATTTACTATGTAACTGGATTAGTATTACCCCTTTATTTTCATGTTTTTTAAAAACATTAATTGCATTGCATTTACTCTACAATTAGCATTCAGTTATAGGAATTATTAGTGATTAAATTGCATGCATCAAAATGCATAACTATTACAATGAAATTACTATATAATTACTTAACTTCAATGTAATTACTGTCACTCTGTTATAAAGTGTAATTGAAATACTTTTCTTGTATGTGACGGATGAAGTGACTTTGATTAAATACACTTTTGAATGGAGGTCTATATATGTGGACTGGTCCGTTGCAAGGTGACAAGAGTTTTATTAATGTAAGTGAAGTCTGCCAAATATTTAAAGATAAATCCTGAGCTTCACTAGGGCATCCTTTTAGTATACTGGTCACATCATGAAGTCCATACTTCTAGTTTAAGCATCACTGGAGGATTCCTCTTGTGTATGGGGCATCCTCTGGTAGAATAAGCCCAGATGCACACAGGTATATAGGCTCCAAAAAACTCAATTTAGGTGCTTAATGTCCAAGTTTTAGTTGTCACTGCAACCCCTAAAACTCCCAGTTGACTGCTGCCTAACCATGTACGTGCCTAAACTATGACTCAGTGACCACATTCGTGCTGTAAAAATTCCAGTGGTACCTGAGCTTCTGCCTCTGGGTATGTGCAGTGCTGCTTTGCTCTCGGAGTCTGGATGCTTATCTCCCAACTAAAGCCCCAGTGCAATCCACAAGGGAAGGGGGAGGATAGGCTCTCCTCCACCTATCTTCCCTGCAGGACTCACTATGATAGGCATGCTCTGAATATTCCTGTTGCATTAGTTCCTGTTCAAAATCTGGCCAGAGGAGGAATTGCAACTGCCTCATCCATACATTTTAGTCCTGTAGTTAGGATGTGCACCTGGGGTGTGGGAGACCTGGGTTTGGTTCTTCCTTCTGTCCTTAGGATTTGGACAGGGGTGTCTCAGGAGAATGTTCTGACCGCTGAACTAGGAGTAATAAGCAGATGTGGGTTTTCCTCACTTTTTCCTGTTGAAGCCATTCCACTTTGGATAAATACTTAAGTAGTCATTGAGTCAGAGAGAGAGAGAGCATGAAAATGGTTCTATAGCCTGGTGGTGCCCCGCTCACCTGTGAGGTAAGGGAGTTGGAATTCAGAACCCCAGCTTCCAATGACTTTTTAGCTTTTTATATGTTGTAGAATTGGCTTCAACAGGAGAAACTAAAGGATAGCATCAGTAGAATATCCTGTAAACCCATGATTAGGAAACTCACATGGGAGGTAGCAGAGCCCCTTTTCAGATCCTTTCTCTCATTCCAGCAGAGGTAGGAATTGAACCCAGGGTGTTTAGAACACTTACTCAGGATGAGAATCACTGGGATAAAAGGTATAAGGGAAGAAATGGTATATAATCCCATCCCCTGGTTTTTGTGGTGTTAGCAGGCCTGGTTTTAGGTGATTTCTAGGGGTGCTAGGCTTCAGGTTCTGTTTTTGTTGTTGGTGACAAAAGGGAAATAGAAAGTTTGAAATAAAAAGGTTTCAGGTGTTCTGTATGTGAATTTATTTTTCACTATATTACTAGTATATTCTGGAGCTTTGTACAATCTTCCAGACATTCTGAGAACTACATTTTCCTTGAGCCTTCTTGAATCTCCTCAGCTGTGCCTTCATGGAATATAAGGGGCAGAGTGTTTCCAATCAGTCAGTGAGATATAAGAATGAACTGAAGTTGTGATATTGTGAAACTTGTTTTACTGTGAAAGTGTTTTTGTGTTTTAAGTCTTGAGGAGTGTAAGTAGCAGCTAGTAAAGGACATATTTAATAAGACACCCAAGGCATGTGTCAAACCCCTATCTGTACAGCAATATAAAAGAAATACTAAAGTCTATATTCCACAGTCTTAACATTTGACCGCTTTCTAAGACTGTGGAATATAGACTTAAACTCTCTGTTTTGCTACTGCAGAGGTCAGCAGTCTCCTGCATGTGTGCCAGCAGCAGCATGTGAGTTCATATGGGAGCAGCACGTGATGTCCTCTGCTGAAAGTGCCATTCTTGCCCCAGAAACTCAGGCAGTGGTGGCTCAAGTCCCTCAGGTGTTCCCAGGCATGCTGCAGAAAGAAACAACCCCAGTGTCTTCTTTCGAGAGCATTTCTAGGGACCCCTCCCCAAACAAGCCGAGGAAAGGAGCTGCTTCAGTCGGCTTCTTTCCAGGTTGTGCTTGGGGACCTGTTCCTGGGCACTCCATGGAGAGGAGCCACTAGGGATGGATTCTTTTCAGAGTGTGCCTGGGGACTCCTGCACCAGGCACACTGAGGAGAGGAGCAGTTCCAGGCAGCTTCTTCCGGGGCATGCCTGGGACTATCCCCCTTCCATACTCCAGCCGTGGCTAGAGCCAGATTTTCAGGTGGCAGTTGCTTTTATTTATTCATTTATTTTTTTTGGCATAGGGGGCCACTGGCATTGGTTGAGGGTTGGGGAGGAGGTGCTGGCCTGCAGGTTGACCGACGTTGCTAACTCCTGTCCTACTAATACTTTAATACTGATCCCCTCAATGTTGGTGCACAATTCAATATCCTGATGTTGGTATATTGCAGTTATTCTTAAAATTAAAAGTTGTCTATATTATTAAAGGAAATATTTTATTTGTTTGTATAAGGCATGAATAAATACAAATTTACAGAGGCTAGCATGCGAATGTGTCATCTGATGAGATGGATAAATCACACGTGCAAATAGTTCATCAAAGTAATGAAATAGACTACAAATGCAATAAAAAAAACTCTAAAAGTTTAACAAAGGTGGGGGGAGGGAAAACATTGAAGACACTCCTTACCTGGGGCACCATTTGGTCTATGGCTGGCCCACAGAGCTAGGCATCTGTGTAACTCTTGCAAGAAGTCACTTAAGCACCTAAGCCACCAGACTCCAGAAGGGGGTTCTTGATCATAGATTGCAAGCATAGATTGCATTCCTGTAGCATGGATTTAGGCACTGAAATCCCTGAGAGGGGATGAGACTTAAGATGTGCCCCTCTTCTCACTGTTTCCCATTGACTAGTTTAGACAGTTACTTGCTTATTTTGTTGGCTTTGTGGATTCCCTTATTAGGACACTATTTCTTTATATGCACAGAAACTCTGAGCACCAAATTCAGACTTTGTAGCTCCCATTCTCATTCCAGTGATTTTTCTAGGCATCTAAGGCCATATCTATGCTGCAGCTAGGAGTGAGCCTCCCAGCCTGGATAGACAAACACTTGCTGGCTCCTCTGTCTAGCACATTAGAAATAACTTTGTGTATTTTATAGCAAAGGTGGGGGCATGGACTAGCCACCTGAGTTTGGATTGAGGAGATCAAGTGGACTTCTACTCAGGTGCGTAGTCTGAGCCACTGGCTGTGCTGGAACATCCACATTGTGATTTTTACTGCTCTAACTACTGTGTGTCTCTCTACCTAGGCTGGGAAGCACAGTCCCAGCTGAAGTATAGACATACCCTTAAAAAGCTAGGTATTTGTAACACATTGAATGTTGCAATGTGAAAGTCTTTGTGTGGATCCTGTCCACAAAGACATCATGGCTTTTTACTGCCCACAGTATAGGGTTCATGCTGGATGCTGAAGGGGGAATGAGTGGAGTTGTATGCTTTGCTCCTGTCATTTTTTAGATGGCATAAAGCACTTTGGAGGATGTTGCAGTAGGAGTATAGGTAGAGTAGCCTTGAGGCTGCTCTAAGATATGTCCCTGGGATTAGGGAGCCACAACTGGCTCCAGTATGGATCCGTCATGCTGCTGCACTGAGAGGGACTGGACACAGCAGAGGATTAATCCTATATTATTTAAAGTTGATGAGTACCTCCCAAACAAATGTGAGGTATGCACATGACACTGGCTATGTCAACACACACATCGTTATTTTGAAATGAGTTATTTTGAAATAAAGTCCTTATTTCAAAATAAGTTCATTTGAATTAAGGGAAAGCCTGCTATTGAAACAGCTGTTATTTCGAAATGGTCATTTCGAAATAAGGCCATTTGGACATGTTGTTTCTAAAGAGTTGTTTTGAAACAATGGTGTTTCAAAACAACATGTCCAAATGGCGTTATTTTGAAATCACCATTTTGAAATAACAGCCGTTTCGAAATGAATGGGGTTTAAGCTGTTTCAAAATGGCGGTTCTTATTTTGAAATGACAGAGCCCATCATTTTGAAATAAGAAAATGTTGTGTGGACCTAATCTTTTTTATTTCAAAATAGCCAGTGTTATTCTGAAATAAAAGAGACGTGTGGACATACCCACTATCATTGTCAGTGTACCAAAAAGGAAAGTAAATTTGCTGAGATTACATTATTTTTGCTCCTAGACTGCCCAACACCACCCCCCTAGGGTCAATGGGAGTTGCATTATGTATCATCAGGGGCAATATCTGGCCCATAAAGACTAAGCTATCTGCTGTTTAGTTCAGTATTGAAACATTAAAAAGAGCACTTCCTGAATGTTTGCAAATTTGTACATTCCTGATAATTTTGTGTGTTCATTTGTCAAGAGCTGTTAGAAAAGCTGTCCAAGTTAATCTTTTTTATATTGCAAAACCCCGTAATATATAAAGGATGTACCATACAAATCTAGAAACTTTGAGAAAAGATTTTACTCTTACAAGGAGGATGGGTTTTTTGGTATCTTCTAAAGTATTATTATTTTCCACCTCTGCACAATTTTGGTTCTTAGGAAAAATAGATGATGCAGGATTTTATTCTTTTGGAACCTAGTCAGTGGTTTCATGACTATCCATCATAGTATTAGTAGGTCTAGACAGTTTAAACACAAGTTGTATATTGTTTTCTTGTGATCTTAATATATCACATTACACTCTATGGAATACAGTCTTTTAATACTGTGGCTAAATTGTTATCCACATCAGTAAAGAGAGGCCTAGTTATGCTGTTTGATCTAGGTGAAGGACTGGCCATGGATTGAATTTTGACGTTTGGAAATAGTGGGTAAAATTACCCAGCTGTGGACCAAAAGTGGATGTGTTTTTCTGTTGTAAATTACAGGTATTTTACACATAGTTTCTCAAAGAAATGCTTTACTGTATGCATTCATTCTGTGACAAATCCATCACAGGCTTTTTTGCATAGCAAGGAAGAGACTGAGGCTTACTGCAGATTTATAAAGAAAAGCAGCTCTGTGTGCCAAAAAGTCTGTTTCCATTTGTAACAAGCCCTTTTAATGGTCATCCTACTCCAAAATGCAACAATGTCTTTACTTCTTGAGATCAAAGCTTTTTGAGGTACAAGACTTCTAAAAGAGTAATGCGGGTCACTTATTTTCTCTGCAACAAGCTATGTCAAAACTCAAATCTGGCACAGCCCACTTAAGGCAACAACTCTAGATCGACTTCTGGGTGAATTTTAAAGATGGTTTTGATTCATAAAGCTCAGAATGGTTTGGGTTTGAGAGACTACATCTATCCCCTAGTGGTATTAGTTACTTTTTCCTGGATAGCCTTTTCACTAAATCTACTGCTTTCTGATAGCTATAAATGCTCCCACTGCACTGGCAGCAACAGTGTGCTAATTCTTTGTCGAAATTCTAGTTCGTTTTTTGATAAGCACCTAAAAGTTCAGTTTCTGCAGCACTTAGGCAGAAATCTCTTTCACTTACTCTGTAAGACATGCCCTTTCTTTCCAAACGTTTTGGGCTATTGTCCTTTCTGCTACAAGTACTGTAAACATAATCACTGCAGATATGAACGATCTTGTATTTCCACCCAAGACTCAAGCTGAAGTCAATGGAAGCTATGGATTCTCATCCTTTGGGCTCTGATCCTACTCTCTTGTTAAGTCATTGGGAGTTTTACTGTCTGTTTCAATAGGAGCAGGATCAGTCCTCGAGTGCCATGAGCCAGGAGGAAGTAATTTGTAGGAAAACCACAAAATGAGTGAAGAATGAATCCTGAAAACTGGTCTGTTCATTTATAAACATAAAACCTAGAACACTAGGTAGAATTAGTGTGCAAACTAAAACAGGATCTCTGCAGAAATAATGTATATACTTTGCATTTGTATGGCAAATAGGTAAGCAGGGTAGAGATCTCTTTTTAAGGATGAACTGGTTTTGAACCATTTGACTAATGTGCAAACAGACTTGGGGAAAAAAACAAACATGGAGTCTTGTGGTACTTAGACTAACAAATGTGTTTATTGCATGAGCTTTTGTGGGAGTAAATCCCACTTAGCATCAGAGGATTTTCCTCCCACAAAAGCTCATGCACTAAATAAATTTGTTAGTCTAAGTACCACAGGACTCTTTTTTTTTTGTTTTGTTTTGCTGAACTAGATTAAATCAGTAGCCCCATGAAACTTGGAAAAATGTGAGTTTAGATTCAGTATAGAAATAACTGAACAAGTGTACGTTAGCTGAAAACGAAAAGGACATTTTAATCTTCTTACAATTTTATATCTAATTGTTTGCCATTTCTTTAAAACCCACCCTTCTTGATTTTGTCCTTTTTTGCTTCATAAGAACATGGAAAGTAGTGGGTTTTGAATGAGCTGGAATTAACCTGTCTTTAGTTGATATGTTGTTTTAAAGTTAGGATATATTATGTTATGAAAGAAAAGTGCTATTTACGTGTTAACTATAATAGGCCAGATTTTCAAAACAACTTGGAACCCATAGGAGGCGCTTGATTTTCCCCCCTCCCAAAAAAAGAGCTCCACTCTGATTTGGACACCAAGGTAAACAGGCCAGGTGTTCAAAAGTATGGTGGTCATTGCAAACGCTTTTGAAAACCTGGTCACTTACTGCCAGAATGAGATCTGAGCTTTTTGGAAAAAAGCAAGCATTGTTATTACGTACCAGTTTATATCAAACACCTTTGTTCAAGACCTCATTCTGTAGTTCTTACGCAAGCAAAACACCACTTTGTTATCATCTGGGAATTTTGGCTTGAGGAAAGACCACAGGAATGGGCCTTTTCATGGAAAATATTTGGACCATCCATTAATATTATTTAATATATCTTATTTAACTAATTAAATTAAATGCAGTTCAATGAAAGAATTAAAAGTGGATGCTAAGATTCCTACTAGATTGTTCCATGAGTTCCTGTAGCTGTAAAGATAACTCAACCATTTTTTTCTTCCTTTAGGATCTTGTAGTATCACCACTAAGAATCCACCTGCATAAACCAGTCTGAAAGCTTAAAGGTGAATTGCAATGCTTTTGCATGGTTAAACTGTTTAAATTTCTAAATTAATAGACTATATGCACAGGAAGAAACATACATGCTTATTTCAATTTTAATTTGATTTATGAAAATATGTATCCCCACCCTAAGCCTCTGGATGTAGCTAAACATTGAAACACCATGGAAAAAATTTTTGATATGTCACCAATTGCCAGCAATAAGATGCCCTCCTTGAATTTACAGCTACTTCTGGCAGAATAAAAACAAAGACAAGCATAATGTTCTTAATCCACCACCTAAGCGGTCCTAAAAACAAAACTAATCCACTTCAGACAAAAGCATGAAGAAATGGGTAATGCCCTGTGCCCTAAAGGAGTGCAAACTGGGGTCTGGTCTACACAAGATATTTTTCTTCAGTTATAACTATGTTGGTTAGAGAGCTATGACTTTATACCACTGTTGTTATATCAGTACAATCTCTAGTGTAGATACTGTTGTGTTGATTTAAACATGCCTTATACTAATATTGCTTATCTCCCTGCTGCATGGGCATAAGCTGTTCCACTGTAAGTGTAATCCACTGGCGAGTGTGTGTTACAGGTGACCCTCTGTGCCATTCCACATCCAATATCTGTTTTACAATTCCCAGCTACAAAGACTTGGCTCTATAGCTGTAGATGCTCATGCTTTTGGCTCCGAATGTTCTCCAAGCGCAGCACACAATTGACCAGAAACTTCCTTTAGCCTTAGCCTTTCACAACAGAGCTGGCAGCCGATGCCCCCTGGCCACCCCATGGCTGTATATATGGCCTCAGCCCTGCCCCTCTTCAGTTTTTTCTTTTCCACCCTCAGCTATGGTTATGGAACAGCCTGTTCCTTGCTTTTGCAAGGGCCTGTCTCTCCGTTCTGTTTTACAAGCGTTTTCACTGGAAGATCTGTTTGTGGACATTGCCAGCGCTCCTACTGAGTCCCTCCAACAGAAACCCGAACCCAAGGGACAGCTCCCACAGGAAGTATCTTACAGGCCTGGGTGAGCTTCAGTGGGTGGATTATGCTCCATTTGCAGATCCTTAAATGAAGCGCTCAGGAAGACAGGGAGCAAAGGCTGAATAATATTGCCCAGGAATGGGCCCTGCAGCTGATGCCGGGTACATCCATCACACCCAAGGACTCAATGGTACCAAGTGCTGAGCTGGCACCAGAGCACTCTCAGCACCACTCTCCGGCTATGAATAAAAGCTGTGATTGGCCTCTAACTTGGGACTGCATGCCTGGTTGGCACCGGCACCCTCTCATTGCCGCTCTCTGGCTATGAATAAAAGCCGCGATTGGCCTCTGATGCAGCACCACATGCTGAATGGGCACCGCTCTCCAGCTATGAATAAAATTGTGTTCAGCAAAAAAGCCATATCATTACAACTGCATCCACATGAGCACTGTTGTGGTTTCTTAACAGTATAGGTATAGATATGGAAGTGCAATTTGTGTGGTATACAAGGCCTTTGGCTCCATTGAACTAAATGAGAATTCAAATTTCCTCACTGAGGGCAGAGGCTATTCCTCCCTCAGCCTCAGATATGAATCTAGAGACTGTTAACATCTCATTTGATCTCTATTATTGCAGCGATATTCAGGGAGAGAACTGGGTTTCTCAAGTAAATTGGTCCTAAATCATGTAAATCTCTGGAGGGAGGAAAAAAAATCAACATTTTAATTTGCAACAAGAAGTGAAGTAGAAACTAACTTACTTTTGGAGAACTGATGATGTGTTCTCCTTTTCTTCAGTTCAGTAAAGCAGTTAGACACCTTCATTCTGCGCTAGTTCGAGCTTCCAAGACTTTCAGGAACCTAATGTGTTCAGAAGGCAGCACTGCACTCTAGTCAATGAAACAAAAATACAGAACATCTGGGATCAACATGTGGGAGGAAAGGATGAACTTGTTATCCCAAGTTCTGTTAAAAAATAAAAAAGACACTTCACAAACCAGTCATGTTACTTGGGAAATACAGGGGCAAATGAGTGTTCTGAAGCAACTTTATTTAGCCATTGTCAAAAAAAGTAACATTTTAACAATGGTAATAGATAATAGTATATAACTTATTGTATTGTGCAACTATGAGCTGATAGAACCACGGGGGGAAAGTAATTGTTCCAATTTACCGCTTTCATGACAAATGTTGCTATGCCAGTGACACAACTATTCTGTCCTGCATGTAGTCATATGCTGTGCTAATCACCACAGCATCTGAGTGGCTACTTCTCACTCTGTAAGTGGTGGTGCCCATTGAAATCAGCCTAATGAAACGGAATTGTGAACATTTGAAATTTGAAGGCAATTCTCCTATTGGTAAGTCTCAGGCAAAAGTTTGGTGGGATGTCATGTGAAATATTTCATAGCATTCAACTTTTTTTAGACCCTTCTTTCAAAGTACTTTGAGATGGGAACTTACAAAGACAACTATGCCATATTACAGCTATTATAATGCTACTGTATGTAGCTTGAATGACTGTTTCTTTGGGGATCATTGTCTTTTTGCAGCAATAGGAAACTTCAGATGTCTTCCTTTAGACTATATTGTAAACTTCTGAATCATAACATAATCAGTGGAGATTAGGAACTGTCATGGGGGGGGGGGGGTCAAGCTTGTTGTCCACTGAGATTGCAGTCCCATTTCTGTTAGCAGCCAGCACCAGCAGCTTCAGAGGAGAGTACAAGAAACTCAGCAGAAGGCAATTATGCAGTAACCTTCCCACAAGGATAGAAATGTAGAAAAATATGGAAATAGTGAAAATGTGCATACAGAAACAAGGGGGACAAAGTAATAAATGCATAAGGAGATCTTGTCTCTCTCTCCCTCTTTATAAGAATATTTGTAAATGAGTTTCATAGCATTTAAAGAACCAACTGGCATCTTTTTATTAAATATTTAGAGTAAATTCTCTGTTTATAAAAATGCTGGCTGACTTCTTTTGCATCCACTGAATATTCATTGAGAAGTTCATTGGTGAGTGTCTATTCAAAACTAAAAGATCAAAAGGGAACTGTGTCAATTTTGTTCTTTTCTGGAGTGACTGCTATTTTTTGATGTAATAAATTGCCAATTTTGGAGGGGTAAAGAACAGAAATGGAAACGAGTATGCCTTTCAGGAGACTTTTGACTGTGCCATTATGAATAGTCTCCAAACAAACAGCTTGTTGCAGGCCATTCAAATAGTAGATAGACATCCAATTGTTAACCATGCAAATAACCATATCCAATGGTCAGACAGCTGTTAGCTGGCTTTTAGAATGCTAGTAACTACATTTTTTGTAGGAATTACCCATGTCTACAGGCTGCTGGGTCTCATCTTTTTCTAAAGTCTGGGTAAAATTAACAAGTTTCATGCCATTGCAAATGTCTTAAAAATTCATAGCAGTAACTGTTACCTATTTTACTAAAAAGAGAAAAATGTGCACATTATCTTTATGGCCACAGTTTACTCCACACAAACGTCATGTACATAAAATTAAATATTTGTGTGATTATTGTACGGTTGTATTATTTCTGAATGTATATGTGTACACACCCTGTGTATATGCGTATCATAGTTTTCACAATACAGCCATCTAAGGGTCCAAATAAACTCCCACTGATATCTATGAGTGTGTGTTATGAACACTCCTTCAGGGCACTGGACAACTAAATGCTCACTTAATTTAACTGAAAGTGTTGCAGTCTTCTCATCACTATGGTTTTCATGTCACAAAACTGTTTGTTTATATTAGTGAGATTTTTTTGTCTTACAAATATACAGACAGCTGATTTTTTTTTTTTTTAAATTTTAAAAACAGATCAAAGGAAGAAAATCTCAGGCTTAATCTAACAATCAGAGCAGCAGCTGGACCTGAATTTGGCACATAAATAAAGCAAACCATCCTGTAGGCCATTATGCAATTAATCCGAAGATCGTCATATAGGGATAAAGGGCCTTGACTGGGACTATGTGATTTTTCTGTGCATAAAATGAACATGGAATGGTACAATTGTACGCTTAAATAAAAAGCACCATAATGCTATTATAATAATAATTAAATCATTTCAGTACATAAGGGAGAGGAATGGTGGTTGAAGGGTTAAACTACTTGCCTGGGGTTTGGGAGACTTGGGTTCATGTTCCAGCTTTGCCAGTCTTCCAATGTGGCCTTGGGAAGATGTTTTGTTTCTCTACCCTTTCAGGATATCTGTGAGCAGAAATACATTAAAGATTGTGGGAGCCAAGATGGCTGAGGCAATATGTTTTATTGGACCAACTTCTGTTGGTGAGAGAGACAAACTTTCAAAGGATTCTTCTTCAGCTCTGGAGAAGCTTGAAAGTTTCTCTCTCTCTCTCTCTCTCTGTCACCAAGGGAAGTTGGTCCAATAAAAGTTATTATTTCACCCACTTTGTCTCTCTAATATCCTTGGACCTATCCAGCTACAGCAAAACCGCATACAACAGTTAAAGATTGTGAGGTATTCAGGTATGATGGTAATGCGCACCATGCACGTATGTTAGACAACCAGGTCTAGAACCAGATATTGCCCAATAAAAAGATACCAGTGATCCTAACAACATATGGAAAGAAAACAATTGTCCTCCTTTCATAGGCTGATCTGGTCTACTGCTTGCTCCGAGGTAGTTTATTTCTGCATACAACAACTGCTTGGTTTTACGAAGAATTCTATTTTGCCATCTGACTTCCTCAAGAATCTCAGGGAAATGTCAAGGGTAAGGCATGATGTTGGTATATGGAGAACAGGGATGGCACACAATGTTCTTTTCCTCCTTGTTTGCCCTAGGCAAGGCCCAAGTGCAGTCAATCTCTACACTCAGAGCAGCACAGGGCTAATACCTTTGTGTGCTCTCCAAGCTGAGCATTGCTCCTAGAGAGACAGGGAGCAGAAGTGGGACAAGAGCCCTGATCCAACCAGGCTGTGCCTCCCTCCACACTAAGGCTTGTTCAGGAAGGTTCCCTTACATGTAATAATAGGTCAGTTTTTCTTGCTAATATTATGCTCTGCCAGCTGAGGGTTCAAACTAGGTCCCCTTATTTGAAAAAATACAAAGGTTCCCACCAGCCAATTTCTTTGAGGAGCTGAGCACCCGGCAGGACTGGGCCTATATCTTCCAATAATTTCTAGGTTCCAACAAGCCACTTCTCAGCTTCAGACACATTCCACATACCAGATTACTTCAGATTCTTAACCAGTATTTTCCAGTCTTTCTCAATTTCTCAGTTATAGTTTCTTTTTTCACTAATGTCAAAATCTGCTTTAATACTCAGTGTCTGATTTTCTTACTGCCTGATATTAATTCACTGTGGGAATACTATTGTGAAACCGTTAAATAGGAACTTTAGCCTTTTTGTTTATTACAAATGATTATTTTTGTATCCAGTGTGATTGGTATGCATAATAAGTTCTGGAGAAGAAGCTATATTAGTCTATTTCAATAGAATAAACAAGGAGTCCTGTGGCAGTTTTAAAGTCTAACAAGTTTATTTATCACATGAACTTTCAAAGACACAACCCTACTTCACCAGATGCATCAAATGGGAAAAAAAAATAGCATTTTAGCTGTAAATATATAGATACAGAGAAGAGTGGGTCACAATGTTATTTCAAACAGTTTCCGGAGGATAGACTGCTAGCCTACCTCTGCAAAGTAAACAAGCTGTTTTGAATAAAACAGTGTGTTAGAGGGAGGCCAAAGCTGTGAGCAAGAGCTGAGAAGAGTAGTTGAGAGGAAATCACCTTTTTGTAATAACCCAGCCATTCAAGATCTCTCTTCAAACCCAGTCTGAAGGTGTCTAGTTTGCATATGAATTCCAATTCTGCCATTTTATGTTCCAACCTTTTTTTTCAAGGTTTTTTTTTTTTTTTTTTGCAGAGGCACAGCTGTTAGCACGTTTTTAGAGAATGTCTAAGTAAATTGAAATGTTCCTCTACTAGTTTTTGAATGTTACAATGCTTGATGTCTGATTTGTGTCCACATTTGATGCTTAAAAAGTGGGACAAGGTGAATGAGAGAATCTTTTACTTGCCCAACTTCTTTTGGTGACAGAGACAAACATTTGAGCTGAACACAACTCTTTTTCTGGTTAAAAAAGTAACAGGTCTCTGTTCCTTGCAGTGACAATTAAAAGGGGTGAGAGGTTTGGAAGATGGTTGAGGTGACCAGGATTATAACAAGAGTGAAAGGTCACAGATGTACTGATGGCTAGAGATGTATTTTGTCAATTTCCTCTTTTACAGCAGGCTGAAATTGGAGGAGTGTGGGATAAAAACTGAGGTCACATCAGCACAGGTAGTTAACCTGGAGTTGTGGGTTTTGGAGAGACATTTGAAGAAGGAGAATGAGGATTCATGGTTTTGAGATGGAGACAGGGCTGCTCCTTGGGGGAGGAAGGGCCAATTGGCCTGTGGGGAGGTGGGGTGGGCCAGTCCAGGGGCTGGGCCCTGTGCTGCCAGCCCTCCCCTACGCTGGCCACTCTGCCCCCAGGGGCAGGGCAGCATTGGCTGGCCTGGGAGTGGGGCTCCACTCTCCCACCCTGCTTCTGGGCCAGCATTCCTTATCTCCAGGGTGCAGCAGTGAGCCAGCCCAGGAGAGGAGTGGGAGAAGAGAGCAATGGGGCCTCTTGTGAGACAGAGAGGCCGAGGGAGCATCAGGGGCAGTGGATCAGCTGGCATCTGGAAGAGAGATGGTAGAAGTAGCCTCTAATGAAATTCTATCCTGCTCATGAGTGGTGAAGCCAGGAGTCAGTGCCAGTGTACAGCAGGTCAACGCCAGCCGTAGACATATTTGGTGTTCACAACTGAAGTATGAACATACAACTATAGTTTCTAGTTTGTTTAGTGTGTACATTTTTAAAAAAGCAAATATCAGCTACTGTGGCGCAGAAAGTTATCTAAGATACAGTTCTGTGCAATTTCACATTCAGTGGTACCATAAGCAGTATGGAGCATTCTCTATTGTAGGCATGGCCAAACTGCGGCTTGGGAGCCACACGTGGCTCTTGAATGAAAAACTGTGACTCCAAGAAGAACGTCAGCAAATCAGTTTAGGAAAGAAGTCCCAGCCTAGGAGTTCAGGTGGGGGTTGGGACAGTGGGGAGAAGTGCAGCATGGTCGGGGATGACGGGGAAAAGAGCAGCATGGTCAGGGTTCTAAAAAACTCACCACTAGCCTGCAGTCTTCTATGTCGAGCAGCACCTAAGCTTTTACTGTACAGGCCTAATTTTCATGGTAACCTTAAGTAATTATTAGAATCTGACATTAATAGGATTGATATTTGTCCTCTTTTTACGATAAAATTAAAGTGTGCAATGAATTTTAAACTTAATAATTTTGGAGTAGGTAAAAGTATATGTTTATAGGCCTCAGTGTGGCTCTCGAAGGCTTAATAATCAACTTGTGTGGCTCTTGAGTTCCATAAGTTTGGACACCCCTGCTCTTTTGATTTCAGAGCACCTACTCAGATTTGCACTAGCTGAAGATTTTGCCCATCATGTCTGTTTCTCCCTTGATTTGCTAGAATAAGTTTTATATTCAATAGTTTATTGACTCCTTTAAAAATGTCTTGGTCCTAACCCAGGCCATATCATCTGAAATATCAGAGTAAAAGAACATTCAAACAAGGAGTCCTGTGGTACTTTTAAAGACTAACAAATTTATTTTATCTCATGAGCTTTTGCAGGAGAAAAAGCATCTGATGAAGTGGGATTTTCTCCCACAAAAGCTCGTGTGATAAATAAATTTGTTAGTCTTTAAAAGTGCCACAGGACTCCTTGTTTTGCTGAACTAGAGTAACATAGCTACTTCTCTGGAACAAAGAATGTTCAATTACTAACTACATTTCTCTGAAACAAGAATACAAAGAGTTAATCACACAAGGAGTCCTGTGGCATTTAGATGAACGAATTTATTTATCTCATGAGTTTTCATGGGAGAAAATCCCCCTTCGTCAGATGCTTTGAAGATGGGGAATCTTACAGAATGGGAGGAAAATAAATGCAGGGAAGTGAGGTCCTAGGTTCAATTCCCAGGGGGTTGGACTCGATGATCTTACGAGGTCCCTTCCAGCCCTATGATTTGATTGATTGACTGATTGATTGAAGTCATAGGATCAGGTTGGACAGTTAGAGCAAATCAATGCAGTAGTTTAGATTCAAACACTGAGGAGTAGCATATACAGGAAGATGAGGTCAAATCAGCTGTTGTTTAGCCCTGAAGAGATACAGCCAAATTTGCAAATGAGTTCCAATTCTGTAGTTTCTCACTTCTCCCACAGTGACAAGATATTGTAACATGTATTATTCATATCTTTGACTCAGCTTTCTTCAATAGTTTCTTCACATACCAGCGGCGTAACTTATTTCTGTAAAATTGATGAAGAAAAAAATGTATACTCAGGTTCTCTGTTTGCCTGGCTAATATCAATCTGAGTGCATTAGCTGGTGTGTTAGAACTTCCCTGGAACCTCAGATTTAGACCAGAAATGCAGACTGACTCTTAACAGTGGTGCCAACAGGCGCTGCTTTGAAGGACTTGTGTCTATCAGTTAAAAATTGCAAACCCATTCTCCAGCAAGCCTCCCTCAGCTTCCAAATACAACGTGACACAGTCAGACAGAGAGGAAGAGCAAGCTATTTATCTACTTTTATTTTAAACAAACTTCTCTTTCTTTTTAAGTATAACCATTAGTTTTTATTGATGGGACAAATGCTTTATGTTTAATCTAAATTACAATAGGAAAAGAGATGCTTAAGGGTAACTGGGTGATGAAAAGAACTACATTAGAGTACATGCCCAATGGCTGCTGTTTCTTATTTGTAATCCTGAATGCACATGCAAGTCAAATTTAATCTATAAACGGAGGTGCCTAGGGAGCATACATTCAGATTGCCTTGAGAGAAACTTTATCAAATCACCAGATGGCCCACTGTTCAAAAACCATTTTCCTGAACAATGTTGTCTTTAATATGCCTATCCCCTGTCAAGTACATGGGCATTTCATAACTAAGGTAAATTAACTAGCTTGTTTAGCCTTCTCCTTCATACAATTTGTTAGGCATTTTGTTTGTTTCAATAGATTATCTATATAATGCAATTTAGTCTTTGTGGATTGGGCATATTTTAATAGCGATATTGCACAACTGAACTAGCATCAAAATTTCCACCTCCAGAACATCCTGATAGGACACTCATACTCCCACATTTTAGGAAGAAGAATTTTGTCTAGCTTTCTGGCTTCATAAAGAAGTTTGGAATATTACATGGATAAACATTGGGAGGAGGTAGCAGGATGGAGTTAAGAGTTGGGGCTGCAAGGAAAAATCACACCCTACATTTGAAATCTTAAGAGTGTTGTAGAGAGAAGGCTTTTGGATACCTGGATCACTGGATTGGCTTCTGTGATGACAGTCTTCAGGACCTAACTAGAGATCGATCTGGGTGGTGATCAGTCTGCAAGGAGGTTATGTCCCCTTAGGATTGGCCATGATTATGATATCTTATTTGGATTAAATAATCTTCAAATATGCTTCAGAAGAAACATCAATCTCCTAGGTGCAAAATCTTCAGACTTTTAAAATTATGCTTTAAACCAGTAGGAGTAGAAGAGAAGGCCAAGTTTTGTTAACTTGGGTGGCCTTGTGGCTTGCAATATATGAAGTAAGATGGAAAATAGGGTATGTCCACACGTCTCTTTTGTTTCAAAACAACACTGGTTATTTTGAAATAAAAGAGATTAGGTCCACATGATGGAACCCATCATTTCAAAATAAGAATACATCATTTTGAAATAAGAGCTGTCATTTCAAAATAGCTTAAACCTTCTTTAAATTGAAATAGCTGTTATTTAGAAATGGTTATTTCAAAATAAAGCTGTTCAGACGTGTTATTTCGAAATACCCATTATTTCAAAATAACACTTTTGCCCTTCTCCTTCCCAGGGTGCCTTCCTTTTAGCCTATATTGGGTGGAGGCATGGCCCATGGAGGGGGCCATGTTGCCACACCTCCCATGGTGCCCCTCTCCTAAAGCGAAATAGCAAGTCCTGTGCTTGGACATGCTATTTCGCTTTGAGCTTTTCCCTTAATTTGAATTAATGTATTTCGAAATAAGGACTTTATTTTGAAATAACTTATTTTGAAATAACAATGTACGTGTGGACATAGCCATAGAGTTGTTCTGAAGTAAGACGAAGGAGGAAAAGAAGAGTAGGTGAGTTTAAGTTCTAGCCTGTCTGTGCATATGCAAGAAGTATGCAAAACAAAGCAGCAGAATTAGATAAAGAAAATATAGACTTTATGGCTTTGTGAGAAGTACTGAGCCCAGAGGGGTTGAAAGGAATATCATCACAGCTATATGGAAAAGATCAAAAGGGAAGTGGTGTGCTCTGTATCAAAAGCATTTACAGCACTAGTAACTATAGTTTGAAAGCGCAATGGGTGGTGGTGCTACCAAACATACCCAGACTAGCATTTATAACCTGATTTTTGGGGCGTAGTCAGAACTGATTTCCTGGCAGGCCCTGTGATTGCCTCAGGTGGGCGCAGACCACTTCCTGCTTCTGGTCATGTGATCGGAAGCTGGAAGGTCGGACAGAAACTGCAAATGCTCCAGTTGCTAGGTGGCAAGTTAAGCAGCGCCAGAGCGTCAGCAGTGCTTTTGCTTGTTTTTTGGATAGTCAAATTTCCACCATCCAAAAAAGAAGCAAGAGCCAAGTCTCCCAGGGAGTGTCTGCTCACACTTGATTTTTTGGCTGGGAGAAGTTTGTCTGGCCAAAAAACAAGTGAAAGCAAAGCATGGCTGTTGTCAGTGCTCCTTAACTTGCTACCTAGCAACTGGAGCATCTGCGTCAGGCAGCTTTTTGTATCTGGTTGCGTCCAGTCATGTGGCCAGAAGCCTCCTGTTGCCAAGTGAAAAGCATGTTGGAGGCAATGTTCTGCTTTATTTGCTACCTAGCAACAACAGTGTCAGGCAGCTTTTGGCCCATTGCTTCCTGAAAGTTTGGCTTGTGGTCACATTACTGGAAGCAAGACATTCAGGCAAGCAACCAGCCAAAGCTGCGCAACATGCTCCAGTTGCTAGGTACAGCAAGTGGAACTGGAACAGCTTCAGATTGGATGGGTCAGCTAGCTTTCAAAATGGGTGGGTCCTGGCACACCCATAGCTGCTACACCTCTGCATGATTTGCAGAGCTGCTGAGTCTCTGAGAGCCCCTTACTCATTAAATCAATAATAGCTGCAGAGGCTCAGCTCTTTTGAAAGTCAGGCTGCTGATCTCTCTACTTTGTGCCAGTGAACATTGTGCATGAGTGCTCACGTATTCTTGCACCATGAAACCAAACTCAAGGGATTTTTAAATATCCCATGTACTACTTTTTTAACGGATACTCTGATGCTTTCTCCCCAGGCACAATCAAAGAACACCTGGCTCTGCCCTTGGGGATATATAAACAGGAGAAGGAAGCTGAGCAAGAGGAAGGGCTGGGGGCTAGAAACAAGGTCGACTTGTTACTGGCCCCAGCTCACTAGTCAGAATTAAGCACTTGATACTTTATTTTTCTGTCTGTAGGTTTGGTTGCTCTGATTCAAGGCTATGAAGTAATGAACTTAAGAACTGAGTTAAATAGCTGCTCACCTGACCTGATGGCTAGAGAGAAAGCCAGCTTGCCTTCTAGAACAATAAGATAATTAGGAATTTGGTTAACTGGGTTCAGCTTGAGAACCTGCCTTGAGAGGCTTGCCCTGGACTTCCCACTTCTTGAATTCTTGAATCTTGTAACTTGCTTTCATTCATATGCACTCCTTCTGGATCATAGGCAATTAGGATTTTATGAAGTTCCAAAGGGAACTTTTATGAAGTTCCAAAGTTTTAGTAAAGCAAACCAAAAAAAAAAAAAAGAAAAGCTTTCATGGGAGAAAATTCCACTTCAAAGCATCTGACAAAGTGGGATTTTCTTCCACAAAACCTCAGGAGATAAATAAATCTGTTAATCTTTAAGTGCCACAGGACTCCTTGCCTTTTTAGGATTTGATGGGACTCTTCTACCTGCTGATGGTGTCTGCACCCGTCCCTCCTTCTGCTCAAAATTTCTGTGTCTCTCCCAAGCTTCCTGATTGGGGGAGCTGTTTAATGTACCCACCAACAATGGGGTCTTTTACTGCCCCAGTCAGCCAGGGAGGGAGGAACAGGCTGAGTGAGTGAGTCATTCTAGAGCAGCCAGCCTTCATCCCAGGCTTGGGACTTGACTGGAGAAGAGACTCTGCTTTTGTTTCGTTAAGAAGGCTGATGTCAGTCTCGCACTGTCTAAGGCAGGTGTGGCCAAACTGCGGCTTGCAAGCCGCATGTGGCCCTCCAAAGAAAAATTGCGGCTTGTGGAAGAGCCAGTGGGAAGGGCGACATGGTCAGGGGCAGCAAAGAAGTGGCAGCAAGGTCAGAGCCAGCAGGGAAGCTGCGGCAGGCATCTTGGTCGGGGTGGTGGGGGAAGCCGCAGCAGCATGGTCAGGGCTGGCTGGGAAGCCACAGCAGTGTTGTCAGGGCCAGCAGGGGAAGCTGCGGCATGATTGGGTTGGGGGGCAGAAGTGCAGCACGTTCGGGGAGAGCAGAGAAGCAGCACCATTGGAAGAGATAGCAGGGAAGTGGCGACGGAGGTGGGAGGGAAGCACAGCATGTTTAGATTTTTCTCATAGGCCTTAATGCAGCTTACTCCTTTGTTAAAATTGTGTTTTACAAGTCCTAAACATGACGTGGAATACTGAGAAATGAAAATACAAAGGAGAAAAGTTTGAAACTGAACGTAGATCGCTTTCAGTTGTTGGCACAACTTACTGCTGTGAAGCATTGTATTCCACAATGAAATTTGTTAAATCAAAACATTGTGCAATACTTAGAGATCAGCACCTGAGCAAGCTTTTACCTACGGCATTGACAAGTTGCTGCCCAGATTTTAAAAAAACTTGCTACTAGCCTGTAGCGTTCTACATCCAGCAACAGCTAAGTCTTTACTGTGTAAGCCTAGTTTTCATGGCAACCGTAAGTAATTATTAGAAATTGACATTAGTAGGATCAATATTTGCCTTGTTTTTATTGATAAAATTAAAGTGTGCAATGATTTTTAAGCTTAGTAATTTCAGAGTAGATAAAAGTATGTGGTTATATGCCTCAGTGCGGCTCTCGAAGGTTCAATAATCGACTTGTGTGGCTCTTGAGTTCCATAAGTTTGGCCAGCCCCGGGGTAAGGACATGGCATGCTCCATGCAGGTAGCCTCCTTGGCAGCTTAGAGAGCCAGGCTGCATGGATCATAAAAGCTTTTGTCTTCCCAGCATAGAGGGCAGCCAGCAACGAAAGAGGTGGGGCCACCACAGTCAATCAGGGAAGGCCTAGCCTCCCTGTGCCTTCAGTAAACTCCACCCTTGTCTGTGGCTAGCTACCTGGCTTTACAGAAGCCCCTCCTCTTTCTGTCCTTGACCGGTGTGGCTTCTCCTTCAAGCGCAGCCTGTGGAGTTAGTTAGCCTATCTGGCTATTTTAACTTCTTCAGTCCTGTGTTGGATGGACACCTCTTCATAGTCCAGTATTGCCAAAGAGACATACAAATTGAGCAGCTCACAATGAAGAACGACAAGGATGAGTGCTCAAATGGTTATCTAGACTAGCTTTTGCGAAGTGTAAGATTAAATGTGTTAGGCAAACTGTTTCTTTTCTTTCAAGCTGACTGTCTCTCATATATTTTATCTTGTTTTATTACAACTCGCTGTCCTTGGGGAATGTCTCTTAGATCATCCTGAAAGGTTAAAATAACATGTAGCTTCTAAAGCATTGTCTTCACTGCAGAAAAAGTTGTCCCGAGTGGGTTTTTTTTAAATACATTGAGAGAACTAACTTGAACTTGCCATGAGGATGTAAACGCCCTCACTAGCTATCAGTGAAGAAGAAATGATGAAGGAAGGGATTCTGAAGACTGCTCCTCTCTGGAGCCTTTGTTAAAAGGGGAAGAGTTTTAGAAAAGTTTAAGTTAAGTTCTGCTGCTGCTGAAATCAGAGAGGGAATTCTTGTTCATTTCCATCTCCTAAGATTAAGGGATCTCATTTCCTCCAGAGCTGCCTCTTCCACTCATTCTGCATTATCTGAGGAAGCAGAAGGAGAGAAGAGAAATCAGGCAGGAAAATCTGAGGTATAAACAGCAAGAGCTAGTAGTCTTCAAGCCTTTACTACCAGTTAGTAGAGCAGAAACCTTGATGTAGGTACAACCAGGTAGCATTGTCAGGGAGAACTGTGCTATGATATCAATCCAGCAAGTTAGAAGTGTTGAGCTAGTGATATCACAGACACCTGAACCTTGATGCATGAACTGTTAGCTTAGGATGCTGAGTCAATTACTCCATGGAGGCTTGTACCATAACAGAACAGTTATCTATATGGATGTTCTGAGCCCTCATTTATGATTTTTCAACATGTGAATTAGTGCCACTTCCATTTCCCCCCAAAACTGGATAAAAACTATCCAACAGCTGTTAAATGGTGGTGACTTTTGGTAATCACCAGCCCAAGCCTGACCATAACCAGGGATATCTATATAAACTATCTGTCCTTCATCTTTCCCTCCTTCAGGTACTTCTAAGGCACACTGATATACAAGTACCCAGGGCTGTAACTAGGGCAGGGCGACTGGGGCAAAGCCCTGAGTGCTGAATTTTTAAGGGTGGCCCTTTTGCCCAGCAGCCACAGACCCTACTTGGCTCTGAAAGAACATTTCTCTGGGCGCTAGGCTGGGGTTGCGGCTTTGGGAGTTTAAAATCTCCTGTCCTGCCCCTGAGCATGCTCAAATGCATGCTCGGTGGGGCAGGGAAGAGATCTGGATCCCTGCCACCTTCTGGCAGTGGCAGGGGATGGATCAAGCTCCCTGCTGTCACTGGGGCCAGATTGGGTGCTGGGCTGCATCAGGCCCATGTTGGGGGGGGCACATTTTGGGGTGTTTGCCCCAGTGACATAATCTCTAGTTTTGGCACTGCAAGTACCTAGCGTTAAAATTCTTTGTTTCTTGTTACAAACCTTAAAGTTGTTCCATCCCCTTAGTATTATTCTTCATGTAAAAAAGGACATTTTCTGTAAATGAGGACTGTGATAGATGGAGAGTTTGAAATACCTTGTAGTGAGAAATATTTGAAGTTTCCTTTGTTTGGTATGTAAGCCAAGTGTCTATGCAAGATTATGTATTCAAACTTTCACAGGCCTAAAAAACAAACACTTTCATTTTGGTTTTCTACACCTTCTCATGATGTTTTCTGAACTGATTGTCTTTCTGGTTTGTTACACAATTACTTTTAGTGAGCCACCTTTTTAATTAGAGCAGAAGAGAAACAGTCATGCAAACATTTCTCCAGAAAGGCCCAGTGGAATTTTAAATGGTTCTTGTTTTGTGTACTTTGCATAATTTGTTACACTAAATATGAAACAGATTTCAACCGCAGCTGTAGCGCATGTGGTGGTATTCAGAAAAGTTCAAGTCTCATAGAACACAATTGTTGGTTATTTCAGATTGTTAATATTGGAAACACGGGGCAGAATCAAACAAACTAAAAATGCTGTCCAATGAGGAAATGAAACAGACAATCATGAGCAGGCAAGATTCAGCTGAGAAATTACATTACATTTGCTCCCCCTCACCTTTCATCTTGGCATCACTACATTATGACATAGGTTTATATATACCAGTGGTTTTCAAACTTCTTTCCTCAGGACCCAGTTGAAAAACTCATTTATGCCTGTAACCCAGTTATGCCTGCAATTACATCTTTTGAGCAATGCATTCCAGTCTTTTGATGGCAGCAGCAGAGGATGCTGCAACCCAGTGCCTGAGGGTCTGTGACCCAGTACTGTGTCCCAACCCTAAGTTTGAAAACCACTGATATATACCACAGGGGTTAAAGTAAGGGGGAATGCACTGGAACGCTGTTCCAGGGCCCACAAATTTTAGGGGCCAGTGTTCTGGGGCCCCTAAAAATAGAATAATGGGCAGAATACAGTGTTCTGGTGCCTTCCCCCTTACTTTAACCCCTGCCACGTTGTGCTTCCTCTTCAGGCTCTCAGATTCCCCAAAAGGCAGGGCAAGCAGCAGCGCGGCCAGGAGCACCATCTTCAACCATGAGGCGGCAGTGGGCAGAGAGCGCATGGTACGGTGCTGCCGGGTTGGCTGGGAGTGGAGCAAGTAGGGGGACCATGTGTGGCAGAATTTGCTCTCATCTTGCAGCCTGCATTGATATTGACATTTTCAGATGGCTTCCATAGGTGCAGCATGGTCACAGGAGGTTTTGGAACAGGTTGATAAATTTAATGCTGTCTCCTGAACTAGATGGTATTCACCAAAGAATTCTGATGAAAGTTGTATATGAAAGTGAGGAACTATTAACCATGGTATGTAACCTAGCACTTTGTATCACATAACTGGTGGACAGTTAATGTAATGCTCAGTTTTAAAAAGACTCCAGAGGTGATCTTCTCAGTTACCAGGTTGTAAACCTTATTTCAGTACCGGGCAGAGTGGTTGAAAATATAGTAAAGAACAAAATGATCAGATATATACAGCAGTGTTGTAATGGTGTGGGTCCCGGGATATTAAAAAAGTGGGTAAAGCAATGTCTTTTATTGAACCAACTTCTTTTTATGAAGAAGATGAGTTTTCAAGTTTAGACAGAGCAGCAGCAAAAGAAAAGCTTTGTGTAAGCTTCTCTCTCATCAACAGAAGTGGGCTAATAAAAGATTTTACCTCACACCCCTTGTCTCTAGAATTATCAGAGGTGAACCTGATTTGTTGAGGGAAGAGTCAACATGGCTTTTTAAAAGGGAACTCATGCCTCACAGCCCTATTAGAATTATTTGAGGGGCTCAACAAACATATGGACAAGGGTGATTCAGTGGATATAATGTATGTGGATTTTCAGAAAGCCTTAAACAAAGTTCTTTCACCACAGCTGTTAGGTAAAGTAGGCAGTTCTCACCTAAGAGGGGAGTTCCTTTCATGCGTCACTAACAAAGGATAAGAAATAAGTGGTTTATTTTCATAGTGGAGCAAGCTAAATAGGTGAGCCCTCCAAGGATTTGTACTTGGACCACTGCTGTTCAACATATTCCTGATCATCTGGAAAAAGGGCAAACGGCGAGATGGCAAAGTTTACAGATCATACAAAATTAGTCAAGATAGTTAAGTCCAAAGCTGACTAAGAAGAGTTACAAAGAGACATCAAAAAACTGGGTGAATGGGGAACAAAATGGCAGATGAAATTCAGTGTTGCTAATAGATTTTGGAAAATACAATTCCAACTATACAAACAGTGAAGTCTAAATTAGCTGTAACTACTCAAGAATGAGGTCTTGGAGTCATTGTGGATAGTTCTGAAAACATACCAATGTGCGGTAGCAGTAAAAAAAAAAAGCTAACAATGTTAGGAACCATTAGGAAAGGTATAGATCATCAGACAGAAAATATCATGATGCCATTATGTACATCCATGGTATGCTTTCAGCTTGACTATTGGAAGCAGTTCTGGTCTCCCCATCTCAAATAAGATTTAGGAGAATTGGGAAAAGTATAGCGAAGGGCAACGAAAATGACTAGGAGTATAGAACAGCTTCCCATATGAGGAATGATTAAAGAGACTGTTTAGCTTGGAAAAGAGATGACTAAGGATGAAAATGTTAGGTCTACAAAATCATGAATGGAATGGAGAAAAAGAGTAAAGAACTCCTTCACATACTGCAAGAGTCATAGTTCACCCAATGAAATGAATAGGAAGCAGATTTAAAATGAACAAAGTGGTTAAAGTGGCCTGGAACACACTGGAACGGTGTTGTGGGGCCCACTATTTTTAGGGGGCCAGTGATCCAGGGCCTGGAAAAATAGAAAATGGAGCTGGAACGCTGCATTCCGGGGCCTACCATTTAAAATAGTGGGTCCCTGAATGCAGTGTTCTGGCTCCATTTTCTCTTTTTAGGGGCCCTGGAACTCTGGGTCTATTTTTAGGGGGCCCAGTGTTCCAGGACCCCTAAAAATAGAAAATAGAGCTGGTGCATTCTGGCAGGGCAGGCACCACTCCAGGAAGAGGGGAAGCATGCCTGTCCTGCTCTGACGTGCTGGCCGCCCCTCCCTCCTGTGCATGTGTGGGCTGCGCAGCCTGGAGGGGGAGAAGGAGGCGATTCTTCTCTGCCACTGCCCCAGCTGGCCTTTAGGAGTCTGCACACAGCTGAAAGTAAGCTCGCGCAGCGTGGGGCCTGGTCTCTCCTCGGGCGGCTCAGCGTGGGGATGGGAAGAAGGGTCAGGATGGTGGGCTGGGAAGGTATGGAGAGGGATGGGGAACAGAAGATGGTGAAGTGGGGGAATGGGGACATGGGGACTGAAGGGGGCTGGGAACATGTGGAGGGCGTTGGGGGGCTGAAGGGGTTGGAGTGAAGATGGAGGTGGGAGTTAGGAGGGCTGGAGTGGGGACACGGGGGCAGGGAGCTTAAGGAATGGGGATTGGGGCTGAGGAGGACAGGGAAGAGGGGTCTGATGGGGACAGGCATTTTGTGGGCAGTAGCTGGTGTTGGGGGGACAGTAGCTGGGGTGTGTGAAGGGGGTCTGGACATATGTGAAGGGGGCCTAGAAATTTAGGAGGGTTCTGGGGCCTGCCAAATTATACCTTAACCCCTGAACAAACATAAAGAACTACTTTGCATAGTGGAACCTGTGAAACTCATTGTAAGAGGTGTTGTGGAGGACACAAATCAAACTGGGTTCAAAATAAGTAAGTTCTTGAAGGATAGGTCCAGCAATGACTATTAACCCAGATGGTCAGAGACACAATCTCATGTTCAGGGTGTCTCTAAACCTCTGATTGCCAGGAGCTGAGACTTGATGACAGGGGAGGGATAAGCTGATAGATTGCATTGTTCTGTTAATTATCTCTGAAGCGTCTAGCACCAGACCCTGTTAGAAGATAGGATACTGAGACTCATATATGTCCATACAAGTCTTTTATTTCGAAACAACACTGGTTGTTTCAAAATAAAAAACTGAATGTCCACACAACGTTTTCTTATTTGAATGAGAGGCTCTGTCATTTCGAAATAAGAACTGTCATTTCGAAACAGCTGTTATTTTGAAATGGTTATTTCAAAATAACGCCGTTTTGGACATGTTGTTTTGAAACAGCATTGTTTTGAAACAACTGTTTTGAAACAACATGTCCAAACGGCCTTATTTCGAAATAACTGCTGTTTCGAAAGCAGGCTTTCCCTTAATTTGAATTAACATTTTCTTGGTTTGAATTAACTTATTTTGAAATAAGGACTTTATTTCGAAATAACTCATTTTGAAATAACTTATTTCGAAATACGGATGTATGTGTGGACATAGTCATAGACTTTAAGGTCGAAAGGGACTATTGTGATCATCTGTTCTGCATAACAAAGGCCATGGAATCTCACCCATTCCCTCCTGGAATAGAGTCCTTACCTATGACTGCATTACTGAAGACCTCAGATAATGGTTTAAAGACATCAAGGTACAGAGAATTCATCAGCAACTGACCCATGTTCCACGCTGCAGAAGGTGGAAAAAAAATGCCCAGGGTCTTTGCCAGCCTGCCCTGGGGCAAAATTCCTTCCCAAACTCAAATATGGCAATCAGCTAAACCCTGAGCAAGTGGGAAAAACTCATCAATTTCAAAAGGGATAGCCGTTTTAGTCTAGTCCAGTAAAAAAACAACAAGGAGTTGTGTGGCACTTCAAGACTAACAGATTTATTTTTTGCATGAGCTTTCATGGGAGAAGATCCCACTTCCTCAGATGCTTCAAAGATGGGTGAACTTACAGAAAACTCATCAGCCAGACACCCAGAAAGAATTTCTGCAGTACCTTATCTTTGACTGCGCATAGAAGGTTATTCCAAAGGCAAGTTTTAGAGCAGGGGTCTCAAACACGCGGCCCGTGGGCCGCATGAGGCCTCTAAGGTTATTTCCTGCGGCCCTCAACAACACTGTCCTTACCAATATTTGCAATATAGTTGTATGAAAAGGTTTCCATGGTGTGGCCCTTGGGCCAATGTACTGGTCCTTATGTGGCCCTCTACTAGGCCTCATGCAGCCCTCATGGTGATTTCAGTTTGAGACCCCTGTTCTAGAGGGTCAGCCATGTTAGTCTAGTTAAATAAAACAAACAAGGGGTCCTGTGGTAGTGGATTTTCTGGCACAAAAGCTCATGCAATAAATACATTTGTCACTTTTAAAGTGCCGCAGGACTCCTTATTTGTTTTATTCCAAACAAAGTCGATTTAGTTCCTTTGGCTGTGTTCACACAGCCCTCTTATTTCGAAATAACAGAGGTTGTTTCGAAAGAAGATTTAGGCTGTTCACACGACGCACGGTTGTTTCGAAACAACGGGTCCCGTTGTTTCAAAACAACAGCGTTGTTTCGAAACAAGTTAAACCCCATGTGGGGATGAAACAACGTTGTTTCGAAATGATTGTTTTGAAACAACACTGTGCGAACATGTTGTTTCGAAACAACAGTGACTTGTTTTGAAATAACTGTTGCCTGAACCTGCTATTTCACTTTGAGCTTCTTTCCTTAATTTGAATTAACAAACTGTTAATTCGAATTAAGTTATTTCGAAATAAGGTGTTATTTCGATACAAGTTGTTTTGAAACAACCATATCGAAATAACCCCCTGTGTGTGAACATAGCCTTTAAGATCAGTTGTCATCTGTGTTCAGTAAGCATTTCTCATGTGTTCTTTGGCTGTGATGCAGAGAACTGAGGGATAGACTCTCAGTAGGTATAAGCTGACATGACTCTGAAGTCAATGAAGGGCTATGCCTCTTGGTTTTAAGCCCAAACTTTGTGATCCAAAACAGGAGGAGGAAGGTTAGGGGCAGGGGACAATTAAAGAAATATGATGCTTTATTCTCCTGCCAGCTATACTAATGGAAATCAGGAGAAATTCCACTGTAGAGGCACAGGTATAGAACTGGTTTAAGTCAGAGAGGAATCAGGAATGGAGTCTGATCCAATGGTTACTGACATCAATGGGAGTTTTTCCATTGGCTTCTTTGCGCTGTGGACCCCAAGCTACTCCTTCATTTGCAGTAGTAAAGTAGCCCGCATTTCTACAGTAGTCAGCCATGTTCTGTTTCACTGAGTCTAGGAGAGCCTTGGGGGCATATTCCTATTAACATATTTGTACAAAACAAAATCAAGTATTTGTGTGTGTTCACTCTCTGTAAATAACTCACTCCACAGTGTATCAGGGCTGCAGTGGCCAGGTTTTTGCATTTTATTTAGCAAAGGATCATGAACATCTATGACCTCGTGTCCAAATGTTTTTAAATCCTTCTCTTCCTCCTCCTCCTATCTTACCAATAGGATAGTGATGATTTAGAGCTTCCTTCTGGTTAGAACAAACAAGGAGTCCTGTGGCACTTAAAGACTAACAAATACATTTGTTGCATGAGCTTTTGTGGGGGGAAAAAGTCCCCCTTTAGCAGATGCTTTGAAGTTCCACCATCTTCAAAGCATCTGACGATGTGGGATTTTCTCCCATGAAAGCTCATGCGATAAATAAATTTGTTAGTCTTTTAAGTGCTACAGGACTCTGTTTTGCTGAACTAGACTAACATGGCTACCCCTTTGGAACTTGACAGATATCTCTGCATTTCTGGAGCTATTAACAGACATTTTAAAAACTAAAAAGAAATGACATTGTTTTGTGAGTGAGAATCCTGGCATTTGCTTTAATAGGATAGATTTCCCCATCCCTTCTTCAAACTATCACTACACTTTAAAATCTTTATTATAAAGGTTAGAGAATAATTAACTATAATCAGATTAAATGTTGACAGTTTTTTAACTTTGGCTGATCGAGCTTGATTCCAATGATCAGGCTAAAACATGCAGTAATTTGTACAGCTGGCAACACTTTTAGGATCAAATTCAGGTTTGCGAGTGGGGGTTGGGGTGGGTGCTTTTTCCTTGAGGCTGGGAGGAAGAGAAGAGCAAAGGAAAGGAAATTCAAATGTTGTATCAATGCTGAGTTTAAATATAAAAGAACCTCTGAGGCCATTCAAGATGTGCCAACAGGGTGCTTTCTAGTTCATCTAAGTACTGCTTAATAAAGTAGTAACTGTTTGAAAGTTTGACAAGTCCCCTGGGTTAGGAAACACACTTTAAACAGCCTTACAGCAGTTTTCCCCCTTCAGTATTGAACTGATATAGCATGATGTAAAAGGGGAGATTCCATTTGCTGGCATGGCATACGGTGATCTCTTTCAATCTCTTTTTCGAGTACTAGGATGTAAGGACCATCCATCTTAAATATAAAATCATGCCAGTTCCCTATTAAAAACAAAGTGGAGACTGAATATGAAGGGGAAAAGTGAAAGGGAGAAAAGGAATGAAAGGGACTGAGAGATGAGAAGAGTTAAAGGACTTGTGTCCTTTTTCTGTCTTTCCTGCATTTCCTATTAAGTCCTCTCTCTTCTTTTTCCTTTACCCCCCCTTTTCATCACCTTTTGTGATCCTACCCTGTCAACAGTTATTCTTCTGCTTTCTATTCTTTTTATGTAGGTGTATTAATATTTAGCACTTTAGATATGCTCATTTTTGTTGTTCAAGTCCAAAACCATCACTACAGAATGTCATGGCTTTCTTGAAGGAGACTTGTCTCCCCAGTGGACTTTACCAGCCAAGGAGGGTACAGAGGTCCTATTCACAGGTTTAAGTCCAAATGTTCCCAAACATTTACAAATCTTCAGTATGAGACACACAAAACTCACACAAAGAAGACTCCAAATTCTTCTTGCTGCAATCAGGCCTTTACAGAAGTCAAAGACTGATTTGAATCCAAGTTGTCTTATTACCAGGTAGGGTGAAAACTCACAGGGAAAAATACCTCATTGCAACCAAGTAGTGACCCCCTGGAGCTCACTGTAGTGTTCACAATCTGGAACAGCTACATGCTAAATATTCTAAAACCTCCTCACTTTTCTCTGCCTGTCCCTTATTCACAACCTGTTGATTATCTTTTTGTTCAAGGCTTTATATTCTATTTCCACCAGTTTTCTGTGACCCCCATCAAGCTTTTTATTATTTTTATACTCTTCAGAATTTTGTTTCAATACTCTTTTACTAAAAAAAAATCTCATCTTCCCATCTTTGCTTTCCTACTCCTCCTTGTCCACTTTCTTCAGCACCTAAAAAAAAAAAAAAAAATTAGCTCTAGTGTTCTAATCAAGTTTCAGCTGGCTTATTACAGTCTGTCTACCTAATAAACAACGAGTCTCGTGGCACTTTTAAAGACTAACAAATTTATTTATCGCATGAGCTTTTGGGGGAGAAAATCCCACTTCATCAGATGCTTTGAAAATAAAAAAAAGCTCATATGATAACTAAATTTGTTAGTCTTTAAAAGTGCCACAGAATCTGTTTGGTTTGATGAACTAGACTAACACGGCTACCCCTTTGGAACTTTGTCCACCTAATGTTTCCAATAGGTAGGATACTCTTCATAAAGTATTCTCCAATTTCTATCCTGAGCATTTATGAAGTTTTGCTGTGCACTATTTAATGGTTGTTGCTTCTGAATGAAGTCATCTGTTTCTGTAGCACTCTCTCATACATACATACATGTGTGCATAGCCCCATATGATCAGCAGCAGTTTGACTGAAATACAGTAGCAAGACTCTTGTATTTAGAATCAAATAGAATAGAATCAAATCATAGGGTTGGAAGGGACCTCATGAGATCATCAAGTCCAACCCCCTGGGGCTTGAACTGAGGGCCTTCTGCATATTAAGCAGAGGTGCTAGCTACTATATTTATAGCTCTCCAGTAAAAATTTGATGGTAACATCTATGCAGTGTTTTAGTAGAGCAGTGGAGAGTTTCAAATGTCAACCTTTCTGTCCATGTGGCTGAAGGTCCAGATTCTGTGTAATATGTCACAGAGAAGATGAGTGTTCTTTTCTGTGAGATTTATCAATCTATGGGTGGTCTAGCTGAGTGTGTGAGAAGACTGGGGTTCAAACCTTGCATTTTTTTAAGACCAGACTAGACGATTAAATGATAGATTTCAAAGCCAAGAGCTATGAGTAAGCTGAAGCTAAGAGCAGAACTGGTAGGGAAAAAAAAAATTCAAAATTTCAATGACATCTTTTTAGCTGAAATTTCAAATTTTGATTGAAAAAACAGGACTAATGATTCACAACAGTTTTCATTCCCATTTTTAACCAGCTCTAAAACTGAAGTTTGTTAGTGGATAGGAGCTGATGATCACAAGAGATTTGGTTTTAATCTGATATTCTGTTCGTCTATCACTGTGCTGCAGAAATTTGTATTGAAAACACAACAGGAGTTCTCACTTTTTGGTAGGCCTGTGAAACATGTTGCTATGCCTTCCCCCTCCCCTCACTCAAAATACTGACTCCTATCCCAGTCTTTCAAGCCTCTTTCCAAAACTAAGTCTTATCTACCATGATCATATCCCATAAAGTTTACTGTGAAGAACAATACATTCTCCATAACTAAATAGGATAGTCACATGTCCCTTGAAAATTGGAACTATTTCTGGCCAACACTTGCCTGTTAAACAAACAGATCATTGCTGCAGAAACAGCTGGGATAAGGCCATGCCACCACTTTAATATCTTGGGGGAAGAATTTTCTTGGGCTTTCTTTGTCCCCCAGAGGCTTCTGTGGTTTATGACTCAGGCATATTGTGGGGCTCAGAATTTGGCCTATTATAATTAAGGGATAATCTCTGTTGCTTTCTAGTATTCAAGCAATAAATGACTTTGATTAATGGCTAACGCAAAGAGGAGATGTTTATTCCATCTCTAAAGCTGTTAATTATGAGCATACTAGAAGGCAATGGGAGTTAGTCACAGATACACAGTAAAGTATAGCACAAAAAAGAACAGATTTGTGCTTTTCATCCTTTATCAGCAGGGCTGGATTAAGGTAGGGGCTGCAGCCCCTAGTCTCGGCCTAAAGGGGGGCCCTACAGCCTGGCAAGAACCCAGCCCACTCAATCTGAGTGGTGAGCTGCTGTGCTCACCTTCATGCTGCCTGCCCAGGCTGGTTTGTCTGCTCCATCCCTCTGCAGCCTCTCCACCTCTCTCCTAGCAGCATGGACCGCATACCCACCCTGCAGCCGCATCAGCCAGTGGCAGCGCTGGCCACCCACCCCCACCACTGCCAGTTACTACTCCGGCGCCCCTGACCCCACACCGTAGCATGGCCCCAGGCCTTCCCAGGCCTTGATCCTGCTCTGTTTATCAGGATCTCCATGTGCTCCGCAACATCTGTCTCAGACTTCAGTGACTGAGCTACACACTTTAGGCTGTGGATGTGAATAACTCAGCCTGAACAAAACTAGACCTGATTAGAACCCTAAAAGCGTACTGTGCTGCATCTTCCTTCAAAGGATTATATGATCGCCTACATACTGTATGCATCAATAAGGGTTTTCAGTGTGATTTTGAGACCTACAACTCTACTGTATCCATCAATCTCTGTATTTATAACAGTCACCAGTGTCAGTTGTCTGTACACATAATATTCAGCATTACTATAAGAATCAATGTTATGTGGTTTCTGCAGGGCTTGTAACTATTTTTCCATAAAAAAGGGTCAAATTCTGCATTACTTAGGGGAAAAAAATCACATTAACTTCAATGGATGTTTTGCCTGTGTAAAGTTTTCAAGTATTAGCCCAGGATGAGTAGTCACAAAAGTACACATTGGATAATTTCCAACAAGTCATCTTGCTGATGTCCTTTTTGTGATTCAGCATGGAAAATGTGATGTGAAAAGTGAGCATCACATTACCATTAATTGGCATCCCATGTATTTACGAATGGATTTTTTTTTCAATCATTCTCATTGAAAGAACATGGCATGACTGTCAACTGATATTTTGTAAAGGAAACAATTTTGGAAAAAAGATAAAAACAAAACCACAGAGTATCATTTTCTTTTGATGCGTGGTGCCATATCACAGCAATTTAGCTTAATTCCCCTAATAAGAGCCCTGAAGTTGCATACTGAAGTCACAGAAAACTTTAGCAAATGCTGTAACAATGTATAATGATAAAGTATTTTGACTGTTTTAAAAATATATTTAGTTTACAGTTGCTAATAACAATTTACCAAAACATCAGCATTACAATTGGCTTCTTAAGTTTATTATTTTACACAGAGGCCAGATTCGTTCATGCTCCAGAGCTGACACTATATAATTTAATCTTTCTTAAAACAAAATCAGTATCCCTTTCTGGTTTGCACTATATCTTTCTTTCCATGTAACAATCATGTCTTCAAGCTTTTCTGAAAATGATCCTTCTCTCCTATCAAAACCCCTCTCTATGCAAGTATAATTCTGGAAAGCTGTATTTTATTTTGATCTGTTCCTCTTTTTCCTTAGAAGAAAAAAACAAAACAAAACAAAACAAAACAAAAAAAAACCCAACAAAAAACAAACCCTGAAGCATAGACAAGCAAGTGTAATATATTACCTCTGTTGGCTTAGCTGGACAGCAGCAGGGGCTTGTAATAAGGATGTGGTAATACACCACAAGGAATCTGTAGACTCATAAAACCTGACCTTATAAATCTCTACGTTTATCAATTCCATACAGCAGCCACTCCCTGTGGTGGAAGTCTCAGACCAATAAACCTGCAGTTGATAACCATATAATTTATCCTCAGTTTTTCCCCTATCAAGCCAGCTAATCATGCTACATTAATAATGTCTGTAAAAAATTGAAATGTCATTTTAAAATAAAGATACCATCTGATCATTCTCATTATCCTACATACAATTAAAATGTTAAGCAAATGAATTTATATTTAGAGGAAAGCATCCTAGAAATGCTTAATTCATATTTTTGTATCTCCTTTTTTTTAAAGTGCCTTCTCCCATGAAACTGTTTTTCTCTTTACTGGCTTTTATTTAGCTTCCTAAACTAGGCTGGCTTAATAGTTTCTCTCACCGAATGAGACAAATTCAAGAAACAGGGACTTTGGTTCAGGCTGCAAGTATAGTGTAACTGGTGACTATGTCCTCTTTTTTAAGACTGACAGAACATTTAAAAACCTCTGATTCCTGCTTACACATCTTAAGAGCATTAAGAAGCAAACCCTGTCCCAGCACCAAAACAGACTTCAGAAGCTTGGCACCAGGCAGGGAACTCTGCAAGGGACTGGAGTTGGGGGGAGGAGCGATCCTCCATTCAGTCCTTGGGATAGCCTGGCAGCAGAGAGGCAGAAACTGCCTACTGAAGACTCATGACTGCAGTAGGTTGCTCTTTTTGCCCTTCTGGCCATGGTGGGGTGGAGAAGCTGGCAGTGGGAGATGAGGCTAGGCTCATGGTTTACTATTCATATTCCAATAGGGGCCTAGAGGGTCAACCAGGCTGTGTACTGTACGGCCCCACGGCACCATCATCCTCAGTGCAGAGCTCCTGCAGGGCTATGGCTCATAGACGCTCACCATGTATGCCCTTGCCTCTTCTTGCTGTCTTGATTCCTGCAGAGTGAGGCAGGATTTACCCCTAAAAATCAGATTCTACATGCTTTGTGCACTCAGTTTTGGATGGACGAGGGCTGCTGGCTAAGTTCCTACATTTGAATGTAGAAAGTGACTAAACAAACATTCATTAATTCTTTGTTTCCCATGACCATGCCTTCCCACAAAAGGTTTCCATTTTCAGCTACACGCACATGTGATGTGCACCAACAAAACTGCCAGACTAATTATGCTCTTCAGTCAGAAAATCTGGTGACCTAGATGAAGCCTGGCCAGCAAAAGGAGGATGAGTTTGGTTTATTTATTTGATATTCATGATATATTTAAATATGATTGAGGGGCACACCTTCCCACAATGGGCTCAGCTCTCCATATGCTAAATGCCTGTTGGAGTTAATTAGTTTCATATAAGAATAACTGAAAAATCATGCCCAAAATGAGTGATTTGCTCTTCTAGCCCCATAAGAGTTAATAACTGTTATTCAAGTAAATCTTGTATGCTTCAAGAGGAGAAATGACCCTGAGTTCTGTAACATATAAGAAAAAAATATTTATTAACCTTTTACCAATTAACATTAATTTGGATCACATTGAGTGACAAATCACAGTGCAACATGTGATATATTCCTATATCTTACAGGTATCCTGGGAATGCAATTGGCTGGTATGTGTTTAAAAGGGACAGTTTTGTATCCTGGCAGACTCTTAGGTTGAAATGAAACCTTCAAAAATAAATACAATAAAACATCAAAGTCTGGTCTGGGATGTATGGTTATTAAAGGTCCCATGGTACTTTTTCTAAGTATAGGGATTTGTTCTGTGTCCTCAGTGAAGAAATTCCTCTCTTCGCTTATTGCGTTACAATGTTACATGTGTGACTTGGCTGTCATCCTCCACCCCAGAGTAAGCCACACTTTAGTATGTACGTCATGTAGTTTGCAAGGTGCAAGAGGCTATAGAGACTTAAAATGTTACTTATAAATTCATAAGTATAGATGTATTTATTATTAATACTCTGTTCTCCAGTCTGTGGCATACTGACGTGGAGGCAGGGGAAGCCAGGCCAAAGTGGAGTGGGGGTGAGTGAGGCTCTCCTAGCTGGGTTGGAGCTGTTGGTAAGTGTGGGGGGGAGCAGCCTTCACAATGGGCAGAGGGTGGGAGACACAGGGAGGCCCTGGGGGTGCCCATCAGTGCTTCCCTTAACATGTTGAGAAAGGCTGGCCTGGCCCCCTAACTGAGGGGGCGAGGGCTGCCCCACAGAGCCAGCGCTGGGCTGCACTGGGAGAGGTGGGCACCGTGTAATGTGTAAGTGCAGAGTGGGGAGGGATGGAGCTGTGGACCCTAGCCTGCATTTGTACCCCCTGCAAGTTTCTGCCAGATCTCTGCCTGCAGATACGGAACTTCCCTCCCCAGGACAGCTGGGAGGTGGCACTGAGACGTCTCCTGCCTTGTGTGCAGGGTGTAAAGCAGCCACCGCAGAGTGGGGGACAAATGTACGCTTGGCCTCCAGGTGCTGGAGGCCCTTGGTACACCCCAGTCTCTATTGACTGTCCATGGACCATTCCCAGCAATGCTTTTGATAATGATCATTATATTATTCAAGGCAATCTGGGAGAGAATTTGGTCTATAAAGCTTGAATTTAGGTCAGGGGTCTCAAGCCCACAGCCTGCAGGCTCCATGTGGCCCCTAAAGTTATTTCCTGTGAAGGGCTGCCTTGACCCATAAGCAAATGAGGCCCTGGCTTAGGGTGTCATTTACTTAAGGGCAGCTGTGGCACCGTGCCAACACAGGGCAGGCCAGCCCAAAAGCCGGACCCCCTTCTACTCTCACCACTCCTAAAATCAGTCACTCTCCCCTGGGGGCGGAGCAGGTTGGCCCATGGGGTGGGCCCTGGTCTCTTGCCCTGCCTCTGGGCTGCCCCGTCCCATCCCACCCCTCGGAAGGAACAGCCGGCCCAGAGGTGGGGTGAGAAAACAGAGCCCAGCCTCTGGGCTGGCCTGCTTTGTCCCTGGGCCAGCTGTTCCCCACTCTGGGGTTGGGGTCAGCCGGCCTGAAGCGCAAAACCGAAAGCCAGCTCAGGGCACCAAAGTCTAGTTCCTGTGGCCCTCCACAATGCTTAGAATGTGTCAGATAATTGATACTGCAAAACTTAAAGTGTGTTTACTTATTTACTCTTTGTTTTCCTGATGATACCTCCATCTTGAATGGAAGTAATTCTTTATTACTTTTGCTATACATATGTTACTCTTCATTTTTTCATTTTGACTGTACTTTGTATCATTGTATGAAAAGATTTCAGTGGTGTGGCCCTCGGGCTAATATACTAGTCCTCATGTGGCTCTGGTGGTGATTTGAGTTTGAGACCCCTGATTTAGGTGAATAGTTCTTTTGAAATTAATGGAACTAATCTGCACCAGACAGGGCAAAGTCTGTAGCTTGTACATATGGGAATCGTCACATTAATTTCAGCCAGCCAGATTATAGCTTTGTTTTAGAGTTTCTTTACACAACACCAGCACCACCCAACCAAAAAAGGTGTGTTCTGAATGTGGCCAAGTAACTGCTAGTAAAAATATTAGCGAATACACAAGAAGATGCCTTTAACTTAGGTTAACAGTGGGAGTTATAGCCTATAGGCAAGCCTAGGGTGGAACTCAAGCTTCTAACACAAATTGGAAGCAAGGCTGCTGTGTCTTCACTGCCATTTTAACCTAAGGTACCCAAGTCAAGCTAACTCAGATGAGTTAAGAACTTCTGCTGCTGTGGAAACATGCCCATCCTCAGCTTATTGTGTGAGACTGAACTACCACGCTGCATCTGTGGTCTGACTTCAGTGGTGGAGCAAATCACAGCTCCTGTTCTCTGGATCATCCCTTCCATCTCCAGAAACGTGGTCATGAAGAAGCCAGAGAAGAAGGGGGAGCAGCCAAACCCCTGCTTCGAGTCTAGTACAGTGGCCAGTGGACCTGAACAGTTGGGTGGGGGGAAAGTCTCCTAAACCCTGTAAAGAGTTGAACAGTTGATTTCCTCCTGAGAGCAGTGGGGGAGAAAGGAGGAATTGTGGCTCTTTAAAACAAAGTTCATTCCTGGGTGAATGGCTGGGGAAGCAGCCTCAATGAAAGCTGGGCCACCAGGCTTGGTTCAGTTCTATGGGTTCCCACTGATTTTTAGGACCAGATTTTGTGAGCAGTATTGGCATTCAGCGTCTTGCAGGATCAGGCCCTTAATGGTTAAGTGGTTGCAGAACTCTGGACCTACGACTGGATTCATAGTTGTATAACGTTGCAGACGTGTAACCTGATTGTAGGCAGACAGAGTATGAAGCAAACAGTGCGTGCTAAAGAAAATGGTCTAAGGGCAAAACACCTACATTAAAAACAAACAATCCAAACAGACACATCTATCTGTATTTTATGCAGGAAAAGAGTTAGCAGCTGTTTTCAGGAAATCAATCCAACCTGACTATTAAATCACTACCAAGAGTAACCAAAGTAATAGCAATGGCAGTCTAATATAGTTCTCTTTCTAGGATCTTTTCCCCCAAAGGCAACCAGAAAAGCAAAAGCAGACACTTCTCATTTTTCTGCCTCATGGCAATTGCAATATATATTGTTTTAAGATTATTTTTATCTTTACTTTTATGCAAATTTGTAGTAAAAATTTACCATATTCTAATATCTAACTCAAGTGATCATTTTAAAAATTTGTTTTAAGACTACATTAACAAAGCATGCTTAAGAAAATTATGCGATGATATCCCAGACCTATTGAAGACAAGGGTGGAAGTTTTTCCATAAATTGAAGTAGGGCCAGAATTTTACCCATGAAATTTACTAAATGCATTTTTTATTAGTGGAGTATGATAAAGCAATTCTACATTTAATTGACACATCTCACAAATGATTTATAAATAGTATGTTTTAAACAAGTTTACTGTCTGCCAGAAAGTATTTTTCATGATGTTAATATTTGGTGTTGCTCTTTATCAAGTCTATCATAAAAATGAGACTGGATTGAAAATGTATGCCAGATTAGTGGAAACTATTATTTCTAGTGTATAATGTAAGATGGTAAATTGCAAAAACTGGACTGATGCTACATCTCCACAGAGTTGATGTATTTTCTTATTATACAGTTTATAGTCTGGATCCTGCAATAAATTTTGCCCTGACAGATCTTATTACAAGATCAGGTCTTAAGCATGCATGCTTACGTACCAAATACTTGGGGTGAAATTGTGGCCTCACTAAAGTCAGTGACAAAACTCTGATGTCAGTGGGGCTGGGATTTCATCCTTGTGTGCTGATAAGGAGGGGAAAAGCCACTGTCTTTGGCTCTGAGCCTGCAATTTGTTATGGAAGGAGGGACTTCTGCACCTGTGTGCTGCTCCATTTGTTTAAGTGGGACTCAGCCCATGTGAATGAGAGAGGGCCATTTTGTGGTATAGTGGGGAGAACACTAGATTAGGATTTAGAAGACTTGGATTTTAATCCCACTGCTCCTACTGAATGATTGTGGGTAATCACTATACTCTGTTTTTCCATCTGTAAAATGGGGGTAATGATACAGACCTCCGTTGTAAAACATTTTATGCTCTTTATTAGCCCCACGTCTGATGAAATGGGATTTCCTCCCACAAAAGCTCATGCAATAAATTAATTTGTTAGTCTTTAACTGCCACAGGACTCCTTGTTTGTTTTACTGTACTAGATTAACATGACAGGTCCTTTGGAACTTCATGGTCTATGAATAAAAAAGTGCTATATAACAAGTAGTAGTATTGTTATGAAAAAGAAAAACCAATTGTATAGATGTGATTTTTATATTCAGAAAATCATAAGAAACATGTCATAGGTTAAATCTTCATTCTGATTATTACTAAATGAATTTTATAATCATTGAGGTACTTTGCAATGAATATATTTCCCATAATAACATTTAATATGTACAAGTTTGTACAGTGCCCATTGGGAAAGAGTGTAACTGTGATGAGGCCTTAGATGAATAATAACAAAAAGATTTAGTAGCTGTGCAATCTGCGGATGGTCTGTTAAAGCAAATAATCATTATGTGCTATCTCATTGGTAAATTAAGCCGACTACTAGAAAAAATTAACTAGTTGCTATTCCTTTCACGTGTCATGACTTTTGTAATTTATGACCAGGGTGTGTATAGCTTTGAACAGGTTCCCTTGTTTTGCACAAACCTCAAGCCCTGTTCAGAGGGTACTTAACCATGTTCTCATCTTTAAGCATGTGCTTACGTTTCATTGAATACAAGAGCATTTAAGCATGCATTTAAAGTATACACTTAAGTGCTTTGCTGAATTGGAGACCAGAGGAAAAGAAATATCTGGCCCTGTCGGTTTTATTTTTAGGGAATAGGTGACAAACTATATGCTAATTCTGAATTGGATCATGAACCTGCAGTCTAGCCCATTTTTGGGCAAGCTCTGGACCATGTCCACAGGCAGACTGTGACTTAGGGCTTGGCTACATTGTCAAGGGCACCTCCAATAGCATTGCAATGGTTGTCCAAATTTGATTGAGCACCTGTAAAGACAAACTCAGTAGAACCCAGAGTTAGCTGGAGATTGACTTAAGACCTACCTGGCACGTAGCGTAGTGCTGATTTAGTGGGAAGATGTTTTTCTGTCAACTCAGCGCTGTGGGTACCCTATGGTGAGTAGATGTTAAGCAGTAAAAGAAAGATACACAAGTAACTTGCATATCTCCCTTTGACGGGCTCTGAAATCCCCCTGAGGTATAGACCGGCCCTTTGGAAGTTGGAATTTCCCTCCTAGTTCCCTCATGGTTCCAGTGAGGAAGTAAGTGGTGACAGGTCTGTACCTATCACATTATATAGTCCTGAATGCATTGGCATAATGACCACACTGGGCAGATTAGGAGAGGAGCCAAGACTGTCCCCTCTCCAACCCTTTCTGTCCAGATGATTGCACAATGCTGAGACACAGCATCTCTTCAGAGGCTGTTTCCCCCAACCATGAAAGAAGCAGTGGTGCACTGTACAAGTGCAAAAGGGTTCCTTTTCCTCCTCTCTGCTCCCTGGAGCCAGTGTGCATGATGGACCAAGATCTTGTAAGCAAACACTGTGGGTATAGCAATCTGCACCATAAGATGTCAAATAGTCATCTGGTTGAGGTGTGAAATCTACATATTTTCTAAAATATTAAAGCTATCAATCCCTTTTCTGTTCTCCAAAAGTGCTTCCAAAATTTAATTGGGTAGGACTGAATTCTAATGGACTCTTGTTTTGTCTCTTTTTTTAAGCAACATTGTGAAGAAAACTGTTGTACCCAAAGATAAAAGAGAGGTTAGCTCCATTTCATGAAAGAAAGTATTTAATTCAGATGAATGTACTAAGTTACTCAGCATATTTCTGTAGGATCTGCATTTTATCCTGTTTTAATTAACTCATTTCTAAGCTTTCAAACTTGTACAAAAATATTTTATTGGAATTGCATTACTATTGTTTTCCTTGGGAAGGCAGCCTATAATCATCCTGATATTATTGTAAAGCCATCACTAAGCAACACGCTTTGGTATTTGTATACGCTTTTGTCCTCTACCTTCTCCCAATCCAAATGCAGACATTTGCATTTGCTGTTAAAATATTATGGATGCTGACACCAGTTTAGCCACAAGACCTGGTGTTAGACTGGCTCTAATTGATTTAATTATTCATAATTGCTCAGTTGGGGCTTATGAGTACTTCAGCATGATTAAAGAGAACATACAAATCTGCAGCTAACGATGTGTTCCATCATAATTTACAACTGTGAAGTTGATAGAGCTAAATTGTATAGACATAGTACATATCTACTCCTGTTTTAGAAAGAATGAGATTTCAGACCTAGCCCCCCAAAAATGAAAAACAAGCAAAGAAACTAACAAACAAAACCCAACCAATTACCCCCCCCCAACCTTTATTCATAAAAATAAAGCTTAAAGAATGGTTGGGAAAACTTTGAGTCTCTTTTCACTTGTCTAAATAAAAACCCTACTACATAAACTGATCTATTTTGTAGTGCCTATGATTGCACTGTAATGCATTTCCTTTTGTTGTCTTCTTTTCATTTAGCTGCATTTACTAATGTGGTGCTAAAACTAAAGTGGCGTTATTTTATTTGGAAAATATTAAGGCATTTGTGGTTGCACAAATATAAAAGTAACTTCTGTCAACATGATGCATCACAATGATCACACACAGTGGTTTTCTAAATTGTCACCGAACATTTTTTCATAATTAGTTCAAGGCCAGTGATTTAAACAATGTGGTGTACATTTTATGAGACAATACCCTTAAAATTAATGTTGAGGGACAACAGTGTCTTTCTTGTGTTTGGACAGTGGCTTGCACATTGCGAATGTTATTGGAATACAGTGTTAAATAATTCTGAAAACTGGGATTTCTTGTATTCTTCAGTAACTAGATGGCTTTTTAAAAAGGGTTTAATTTTGAATGGAAGTGTATCTTATTTTCCTAAAGTGTATGTCTGAGGAGAACACACATGCACAATGGTACAATACAAATGATAAACTTTTTTTTAGAAGTATATAATCATGAAATTAAGTTCAGAGTTTCTGCTGAATTCACTTGAACTGGACTGCCAGACAGAGTGTGAGCCTTTTTTACAGGGTTAGGTTCAATTTGATGTGAAATAATGCAAACTAGAAAGGATAACATTCTTATCGTAATATTAGAAGTGATGTGGGTTTGTGTGGAACAAACCCTAAGTGGTAACATGGCATTAACTTTATATAGGGCTTTGTATTTTTAACCCCTCTGAACAACCCAGAAAGAGTATTCCCATCCCCCATAATAACACAGAATGGTTTGGCGGACCTCAAGATAGACACAACATGTGGCAGTTAGAACTGAAATGTATTATCAGAAGGATGTAATTACAATTATTTATTTAAGCTGGTTCTGAACCAGAGAATTCTGATATGAAGCTGGAGCCAGTAAAGGCTTGAAAAACTACTGACAATAAGCAATTCTTCATGGAACAAAACTATTACAATAGAAAGCCTTTGATCTTGCCTGTCTCCTGTTGCCAATTGAACTTTGTCACCATGCACTGTCATCCACAAGGGAGCACTTTTGAATTAAGCAGTCTACAGCAATTTAGTCTGTTCCAGCTTTGAAGTACCAACATCAGTCAGGCCAGTACTAACTTTTTTCATTAAAATTTTTTTTTGAGTTCTCTTAGGAGTTGTGCAGCCCTGGCATTTAGATAGCTAAAGTCAAGAAACCGAGGCACTGAGACATCAAAAGCAATAGGGGCCCCTAAAATACAAATGTGAACAATCATTAGGCTCTAATGGTGCACTTCATTAATGTCCACTTCAAAGCAAAAGTTTACCGACTTTGGGATTGACTAATTTACACATTGTGGAAAATGCTGCCAGCCATGCGTGCAACCACTAAATGTTTCTGAAATAAAGAGAAACGCCCTCTTCCTTCAGAAATCAGGAACTGCAAACTGAGCCTTTAATTGCAAGATGGCTTTCCATCTGAATTGGAATGGGTCCCCTGTCTAGTTCATAAATCACCAAAGCTGTGTGTAGTTATCACACAGATGCCAGTGAGCACCATTTTGCAAATTCCTATTCCCCCTTCCCTCCCACTTCCAGCTGAGATTATTAATTATATTTTTCTTTCGCAAATGTTAATCTGTTTGGAATGTTCCTTGACAGGGACAAAAATACTCTAAAGTTCTGAAGTGACTTAGGAGCCTAAGTCCCATTTCTGAAAGTGACTAAAGCTCTCAGAAGCCAAAAGTCTAACTGAAAGTCAAGGGGACTATAAGTAGGCATACAAGTCAATCACTGCAATGACAGGGCTAGGTGCTGCAGATGTAGTGATGTAACGTAGACAAAAAGGGTTTTCATGTTGGTGTAGGTAATCTGTTGCTCCACGAGGTGGTATCTAGACTTCTTCCATCCACCTAGCTGTGTTTACACCGGGATTAGGTTGCCCTAGCTATAGAGCTCATGGCACAAAATTTTTCATAGCCCTGAATCTTGTAGCTAGGCTGACCTAAGTTTTAAGTGTAAACCAGGCCTTGGGCTCATAAATGTCTACATCAATTTTGAAAATGGAACTTAACTGCTAAGGTGTTGTCTACACACACAAGGTGTACCATTTTAAGTACAGCTATATATTTAAAGTGGTATGACCCCCCCCAACACCCCAGACATAAATGGCAACTTTATACTGATATAACTGCATGCACACTAGAAGTTTCACAGCATAACTATTATTTTTTAAAAATCACACCATTAATTGATACACTGGTCCAAAAACTGTGTATAGCTCACACTTTCTGAAAATGTTATACAGACACTTCCCTAGGCCTGGTCTACATTGTCAGGGCAGTTGATGGGATCACCCATCAACTTACTTATGGTGCCATGCCTCAGCATCTTTACTGCACTGCATTGACAGGAGATGTCCTCTGGACAATGCATACTTATTCATTTTCTGGGGGGTGGATTAACGGCATTGACTGGTGAACACTTTTGGGATTGATTGAGCAGCTCTCCAGTCTGCTCAGTTGATCCTGCTGCATCCATCTGTGTAGCCCTGCGGAGCCCCGGCAGTGTAGACATACCCTGAATCAAAGTACGCAGTGCTAACAAGCAGGTTTATACCATACTTTGTTCAAGCTAAACAATTTGCAAAGATTTCTGAGATTTTGTGATTTTTCAGATTGTGATCAATTGAGTTTGACACAGAGGTCAGTGTAGCCCAGGAAAAGTGATATTGAGGATTTAATAATAGTTTGTTGATACTGTTATGCTAAATATAATTTGTCCTGGTCTACGCTAACCACTAAGTCATGACAGTGTCCTGCCATTTAACTTTAATGTTTCTAGTCTTTTTCAGACAATCAAATCTTGTAAAGTAGATGAGCCCCACAGGAACTATAAGAGATCAGCACCTTTGAAGAACAAGCCATTGGTTTTTCATTAGCAAGAGAGTTGAAAATAGCCAGCTAAAACAGTATTTGGACAAAGTTGTCAGAGATCCACACTTATTCATACATTCTTGGAAAAGAAAAACTATTAGACTTGGAGTGGCCAAAATACATAGAGATGGTTGCCAGTTGATCTTAAAAAAAAAAAAAAAAAAGTAAAAAATTGTAACTCTTCTGCTTTGCATTTCAACTAACTTCCTTAATTATAGAAAATATTTAGCAATTACCTCCTCTTTGCAACATTTCAGTAAAAGTTCTGCCTTCATGCCTGGCAGGGAAGCTGACTTGCCATGGGCAAGAATGGCAAAAAGAAGAAGAAAAAAAAAAACCACTTAGCAAACCACAAATTTCAGAGACCTAGTCACATCTGCATTTTATCAGCTTTTTCCGGATAGTATTACACCAAACAATTGTCTGCAGATCGGTAGACAGCTGAGACTTTAAAGTGCTGAATTACTGAGAAAATGCTAGAGATAAAAAACAGCACATGTATCCTATCAGTGTAATGAAACCAACCTGCTGTTAGCGCCATAGTGCCTTAGTTCTAAGTACCCTGTAGAGGAACGGAAGGCTTTCATTTAACTCTTAAGAGGAAAGTAAGGGAGAGAAGAGTAAAGGTCATCTAATACGAGCCTTAATCACGGAACTGAAATACTTTCAGATATATGAAAGGAGGAATGCTTGGTGTTCAAAATAAAACACACAGAGCAGACAACGAGAGGGTGCCTGCTCATTCTGAGGCTAGCATTTCCTGTTGGACATTCCCAAGTTTTTACCTTGATGTCAGCTGGAGTTACACATCCATGGAACACAGCAAAGGGTGAAATTAAAATCAAACATCTAAGTACTGGGATTCTGCGCCATAAAGAATTAATTCAATTGACTCGTAAACTCTCAAACAGAAGGTAAATTCAGTAGATCAGCCAGAAGGCAATTTTGAAATGAATAATGGATATTTCCTGATTTGAGCATGGTTATTATGCATCAGGGTAACTACCTAGTGGTAGATGTTTAAGTGGAAGTCGTGTTTAGAGATCCAAAATGGGGAATCCATGGGCTCCTTAGCCATGAAAACGGTTTGTTGTAATATTTCTTTCTCTTTATTGTTTGACTTTGTGTAATGATTGCGGTGTGGATTATAGCTGAGCTATGACTGCTAATCCTAGCTGAGCATAATGTTTAGGCAGATGCCAGAGGCAGCTTTACTCATAAAAGACCCAATCCTGCTCCATTGAAGTTAGTGGTAAAACTCCTAGGATGTGTTCACAGAGGACTTTTATTTCGAAACAACACTGGTTGTTTCAAAATAAAAGTCCCTATGTCCAAATGACGTTTTCTTGTTTCGAAAGGAGGGAGCTCCTCATTTTGAAACAAGAGCCCTCCTTTTGAAACAGCTTAAACCCATTTTGCTGTCGAAAGGAGGCTTATTTCAAAACCAGTGGTTTTGAAATAAGCTGTTTGGACATGTTATTTCGAAACAACCCTTGTTTCGAAATAACAAGGACCCTCCCCCCAGGGTGCATAGCACCCTGTGGGGACCGTCCCATCTCCCCTCAGCACCCTGACCAGGGATCAGCACCCTGGCCAGGGTGCTGAGGGGGGTGCAGGGGGTCAGAGGGTGCCCCAGCCGGCTTCCCCCCACTTCACCTTGCTGGGAACAGGGGGGGATGGGAGTCTCAGCCCCCTTCACTGCCCCTACCCCCAGCAAAGGGAAGGAGGGGGTAAGCCAGCTGGGGCTGCTCCCAAGCCCAGGGTGCCTCGCCCCCCGGGCTTCCTCCGCCCCCCCCCCCCCCGCACGGCTCTTGCTGGGCGCGGGGGGGCTTCCTCCGGCACGGGGGGGTTCCTCTGCCCCCCCTGCGTGGCTCCTGCCAGGCACGGGGGCGCTTCCTCCGCCTCCCCCGCGTGGCTTCTGGAAGCCACCCCTCCCCGTGCTGGAGGAAGAGCTCCCGCGCCCAGCAGGACCCGCGTGGGGGGGCAGAGAAAGCCCCCCTGCACCCAGCAGGGGCCGCGGGGGAAGCTCCCCGCCTGAGGCCGGACCCGTGGGGGGGGGGCAGGAGGAGCTTCCCTGCCCCCTGCAGAGGTGGCGGGGGGGTAGGGGGAGCCCCCCTACACCCGTGGCTGGAGCCGCAGGGGGCAGCAGAATCCCGGGGGCGGGGCTTCCCTGGCCCAGCACAGGGCCTCCCTCCCCGTCCCCTCTCCTATTTCAAAATAGCATGTCACACTGGCCATGCTATTTCGATTCCCTCCTTTTCCCTTATTTCGAAAACACTTTTTTTTTTTGTTATTTCGAAATAAGGTGTTTCGAAATAAGGCTTTATTTCGAAACAGGCTTGTTTCGAAACAAACACTTGTGCGTGAACATAGCCCTAGAGTGAAATCCTGGTCCCCTTGAAGTCAATGGGAGTTTTGCCACTGACTTCAATGGAGCCATGTTCTTAGCCTCGAGACCTCCCACGGGCATAGAATCAGCCCTGCAGTGACTGCATGAAACAGAGATTCTTATTTTCATTATTTAATATTTTCTACTACAGCAGCACACAAAAGCTCCAATCAGGATCTGTGCCCCTTTGTACTAGTTGCTGTACAATCACAGAGTAAATATGGTTCCTTCCCTTCAGGATTTAAGGACATCAGGACAGGAAGGATGAAAGAAAGGGAAATAAATGTAAACAATTTTCGTGTTCATATACTTTTACCTTTTTGTTAGCTTTGTAATTCAATACATAAACATCAACTTTCCCGAAATGTTCTGTGTCATGACACTTCAGCGTGATGGTTCCCAAAGAGCCACTGCCTAAGGTCGCGAGCAGAGTGCATTTCCTTTGGGCTAAAAAAACGGTGCAGGCTCCTTGCTGTAGCCAAGGACATGGGAGATCTGTGTTGCCCTCTTTGTAGTAGGGAGCACAGCAATGTCCCTAGGTGCTGGAGCCAGAGGGAGGGGAGAACTGATCTTTCATTCCCTGGGATGCAGAAGGGAGCCACTGCTTAGAGCTGGGGAACAAGGTGGAGCTTGCAAGGCTACAGAATGAATGCAGTTTCCCTGCTGCAACCAGGGAGATCAGGAGATCAGTGAGGAGGCAGCCTCCTCACTGAATTCCTTCCATCTGGCTGCCATGGGATGGGGGGCTGGTGGTAAAGACTGGCCCTTCACTGTTGTAAAAATGATACCTGTAGCCCTTGAGCCAAAAAGGCTGGGAACAACTGCACAGTGGCTGAGTTTGTTGCGTGGAGGTGACCCATTGCTGAAAAAACCTGGCCCCTGGCTGCTGAAACACCTCTGGCCATGGGGGTTTCTTCCAGTCACAGGTTGCCTTTGCAGAAACCCACAGAAGACAGCAGCGGCAAAGGCTCTGGGAGTCTCCCTGCTGCTTTTTGTTTTTAAACATGGCAGTGGCGGAGGGGGGTTTACTGCTCCTGGATTTCTCCACCACAGTGGAAAGTCTCTGGGAGGGGGCTTCTGTGGTGGCAGCCTGAACATTTTTTTATCTTGTCAGTGGAGGGAGTGGTGTGTTGTGCACTGTTTGGTAAGCTCCCGATAGGGTTGCAACTCATCAAGGGTTGAGAATTCCTCCCTTGGGCATTGTCTCCAACTGACCCTCATTTAGCCAGTTAAAGCTGGCTGATATTTGTAGGTGTTGTGACAGAAACATAGAGCAAAGATTTGGAGAAAAGAGATTCAGGCAAGGTATTGCATGTATAAGGGGTAGTGTAGAAGAAAGCACAGAATTATTTGGAGGGGAATGAAGAAGATGGCAACTGAGGCAGGCATTGCTAGCCATGAAATTTTTAGTTAAAGGGTGTCTTTTATATGCCTTACCCCTAACAATGTGAACATTAAGGTTCTTCATGATCATAATAACTGATATTCTAATTTAAAGAGTGTTTCCCACTGAGCCTTTAGACAGTGACACCACATTTTATACAACTATATCTACATTCTTGGAACTGGGCACACCCGAGATGCATAACCAAGGCATTTGGAAAAGGAAATGAGGAAGTGCAAAACCACTCACTTTGTGCATTTCAAGTCAATTTCATTTTTAAGCTACTCTGCTGTGCAACTAAGTGTGAAACTGAGGAAAATTAATAAAACCTATAATTTAACTGTATTGGCACATTTTTATTGGCATACTCAGTGAAACATAGTGGAGAACTATAGTTTGCAAGATTTGTTTTTAACTCCATGTTCAAATATAGGGTCCTTAATAGGATGTGCAAATCTCACTTAAGAGCTTATTTAGGCATTCAAATATGAGATCAAGATGTCATATACATACCATTTGGTAACTGAAAATTGGGATCCATCCATGCTGAAAGCTCACTTCTGTAAACCTGGTGGGATTCATCTTTTGCAGTATCTTAGAGCTTGCTTTGTATCAGTGAAAGAATAGTCTTGTTTACAAATTCTACACAAGGTGGCTAGTCTGTGCTAAAGGAACTATAAGATTAGAGGAATGTTAAAAGTTGGGTAACTTTAATTCAATCCTATAAATACATAAATATAGAAGATTTTAAGTAACTTTATGGGACAGTAGAAGTGTGAGACTGTACTCGATCTATATATTATGGTTCCAAAGAAGAACAACTAAATCAATCCCATCAATATATAGATATAGAAGATTTTAATTTTGTTTACAGAGCTAGGATTTCAAAAGCTTCCAAGCAATAGTGCATGTCATTCACTTATTGTTCCAATTCCATTCTTCTTTAATACTGATTGATTTAAAAGGTTGTCTTTCATTTAAAAGCTGTTTTCATTTAGTTTTCATCTTTCTGTCATGTTCCAAATGAGATGAAATTGAATTACCCACAAGTATAAACAGAAGAGTTTTTATTTTTGTCATTGGTTATCCCCCAAGGACTGCAAATAAGCATCTTTCATTCCTTCCACCTCTGATCCTGAGACCACTCATCAGGCGGGTGTGACCACTGACCATGTCAGTCCTTCTTTAGCCCATCTTGTTCTTTGTGCCCCAAGATTAGATTATTAGATTCTGTGGCCAGAAGAGACCATCACGATCATCTCATCTGACTTCCTCAACATTGTATGGCACAGAACATTACCCACCCTCTCTTATAGTAGGCCTGTAACCTCTAGCTGCATTCTGAAGTTCTCAAATATTGATTTAAAGACTTCCACTTACAGAGAATACACCATTTACTCTAGTTCAAAGTATAATCAGAATGTTGTGTCCAGTAAAGGGAAGGGCTAAGCACACATACAAGCACCACAGAGGTGGAAATACAAATGGAAAGGACATAGTACAGCATGTAAAATGAAGCATTCTATACATCTGCAAAAAGGATAGAAGTGAAGGTCATACAGAAGCAAAGAGACCTGTGTATTGCTCAGTGCCATGCCACAGTATGATGAGAACCAGACACTTCAGATTGGGAACTGACAAATGATCAAAAGATATTGTCCTTAATTTTGTATTAATGTGTGTGTATTATATCCACTTCATTTTCTTTGGATCACATCACGTAAATCCCTGAGGCTGGACATCTTCATTTTTATCCTTTTGCTACAACTTTCAGTTACTGTTGCATTCTCAAACCTGCTTACACTGAGCCCATTGCCTTATGCAGTGCTGTTCTTTGCATGATATCATACCACTTAGCCCCATGTGCTCATCACAGCCAATGCACTTTCATTTTTATGATAATTTTCTTACCTTAACTATCACTGCACATCATGCAAAGCACTGGGTTGTTTGGCCTTTCTATACGAGATGGTGTGCCTGTGACTACTGGCATATTATTCTCTTGAGAAAGTCAGGTCTTGGCTTGTATATGTTAAATTTTCATCTCAGCATGAAAAAATTGAAAATAAAATCCCTTAAAATAAAACAAACACTTGGGAGGTCCAAAGGTCAGTCTAACCCATTTTGAAATAATGTCAAGTTGCTGTAGGTCAATACTCTTGACTTTATAGCTTTTAAACTGTCTTTTTAATAGTAGAGTACTTGCATCTTCCTTAAGGACAAACTGTGAAAATACAGCTTTTTGTAGCAGCTTATGAGAAATGGGATGACAGATCCTGCAAATACTTGATACATGTCAGGGCTATTGGCACTTCTTTGATAAGCACTTTTGGCTTTATACAGAGTGGCTAGAGCAAGGCAATTATTTAACCAGATTTGCTGAACTATTACTCTAATTTTCTTTATCATGTATCATTTTAGAGAATCAGCTAGCAAATTGTTTTCCTTCCAAGACAGTTAATTTAGGTTTGTAATTGAATAGCATATTCTTGAACACGATAGTGAGTGTCAAGAGCTCCTTGTAGAGTCTCTCTTTCATCTTGAACGGGAAGGAATCAAAACTAATCTGTGGGATTTTGAACAATTGTGTACCAAGGGTCTGTGGCAGCCAAGGCCAAGCCAATATTTGTTCCTTCCCTGTCACTCAGGGCAGGAGCTATCCTGGCAGCATCCCACAGGTGCCTCAGGTGGGGGTGGGTGGGTAGGTGTCTGTATCCGTGGAGCTGGAGCAGGAGACAGAGGCTTGGTGGGTGCCACTGCAGGCTTGGCTCTGCTGTCCAGTGTGTGGTGCTCACACTGAATGCTCATTGCTCAGGCAGGTGAGATTTGCAGGGCCAGCTTTGTTCTGTGTTTTTGCAGGAGAGGCGGCGTTAATACAGAAAGTTCCACATGCAAAAAATTGCTTGCCCTGTTCTTGTTTGTTTGCTTGTTCTTTTAAGATGCAAAGTCACATTTGAAGATTCAGGATATGCTTCCCCCCTCCCCTCTTCTCTCTTCCCTGCTGAGCACAGTGGCCTTTACCATTGCTTGCCACAAATAGGGCAGTCAGGGACTGTGGTGGTGGGGGATCAGGGGAGCAGAGGATGGTCACAATTCTAACCCTGTCCTTCCTCCCTGATTTCTTCAGGGCTGGAGGCAGCTTTTTTCAACCTCAGCATCTGCAGCAGGAGACTTGGAAGGAACGCCCACTTAAAGCCCACCCTCCACCCCAGCTCCAGGAGTCCCCATAGCTAACACCCTTCCTTACTTGCCATATTGCAGTGCTGAAGGAAAATCCCCATCCCAGCCAGGTAGGTCAGGGAACTTGGAAGCCCTGGCTGTGTCTGGGCTGGGGTCGTCTATCCTAATGCCTTTCAAAAAAAGAAATCATGGGTTAGAACCCAACTGAATTAGGTGTCAGAAAAGATGGTGATGGGAGTCATGTGAGAATCTTAATAGAAATGGGGAAAATCCCAAACAGACCTGGATAGCATGTGCATAAACATGTGAGAAAATGTAGCCAGTCCATGTCTGTTAAAGTACAGAAAGAAAATCTTAATGGCATTTATGTATGTATATAACACACACACAAAAAGTATACATATGTACACATATATAATCTATCTATGTGGCATTTCTTTAGCAAAATATTTGTTTCTTTATATATAGTGATTCAAATACATGGATTATTTAAAATCAGGTGAACATTAGCCCCCAAAATATTTAGTAAAAGTCAAACTCATTGTGACCTGGGCCTCCTAGGATAAACTTCTGAATATGCCAAATTCAGGGCAAGCTGCAAAACCAAGGGCTAAACCCCTAAGCCACTGATGGGTGGCACTTAAACCAGTCTCCTAGTCAGTAATGAAACATGCTTCTGATTCCCCACTTTGGTCATCACCAAGCATAACAAAATAGAAACAGCCTCCTTTATGCACATCAGCTCCTATGGTCCCCCCTAGCCACTGGGTCTCTTAAAGAAATAGGTTCTCCTGACCCCAAAGGGTCAGCCACATCTCCCAGAACAATATTGGCTTGGATCTTACCCAAAATACCACACTGCCAGCCAATCCTTTAGTAACTACAACTAAAAGTTTAATCTAAAAGAAAACAAAATATGAGAGATGTTAAAGGGTCAAAGTGAATCATACATAGAAATGATTTTGAGTCCACAGGAAGCAGGCCCTTGAAGAATATGTAGTTTGCAGGTTAGTCCAATTCCACTGGTATGCACCCAGCATCTGGGTGGGTCTCAGTCCTTTGTTCAATCCCAAAAGAATAGTTCCAGAGGAGGGCATTGGTTGCAGACAGGCTGAAGACTAAAGACAAAATGGAGATGGGACTATTGCCTTTTATCCCCTTTTGCTCTCCCACGCTCTGAGTCCTTGCCAAATCAAAATGGAGTTGAGTCACATGGTCAGTCTGGGTGACTGGTAAAACAGGTTTCTTTCTAGGCCCACTGCAGCTGGGAGTCCTCTTAATCAATGGGCCATTAGGATGACAAGAGTTTTGCAGACACCCAGTCTGTGATTGCTTGGACTCTAACTTGGAGTACAAATAAAACAAATGCATTCCTAATATCTTTTACAGATATGATACCTACATATAAACCATATAATGATTCCTAGCAGATTACATTTCTGTTGATACCAAACATGCTATATCACATATGGATTATTGCAAATATGAAATATTAGTATGAAAGATAACCATAAACAGTCCGCTGGACCCAGACAGCATCACACTCATGACATGTGCTATATGTTCTCAAGTTTCTACCATAATCTGTATTCTTTTTATTTTGGATAAAATATTTGAAATCTTGTTCTATTGCATAAAAATCTTCTTTTTTTTCCCTTTACTTGTTTAGGGCATACATGGCCTAACTGAAGAGCTATGAAAGAGCCTATTTAGTCATCCTGGCCATCTCAGAATTTAACCTAAGAAGCAATTGTACATATTTATCAAAGTAGTGGTAATTATTTTAAAAAATATTTCTGATGACAATACTCTGAGCAACTGACCAATTTTAGATGCCAGGCTAATTGATTGGGATTTTTTTCTGGTTCCCATATTAATGTCTTTTTGTCTTTTTCTGGAGTTTGTCCTGCCATTGTGATTTGTTCTTATCCCAGTTGGGTAAACCTTGATTTGTTGACTCTTCAATTTTTTTGTCATCTAACCCTTTTCGGTTCTGCATCTTTCCTTTCTCATTCATGAGAAGAAGTAATATGGTAAACCTCCAAATTTCCAGTAAACTCTTAGAATATGTTGGGGCCAGCTTTTTGTTCCAGACAATGGAGAAAGTGGCCTGGAGACAGCCATTTTAGACTTGATTCTGACCAACAGATGGAATCAAGGTGAAGGTGGAAGGCAGTTAGAATGAACAGGATCGTGAAATGGTAGATTTCATAGTTCAAATGAAAACAAGAAGTGAGAATAGCAGAATAAGGACAGTGGACTTCATACAAGCAGACTTTAACAAACTCAGACCTGGTAAGTAGGGTTCTATACATGAACAGTGGGTGAAGCTTCCCCTCAGGAAAGCCAGTTCCCAGTCCATCACATCCACCCACGGTCCTGCCTACACTCCAGTCTTACTCTTCCTCAGGCCCTGCCCCTCCCCTACTTGCTGAGTGCCTCTCTCTTCTCCTCTTAGCCTGCTGCTGCTCACCACATCCATCGTCTCGCTTGCCCCTCCCAACTTCTCACATCCCTTGGGGCCTCACTGCCTCTCCCCCAAGCCAAGCTTACTTACTTATGCACCATGCAGTTTCCTGGGCAGCGGAGGATGTGGTATCTGCTAATCAGCTTCCCACATTCATCAGAAATCTCCCTGGGGTGTCCCAAGGACCTGGCAATTATGGTCCATCCATAATTTCACCCAGAATGACCTGTTCACTTGGCATAGCCTACAATACTGGGACTGTAAAATGTAAGATTCCTTAGTAGAGTATTTAATTAAAGCACCTGGTTAAATACAGATTCTACAGGGTAGGAAAGATAGATACATTGCCAAGTCTTCAGCAGATATCATATTGTACAATTGCTAAAATTACTAGGGGGAAAATAAGATCTTTTGTTTAGTGCACACTAATTGTGAATAGAAAACATTAAAATAAGCAGTTTCCAGATTACCACCCCCAGACCATAACATATAATTCTCCATGACATGAAACCCAAAGGAAGGAAAAATATTCCCAAGGGAAAGCTCAGAAGTTCAAAGAAAATGTAAAAAACAAACAAACCAAAAAACAAAAGCAAAAATACCTCTCCCCTAAAAAAGCCCAGAAGAATAAAAATTAGGGTGTGGTGTTTGTTTTTGTTAGTTGAGTCCTACTGTTTCAAGTCCAGTCTTGTTGTTAGATTACTTTATATACTGTTCCTCAGGGAGCAGTCACCATGCTATCAACTCTGTATACACTACACTGATAGGGCTATTGCATTTGGGCTTAGAACTTCAGAGAATTTCATTTTTCCTTAGAACTGTCAGCACACAGAGCCTATGAGATGCCGAGCAAACTTGCTTTAACATTTTCATTTTTAAGCTTATAAATTTAAGGGAACTGGTTAAATCATTGCAAATAATTTAAAGGGTGGGGAAGGGGCAATACGATAAAATGTAACAATAAGGGAAAGAGCTGCATTTTTAAAATACGGCTGTAAAATATAACCTGTGAGAAAGCTATGAGAAACATATGAGAGTATCATAATACTATCAAGAAAGTAATGTTTTCAAAAGCACCAAGTAGCTTAGGAGCCTAAGCCCCACTGGCATTCAATAGCACATAGGCTCCCAAGTCACATATACTTAGGAAAGTTTTACCCAATAGCAATAATTACTATTTTACATGATCAAACTCTTATTCTTAAGGGTCTCAAAGCATTTAAAAAGATTGTATGCATATGGACACACAGATGTGTGTTATTGCACATATTACTGAACCACAACCACTTCTTGCACAGATTAGGGCAGCTTTTTTGCCATGAAGAATAGATTAGGAAAAGACAGGGGGCAATTAGGTATGTTAAAACTACCAGAATATGCTTTCACTAAAGTCAGTAGCTAAACTCCCAATGACTCCAGTGGGAACAAGACCCAAATTAGAGATTTGGCCAGGATATGGTTAAATCTTCTATTTTCACATGAGGTACCATGGGAATTTTCATGAGCATAAGCAGTTTTGGAATTCAGCTGTATGTTATAAAGAAAGCATTTCAATAATACAACAACAGGGATTCTAGGGCACAGGTTCGGGGCTGGCCCAGCAGGAAGTATCTACTCCTGAAAACACTCTGTCATCAAGGACTTAAAGGGAAAGAATGAAAATGTCTGTGTAATTTTGAAGAAAAAGAAAAAGATAGCAGAAACCGTCTGTGTATGTATAAGCTTGCCACTCAGTCAGACTTGTAATACAGATTGGACCCAGTTAGCGTCTTATCTCTCTGAAATCAGTCTCATACATTTATACTTAATGTGTTGCATTTAGCGACCTTTATACATTTTGTAAGGTAAGCACAGCTATTCAAAATGATTTGGAAAGGAAACAGGCATGGGAACTCTGGCACTGTCCTGAGCCTCCCTTCCCAAAACATCTTAAGGTGACTTGTAGGTAGCAGATATTGTTGATGAATGAGTCAACCTGCTTTATGTATCTGATACTTGGATGTCTGGTTTTATATGTCCCAGTTATCCAACAGCAGACATATTTTTTGGATGAGGAATGGTGGGGAAAAAGGGTATCCTATCTCTTTGTCATACAGTGAAGCAAATCTACCAGTCCTTATCCACCATTTCATTTCTTACATTCTGGCTGATAAAGAATATACCTTCCCATCCCCTATTCATTCGGGTAGAAGAGCGTGTGGACTGAAATTAGATATACCGTACTGTGTTTCAACCCATATAACACATACTGTTCGCAAGTTCCTTAGTCCTCACTAACTTTTCAACAAGTCAGTCATTTAAAGCTGTGCTACTGTAAGAGGAGAAAGACGTGAGCTATTTGTGGTGTTTTCAGTCATTTGGCTAAGCACTGGTATATAATTTTAAATATGTAACTCCATAGCAAAGGAAAGTAAAACAGCCTTACTGCTTCCATAACCTTAATCTTCACTCTATCATTTTACTTACCTGTTGTTTTATGACAGGTGAATAATCTGGATCCCAGCTTGCAGTGCTTCAGTTCACACACAGGTTTCTTCAATCATGATTTTTTTTTTCCTGGATGGTTAAACCAATTGCACCTGTTCTAAACAGTGACTGATCTTTATTACAAAGCTTCTTGGGCAAGAGCAAGCATAAATCAAATGTGGAAAGCCCGCACATAGTATGGTACTGGGAAATTTACTCTCAATATAGGTGAATATTGCCCCTTTAGTAATGGAGTTTTGTTCTACTTATAGATGAATTTTTCAATTTAATATGGACCTTGATGATTTCAATGTCTCTGCAGAATAAGGTTGCACTGATCTTCATGGAAGAAGAAACATCTAATTTATTCCTAGATATTGACTGTCACAGATCTGAGTTGAATTCTAACTCCTCCTAAAGGGCCTGCTCCATATGATTCCTTTTCAATCTCCCATTGGCAAGACAGTCTCCACTGCAGAAATTGAGGTCCTGTGAGGAAAAATTCAGTACCTTGGGATATCAGAAAGGAAAGCCAAACCATAATACAGAGGTGCAGAAAAGAGGGGTTTTATTGTGTGTAGTAGAACTTAAAGACTATTGTAAATGGCATTTGAAATGCCTGCTTGAGCTGATGGAGATACATACAGCTGGGGCAGTCAAGGCTGGATATTAGGAAAAACTTTCTCACTAGGAGAGTGGTGAAGCATTGGAATGGGTTACCTATGGAGGTGGTGGAATCTCCATTGCTGGAAACGTTTAAGGCCCAGTAGGACAAAACCCTGGCTGAGATGATTTAGTGGGAGTGGTCCTGCTTTTAGCAGGGATTCAATTAGATGACCTCATGAAGTCTCTTCCAACCCTATGATTCTATGGTTCTATGTTATGCAAGTTTCTACACAAGCTTCCACTCAAATACAAGGAACCAAATTCTGCCCTCCGCCCAAGTATGTTGACTTGCAGAGATATCACAGGGCTGAATCTTCAGGCTAGTCTGTCTGCTTCAGTCATACAGTATTATCTGAAGTCAGGGAATAACAAGGCCTATGTGATACCAAGTTCCTCTCAAGGCCACATCCACTAATGACAGGACTATAATTCCCTATCCAATAAACAGCTTATATTCGTAAAAGGTAAGTATAATTCAAGATTTTAAGGCGTTATAGAGGCTAATAATAGCAATATTTTCCATAAATTGGTACCATGCCCAGTTTTGAAAGTGTCACTGAACTTACTTTAGTTTTACAGAAGCGTGACTAAGACTGGAATTTGATCCCATATGCATTTGGTATCAAAATAGACTGGAAGTATACATTAAGCTCTGTATTTAGTAACAGACTGTACTATGAACTGCTCACCTGTCCTTACCACAGGTATAATTTACTTTCATCCTCTTTGCTGCAAACTGTAGAAACACTAATATGCAAGCTGTTTTCAGTATAAATGTGTTGTCATGCTCACCTTGCTCCTCAAAATAAAGATACAACACTTTAAGATATGACGGTTAACCTGGCACACACTATCTTCATGCACTGCTGGCTGCTCTTTTTTTCAGAGGATGATAACTAGCTATCTAATCAAAATGCACAGGCCGTGTGTGCCCCTGCGGCCCCCAGCTCTATTCATTTTCTACTCATGATCTCTGCTTGGGGTAGTATAATTGCTTTAGACATAATTTACTGCTTACTTGGTAATGCAGCATTTCAGCCTCTGATAAAAACCATATCAAGTCACAGCACTGGTCCAGAGCTTGAAAGGGAGTTAGTGTAATCACTTTCTTACCCTAGCCCATTGCCATATCATTTTTTCTGAATGCGGGGCTGAAAAGTAATCATTGTTAAATGACGCTGGCTCCAAAGAGGGGCAATCACTTCCCAGCCTGACCACTCTTCTTTGTCTCCTGCTTATTTTATGGGGAGGCAGCAGGGAAACTTTTATAGTTTGAATTTCATGGAAATAAAATGAATATAATGGCTGGCCATAAAGAGAAAAGAGAAATATTCTGGAACTAGCCTTCGGAGGCTGCAAGGGGGAATTGGTTCATGATTGTGTAGGAGGGTAGACAGTAAAGTCTTGAACATTTTGACATGTATCTCTGGGTCTCTCTCTAGCAGCTGGAAGCACGCGTAAAATAACAGATTAGGCGCCACAGCATGAGCTGGTCTCTTCTAGCTAGCCACCAGCATGTGGACTGAGGGAGCTGGGTGTACTTGGATGTGGGTGACTACCCCAAGTGACTTCCAGGGCTGCAACATCCATGCTTTCTAGTGCATGAGTCTGGTGTACCTGGGCAGGTTGGCCCACTTTCAGCTGCAGTGTAGACATACTCTTTGTGTTTCTGTATCTTGTCCTAGCTCCTAAATGTTTCTGTTGTAATAATCATAATGTTTAACAATAAAGACTGGAAGGTAAGCATGATCAGTAGTATTTAACATGTGTAGGACTCTCTAAAGAAGGCAAAGTTCACAGAACAGACTAGTTAACTGAAATCCCTGAATGAAGGATTTAATATAGTGGAAGTACAAAGATGGGCTAACCCCAGGTCCCATATAAATGAATGGGAGGTTTTTCATTTGCTACAATGGGACTAACACTGGATTTCATGTTATTGTTAATGGACTCAGTCTCCCCCAAACAATGCACAGAGATATCCTCTATGGAGGATCATATCGTACTTTAATGTGGGAAAAGGGGGTTTAGTTTTCGTCATGGAAACATCCTCCTTACCTTATGCCTGAACTCTTGCAGGCACTCTGTAGATGTGCGGATCTGCATGGGGAAGGCATAGGCTATGGGTCGGGCAGAGCATCAGTGGGAAAGCAGATTTGGTTACGGAGTAGTTGCATTCTCAACAAAAGCTCCGTGGAGCTTAGAGAGAAAGCAAACACCATGCAGGCATGCTCCACCATTGATGGACATTCCAGTGTAAATTGGGACAGAGGATCATTCCATCTCTGTGCCCAGGTACTTACTTCTTGGTCTCTGTGCTGTGGCTGTCAAAGCTGCTAATTATTGTTGGTTATGGCTTTTCATAACAGGTAGATAAGCAGCCAAATGTATTCTCCATTACAATGGTGTAACCCACTGGAGTTCAACCAGTGAAGAGAAGAACAGACCTCGAGGGCTGTGTCACATGGTCACTGAACAGTCATCAGATGGTCTTGGCTTTTGGTCCCTCTATGATTCTCTAAGTGTGCAGATGATGCCATCGATCTGTCAGCAGAATGCCACAATCTTGTCCCTGGGTTGAATTCACAGCTTTCACAAGTTCAATTAGCAGAGAACTTTGCTGTATCAATCACTCACTTCCCCTGCACCATGTAACCACATTTTAAAAACCAGGGTGTTGAAAGTGTGAGTCACACATTACAGTTGAATACCCAGTTCTACTTTTATACAAAATATAAGATTATTTTTTGACAGAAATATTAAAATATGTTTAAATACTATTTTAAAAAAATCACATTCTGATCCAAGGTCAGAAAGTAGCAGCAGGCACCCCTTTAACAAAAGTACCATTTTGCTATCTCAGGCTGTGATTCTGCCTGAAATCTAAATAAGGCTTTTGAGGTGATGTCCTTACAGGTCATAAGCCACTAAATATATGCTTTATTAACACTGGCAGAGAGAGCTATATAATCATAGTTTGAGTCTTTGACCAATCCTCTAGCCTCTGCCATACAGAGGAACAATCTGCTCTCGGTTACTTACACTCACACAGCCCCATTACAGTCAGTGGTTCATAATTCAGTTCAGATTGTTTCTTTCACCCTTAACACTAAGGCTAAATCTCCACTGCAAGTGAGGGGGTGATTTCCAGCTTGCGCAGACATACTGCTGCTAGCTCGCATTGAACTAGTGCACTAAAAATAGCAATGTAGCACTGCAGCAATGTCTGCAGTGTCAGTACTGGCTACTCACCCTGCGTAAAAACCCATCTGAACCCTGAAGTATGTACCCAGAGAGGCCAGCCTTCACAGCTGCTTGTGCTGCTGCTGCAATATGGCTATTTCTTAAGCGTGCTAGTGGGATTGTGTTTGCATGAGGTGGGAGTCCCAGCCCTACTTCCAAATGTAAGTTAGACAAAGCCTAAGAAAAAAATCGATCACCTCTTTATTATCCAGCCACATGTATGCCCACTCCTGCAAGGTGTTGCATGTACTCCCATTCTGTAAGTTTTCTCCATCTTCAAAGCATCTGATGAAGTGAGATTTTTTTCTTCCATGGAAGCTCGTGCGATAAATAAATGTTAGTTTTTTAAAGAGCCACAGGACTCCTTGGTTGCTTTGCTGAACTAGACTAAAACGGCTACCCCTTTGGAACTAGTAAAACGAATAGGTGTTCTCACCTGGCAAGATCAGGCCCTTCAAAACAACTGCATTTTGATGGTGGGATATCCAAGCTGTCACTCAGAGAGAGGTAGCTGTTACTGTAGACAGGTAAGCGTTCATGCCAGCTGGCTTTTAAGAGATGATAATTTCAGTGCAGGCTGGGCTTGTCCTTTGAAGTTGTAAAATGGTCTACTTTTACTTTGGCAACAAAGTAAAGGTCAGTATTTAGCACAAGTGACTACGGCATAGAAAGAGACAACAAGCATGAAAACAGGGTTTACAGTGGATGAAAAGGTAAAATAATCGGTACTCTACGGTAGATAATCTCCTTTTTATCAAGGAAGAGAAAGAAACAAAGATTTGTTACAGCTGGGAGTCAAGAAGCCAAGGTATTTCACAACAAAAAGTCTATTCTAGTACCTACTGAAAGTTAAACTCACAGATCTAAGCTGGCATCTCTACTTCTTAACACATAACTCAAGACTTTTACTATCACTACCTCTGCATGTAGAAACCTTGTCTCTTTAAATAAAAAGAGATGATAAACAGTTTTCTTGGCTTTGAACACAGCACTGTGTTCTACTCACACATGAAGAAAGCTGTTAGGATATTGTCAGACTTGTAGAAGCCAGGACATTAAAACTGGAACTCCGTCCTTAGCTCACTCTGTTGTGTTTCAGCATTGCAACTCATACATTACATTAAATTACCTACTATCTTACAGCCCCTGGAAAGATATCAAATGCACTACCTAGGAGTAACAGGGTGAATTCAGCATAAATGTTTTAACCTGGAATTAATTGAATTTTAACCCTGATCTTGCAGAAGTTGGGAAATTTAATGGAATTTTGCTCTAGTAAGAATAGCAGGAGTGTTGATTGATTTAGATTTTTACTATATATTTAATGTGAAAGTTTCCTTTTCTTTAGGTGTTAACTTTTTAAAAAGGAAAAAAGCAACTAGGATTATTTTTTTAAAATCTTTCATTTGCCCAGTAAACTCCAATATTTTAATGTCTGCAAATGTGTAGGCTTTGTGTCACCAAATATAAAAGTTCCAATCAATAGTACATCTATATTTAGGAAGCTGGGAAAAACTGGGATGGTTGGTTGGTTGTTGAGGGGAGGGAGCGAGCTGCTTGCTGGAACAAAAGAATCCTTTTCAGAAAGTATATAGGAGTTAAATGAATGGTCCATGGCTCTAATTCTACAATGCCCATGTTTAATTTCAAGCCTGGAACCACTCATATGTTTGAAATTACATATGTGTGTAAATTTTGCAGGATTGTGCTCTGTGGTTGTCATGCTTGCATATGCTTATATATGGCCTGATTCTGCTATCCTCTAGTATTTCACTCTACAAATAATTCTGCTGAAATCAAACAAGGTACTACTCAACATGAGTGTGGGGGCGTGTGTAGCTCCTTCTCAGACTGACAGGGAGGGACATCCACTCAGCCCCTGGAGGTCAGACCCAAAGAAGGCAGAATTAGAGAGTTGGAATCAAAACAGGGACAGGAAGTATAAAGGGTGGGCCCTATGGATCCAGCTGCTGGAAGAGAAGGACTTCTCCTGCTTGCTTCTTGATGTAAAAGCTGCTGAGGACTTGGTTTCTTTAAGGACTCGTGTGAGCAGCTGGACAATCCTGATGGCAAGGGCTTGCATAGTCTGCTGCTGCTAATATACCCTGAGGACCTGGTTAATGAATCTGAGCACAGGATGGGTACAGGGGTGGAGGAAGTCACACACTGGTATCTGACCATGGTCCAGCAGGACATGAGCTCAAGCAGCTGTCAGTAAGTTTTGACTGGGCTCTCCAGACCCATTGGCAGAACACTCTGCCACTGATAGGACTCTGGGCTGGGATGTGGTGGAGTTGGGAGGGTCTGCGTTCCCCTTTCCCCTTGCCATCTTAGTCCTGGGATGACAGTCTCACCATGGCCTATGAAGCCAGGTCTTGTTTGCCCTGCCTGGCCTGGCCCATGAAGCCACCGGAGGCTATAAACTAGGGGTCAGCAACCTTTACTAACCCCCATGCTGGGCGTCCTCTCCGACCCTCAACCGGTGCTGGTGCCCACCTCCACCGAAAAAGTGGTAGCCACGGTGGGGTGTGAGAGGTGGGAGGGGCTACCCAGGTGTGAATTTGAAAGGAGACATTCATGGAAAGAAGTTGCCCAGAGCTGCTCCTTGGTGCGCGCCTGGGGAGAGGGGTCTCCAGGGATGCCATGCAAAGAAGCTGCATGGAGTGGCTCCTTTTGATGGTGGCATGCTGCAGAGAGGAGCCACTTTGGGAGGCTTCTTTATGTGGTATGCCTGGGGAATGGGCATGGAGGGGATCCCCTGTGCCCTAGCTGCCCTCAAAAGAAGCCACTTGGAGTGGCTTTAGGTGGCAGGACAACAATTTCTCTGGCACCACAGAGGGTGCTGTGTGTCGCTCCAAATAGCTTTTGTGCCACTGTCAGCACACATGCTTGTAGTTGCCTACCCTGCTATAGACTAAGGAGAGTTAAACTCCTGCCTAAAATTTACCCACACAGGTGTGACTGAGAAGGGGTATGGCCTTCCTCTGAAAGTGACAGAGTGACAGGCCACACTGAGTAAGAGTGGCAGACTTGGGCCTTTCATAAATATTTAGTATGAATTTTTAAAACAATAAACTTTAGAGAGTATCCACAGTAAACACGAATGTGCATGGTCACTTGTTTGTTTCTAAAATATCTAAAGCAGAGTTTCTCAAATGTCATTGCACCGTGAATCATTTCTGACAACAACATTTACTACATGAGCCTGGGCGGGTGGAGAGCCAAAGGCTAAGGGTGTCAGATCTGGGCAAAGGGGCTGTAACTGGAGTCCCACTGACCAGGGCGGAAGCCCTCAGGCTTTGGCTTCAGCTCTCGGCCCCCGTAAGTCTAACGCCAGCCCTGGTGACCCCATTAAAACAGGGCCACAGTTCAATTTGGGGTATGGACTAGCAAAAGAGAGAAGTTCAGCTCAGAAGACATAACTCTAGCTTCTATTTATCTGACTGTTTGTTTACTTAAGACTACTCCTGTCAGTATGAGCTCACTAGTGTAAGTTATAGGTTCAAAAATTGTTCTTTTCTTATTGACCCTCATGTTATAAATTTAAAGGTGGTTAAAAATTCTCAACACAACTGAGGCCTAATAACCCAAAGTTCAGTCCAAAGCATGAAATTGTAAGACATGCATATAGATTCTGAATTATACCTCTGCCTTTGTGGCTGTTCTCATTTCTAATATTCTAGTAACAAAGTAACTTTTGCCATGGCAACAAGCATGCACGTGAACTTTATACTGAAACTAAAGTGCATGTTTGAGCTACATGTACAGGTAACTTTAGCTTTCTGGTTTAAAACCAGATGTTTCAACTGCAAGAAGCATGATTTTTTTTTCACATTCTTTACCTTTTGTGAATTTAATGTGCCATTTGCATCAGAACTAGAAGGAACTGTGTTTCTAGTAGCTGAGTTTGGATTGTTTTCTTGGGGTAGAAACTACTAAGTTTCAATTTATGAATACTCATACTTTATTCCTAGCAGAACAGCATTTTAATGCTGTGGCACTTAAAGACTAACAAATTTACTTTTTACATGAGCTTTTGTGGGAGAAAATCCTACTTAGTCAGACACATTGAGGATGCAATTTTACTGCAATACTGTATATAAATATAATGAGAAAAAATAGATGCATGTGACAGTTTCCCGGTAGATTTCTCCAGATTCTCAATGATAAGTTTTCTTTTCCTTTCATACAGCTACCATCCTCCACAACAGGAGACCATTTACCAAATGGCTATCTTTTTGCTGAAGTAAGATGTGAAGGTCCCAGTCCTGCAAACTCTTACTCATCTTGGATTACACGTTGCTGAGCCTGCTATGAATTAATGTCAAGGGGGATGTACAACTAGCTTTCCTCCCACACACAATCCCATGCAAATGAAAGGGGAGCACACGGCCTGCTCGCTCCATTCAGCTCCAGACTGCAAATTTTCTTTGATGGTATCAGGGAGAAGGCAGCACCTTGGCTTGATTTCTCTTCCCTATGCACCATGTAGCTGACTGGTGGGGGAGGAAGCCCTGCAGTGGTAGTCCACTAGTTGTGCCAAGCATGCCAAGGAGTATGAGAAAGGGTTGTATCACCTAAGAGGCAGTCCTTCCCCAAGTTCTGCACCAGCCCCTACTCATGGCTGTTTCTCTCACCGTCTAGCCTATTCTTGATAGTAAGAACTACTTGTTGGAGTAAGGCTTTGATTTTTGCGCTAAATTAGCTAGTGATCAAAACACTAGAGAACTGAATTGATATCCTAGAGTTAGCATGCTATCTGCTTCACAGATGAACTCTTAGTCAGGTAGATTTTCCAGGCTAGACTGTGCACAGTCCTATGCAAAAGGAAATGCATAGTTTTGCCAGCTCCTCTGAAACCTAGGGAAAGAATTTTGACACCTAAGGTCAGGGCAATTTTCCTCAGTGGTTTAGCACAGGCACTGATTTTCAGACTTTTTAGCTTCCTAGCTGTTGTCATTTTGATTGGAGACTCATAGGTTTGGGGCTTTTTTTCTTCCTTCTGCTGGGATATTTCCAGACAGCACAGTTCTTTGCTTTCAGTGTGTTATTTCCAGCACCAATCAGGTTGCCCAGGGATGTCTGCTTGGTTTTTTGTGATGGTTTCTAGGTGTAATTACTGTGGATATTGGCCACCTAGTGATCAGTGTGAATACCAGCAAGACACAGTATGCCTGATTTGCAGATCAATAAGGTTTAATGTGAAAGGTTTTTTGCTAGGTACATGCAAAGCCTAAAATTTACTACATCATACTCACTAAGCCCTGAGAGCTAAGCAGTCATTTAGAAGGCTATACTGAAATGGCTTTCCTCAGTGGTCTCTGGTCCAACTGGCAGCACATTGTGCAGAATCAGGTGTCGATGGAGTGCACCCCTTTGTCCAAGTGGTGATTTCTTATACCTTCTCATAAACAACTTTCATGTACTTACCTCTCTACTCATTATCATATAAGCTAATTACCTACATTGGATTCTTACCCTTGACTATATTCCTTGCTCACCATAACTGTGGAAGTCAAAACAACATCTTTTGACAGAAGGGGTGGTGTAAAAATATGCCCCTTAGCAATGAAAAAGTGTACCCCAGACATTCAAGGATAACTTGTTCCCATGACAGTTATCGATGTGCAGCTGCAAGCATATATGTTGTGTGTTTCACCTTATGTGCCATGTTATGCAGAAACTGAGACATCTGTAAGGTTAGTCAGGATCCTATTCATCTTTCCAGATCGGAAGATGTTATGCTACAGGGGTCGGAATAGCCAAGTGAGCAATTGAAGCTATGCTAGGCCAGTAGGGCAGTGGTCAGACCACTCAGATTGCACTGGGCCTGCAACAATTTCCATGGTTATAAGGTACTACACCTCATTTTTAATGAAAACTTACTTTATTCTTAAGATTGAAAAAAAAAACTACAGAGAAAAAGCGTGAAAAACAATAAAAGAATTCACACATCTTGATAAGCTTATGAGGGAACAGCCTAACCTTAACGTGAACTCTGTCAAGAGAAGTCCTTCAGCACCCCACTGTGGGATTTTCTTTGTGGTCACAAGTTCATCACAGCTTCAGCGCAGAAGAAGGATCTTGTCTTAGGACCGGTCTTAGTGAGACCACCTTTTAGTGCTATCTTGATGTTTCAGCCCTTTGTGAACCGTGCGTCTTGTCTCCTTGCTGGATCAGTAACAAAGTCAAGAGTCAGTTTAAAACCAGATTATTAGTTCAAAACTTTGTCTTTGGCTGTTGGTCCCCGGCGAATGCAGTCTGAACTAGTACATGCACTCCTTTTAGGGGGTTACAGGGCTACTCTGGGGGATTTCATTATCTGTGTGAATTTGCCTAATCCGCTTTGGCGTACTCCTGTTTACCCTTGCTATGAAAATATATATGATTCCTCAACAACACATGCACAGTTACATCTGTAATATAATGGACCCCAATGGTATTAAGATCATTCAATAAAGTTTATTAAATGTATTTCCACAAATTGTCAGTCTGTTACATTCTGTGCCCCACCTTGCTCTTCTGGAGAGTTGGGGGGAGTTTGTAATCTGCTACTGTGCCTTACTAATAGCAGTCTTTTTAAATTTCCCTTACCTCCACATGCTGGCACACTTGTGAGCGATGAGGAGGGGTCACAGCTCTGGCTCCTTTTTGCCCACTTGCAGGGACAAGAGGAAGGATCTGTCCCCTGGAGACTGCTCTCTTACTAGTGCACATGGAAAGGTGAGCTGGAGGAGGCTTCAGGAGAAGAGACTCTTACTCCTTACATGGCTGCATAAATTTGGGCCACACTGTGGCCCTTGAAGGTGAGATTAGGTTGACATTTCTGTAATCTGTCTTTGTCATGTCTATTTGTAGAAACCTCTTGCACTGTCCAAGAAATGTAAGTTGAGAAGGAGCATCAACTAATCTGTAAAAATGGATGGTAGCTCAGCCTAGCATCTACTTCTGCTGTCCTTGGCTCCACTTATGTTGTATCATGTTTTATCACTAAGTGTTACATGGCATCATGTCTCAAGTGTTTAGGACTAGGGTCACTGATAATGTGAATTTGGATTGGAATGTGGTGAATATTTAGAGTGCAGACATCTGCCCCCAATGTCACAAAGATAAGAAATGGGTTCTTCTGAATAACTCGAAAGTTAACATTATTTGCTACATAGTTTTGTGTCAATTGATCATGGTTGGATTAATTTAGATTTCTAGTTAAACAAAACCTATCCTTGCTGGTCTCCTGAACCGATCCTGTACAGTACTCAGAAACAACTTTGAAACAGAGCATGGGAAAAAGCTAACAGTCTCTCTTAATAGATTTAATGGATCTTTTCATTCCTGATCCCTGCTTCCTAGGTAAGAAAGATGTTCTTGAGGCTGAGGCACTGAACTGGCATTGAAGAGACCATGTCCTAGTCATTGTTCTGTAACAGAAATCTTGCACTGTCCAATTTAAGGGCAAATCTTTATCCCGCTGAAGGTCAATGGTCCTTATCTTCATTTGGGGTAAATCATGACAAGGAGTTGTGCTGATTTATAGTAGCTGAGGAAAGGTCAAGTGGCTTTTTCGCCATTTACTTTAGTGGAATTAGGAAAAGGCATAATCCCTTTTTGTATGTTTGTATTTTACCTTGAGAAATGGGGATAGTAATATTAATCTGCCTCACAGATAAGCAAATGTTTATTTGCCTAATTTATTTATCTAGCTAAATCATTAACGTTTGCAAAGCACACTGAGATCCCTACAAGAGAAGTCTCAAGCAGTCTTACTGTGGCTTTAGGCATGACTTCTTGCCAGATGGCCCTTTTTTTCCCCTCTTTTTTTTTTTTTTTTTAAGGAACAAACTGTGTATTTTATTCTAAAAAGAAAGGACCAAACTTTCTTTAATTGTTTTAAGTGAATATTGAAGCAAATCCTGATAATGCAAAGCTCTCCTCAAATATCCTAGGTTAAGCAGCTGACTCTGAGCCTCAGCAAGCATAGTTGTCAGTCAGCCAATGAGTGCTAATACAAGTTATCTGTATAGGGAAGTGAATGGGTGTAATCTCCTCTTTGGTTTCTGCTTGCTATTCCTATAATGATCATGGCTTTCTGGCCTCACAGAAGACTCCTCTTCTAATGTGAATGGTGGAAGGTGGAGTCCCCTGGTCTTCCTGGATCTCTTATGAAGCAGAGGTATAACACTATGGGCCATGCATGCCTGAGATTTGACCCTTTGTGCCTGTAAATGGATCTAATTAAGAAGTACCTCTTTGTGCAGGACTAGTTACAATATTAATACCTGGCATGTATATAAAATGTCTAGGCATAAATCTTAAAGCACTTTACAAAGATGGGTAAAAGAGTGTTAGTGCCATTTTACAAATGGGGAAAATGAGGCACGGAACATGGAAACGACTTTCTCACAGTCCACAGGAAGGCAATAATGAAACCAGGAATGGAATGCAGGTGGTACAGCACTTGACACTCAGCTGCATTGTCTAGATCCCACCACTATGGGTTGTGTGCTCTTAAGCTTTTCTTGGCCTGAGTCAGCTGGAGCACTCTTTTCCCTTGTCCTCCTGGGCACAGACTTTCTGTTTGTTGCCTTTTTGGGGAAATTAGACCTCATAAACCAGTGGCTTGAGCTCAACTTCTGTGCTGACACCTTCCCAACTCTGCAATATCTCAAGCATGCCCTTTTGCAGAGTGCTCCCTGGGTTTACAGTACAGCTCTTTGGGGTCTCTCCTTAATGAAAGCAAACTGAAACTCAGGCTTTGTCATAGTTCTAAAATCCAATACTTTAGCTAGCACAAGAACTGTCTAGACAAAAGAATAAACGTCTACCCTCAGTTTCCTCACTTCTTGTGAGTGTTCTTTGGGCTTGGGTCAGAGTCAGTGGTGTAGTAGTGGTTTAAAAAAAAGGCAGGTAAGCTAACTTAACCTAAACTTCAGATTCCCCAAATGAGAAGTGGGTAAACTCCACTTATCTGCATTTACCCTTAATTGTGTTACTGGACAGAGTCTCCCAGGGAATCCAGGTTCCCCAGCCCTCTTGCACATGGTTTTTCCTTTGGTTTATGGAATCTCTTGACATTGCACAGCTAGTTACCTCCTTGCTTGCTAGTACAGGGGCTATGAAAGCACATTTCTCTCTCGTACCCAAGCTTCCTTTGTCTCTGAAAGACACTCTGAATCCCTGCCACTAAGTGTCTCAGGCTGTGGTTTTTTTTTTAAGGCTCTGTGTCAACACTGGATTTCTTCAGGGGTTAAAGTATAATTTGGTGAGCCCTGGAACCCTCCTAAATTTCTGGGTCCCCTTCACCTAGGTCTGGGGTCCCTTCACACACCCTAGCTACTGCCTCCAAATGCCTGCTGCCTGACCCAGCTACTGCCCCCCAAATGCCTGCCCCCATCAGACTACTCCTTCCCCACATCCTCCTCAGCCCCAATCCCCATTCCCTAAGCTCCCTGCCCCCATGTCCCCACTCCAGCCCTCCTAACCCACCCCCCAGCTCCACATCTTTACTCAACCCCATTCAGCCCCCCAGCCCCCTCCACACCTTCCCAGCCCCCTTGTTCCCCTTCCCCTACTCCACGCTCTTAAGCCCCCTCAATCTCCTCCATACCTCCCCAGCCCACCATCCCAACCCCTTCTTCCCACCCCACCCCACACTGAGCCACTGGCTGCCTACCTGTTCCCAACCCTCTCCCCTGGCCCCTTAACCAATGTGGCCAAGGAGCCAGGCTGAGGGGGAGGGAGACTGCAGCCCTGGCAAGAGGGGACACAGGCCTGAGACTGGGTCTGGGCAGTGCACACCACCCACGCCCAGCAGGAAAGGGCAGGGCCGGCGCAGGTGCCAGGAAGGTGGGAGGTGTTGCTGGGCTCACTCCAGCCCATAGCCCTTCCTTCAGCTGGCCCTGGGGAGAATGCGCTGGAATTTCTCTATTTTAGGGGGCCCAGGAACGCAGTGTTCTGGTGTGTTCTTCTATTTTTAGGGGGCCCTAGAATGCTGCCTCCCTAAAAACAGGGGGCCTTGGAACACCATTCCAGGATGTTCCCCCTTACTTTAACCTCTGGATTTCTTTGTTCTGCTTCTGGAGAACTTCTACTACCCTAGCCCCCTGCACAGAGGGTAGAGAAAGTCAGCTTTACCTTGGAACTCACCATCCCAATCTCCTAAGGTTATCGCACTTGAACGGGAGCCCTCAAACTTATTGGCCTTCCATTGTCCTGAGCTGCACATATAGGACACAGCTCTGACTGTGTGTGGCTCCTGCAGACTTCACATACAGTAAAGCATTCAAAGATTCAGCAATTTCATAAGATCAGCCAGAATTAATATACTATTAACAGGCTCCTCAAATCATCATAAGAGACCTCCTAACCTGTCAGCTGGGGCCCTGGTCCACTAATGCTCTCTGACTTTGATGCATACTGCCTCTCAATCTTCTCTGATTACAGGATAATTGGAACAGGCAGCAAAACAGCTTATGAAGGTTGCCCAACACTTCCCATTGTAACGCACTGTTTTTGTTGCCGATCACTTTGCCAGTCTTTAATTATTTGGGCTGGGGTTGATTGGGTGAGGAGAACGAGAACCATAGGGAGGGGACTACAGCTCTATAGCAAAGAGATTGAAAGAAGGAGCTAGGTGGAAGGGGACACTGAGGTTGAATAAGGAACGCAAGGAGGGTGATTGAGAGACAGTGGGGAGAGGGATAATGATAAGCCTGAGGGATTGCCTAAGGCATAAGAAGAAATATCAGGAGTGGGGGAAGAGACAACACTAGGACAGGGACAGACTGGAGGGGAAGAGTTAGGGTTAGAAGAGCCTATGCACACTAGAACAAATTCCTGCCCTGGGCCTGGACTGGAATTCACTATTCCACTGCTGTCAGCAAATTTCTGTGAAACCCTCTTGTAAAGTGTCTCATCCCTCTCTAGTGCTGGTTCACGTAAAGACAACCTACTATTAATATCAGCTACTCCAATAACTCAAGAGGCAGAGCTCTGTGTGATAGTTCTAAATGTTCTAACCTTGCTAGTCATTCATGTGGCTGTCAATAAAATGCCACAAAATGCACCTGCTGTTTTTTCAGTCTGTGTTTTAAAAATCTAGGAAATTAGTTTTATGTGTATAGCTTAAAAAGACCTATATTAATGTTACACAGTGAAGCCCTGAAAAGTTAGGAACAACCAAAATTAAGGTTGCCTGGTGATCTTTAAATGTGTGTTTTCATTTTGTGCATGCCTGACTTGAGATACAGGAACTACTTTGAAAATGTTAACCATTCACAGTTGCAGTCAATGGGCACAGTGATTTAAATATATGAAGTGCTAGGTAATGCTATATATTCTAAAAAAGTTAGGAACCCAAAATTAGTGGACTCTTGTTTTTCCTCAGTTGCTATATGCCTCAGTTTTCCATCTGTAAAATGGGAATAAATCCTCATTTCACTGGCTGATTGAGAAAATAAATAGATATTTGTAAATAATTTAGACACTGTGGTGATAAGCACTACAGAAAAGGCCACAAGGAAGGTAATACTCTGTACAGATCAGGGTTTGAATGATGTAGAATAAATAAGGCTTGGGGCCACTTACTGAGGAGAAAACAAAATATTTAATAGGTGGTCATTAAATGAACATCATCTGTCTTATGCACTGATGAGGCAGGGGCCTCTGGGAAAAATGTGTTTGTGGAATTTAAAGTTAAGATTTTACAGACCACCTTAATTCTAGCATTTCCTAATTTTTGGGAGCTTGACTTTGGAATCTTAATAATGTTCTCTTAATGTACTCTTCTCTCTCTCTCTCTCTGTATGCGTGATTATAATACACATTTGGTAACGTATAAAATTCTAGAATGTAAATTTCTTGGTTTCCAATAAGTTTCCTCATTAATTCCATCCCTCACAGTTTGTAGAAAGAGTGACTAGAATTTTATTTTTGTTCCATAAATCTGGAACCAACACACTACAACATTGCAAACAAGGATTATGTTGGTAAAATTCTAGCTGTTTATAAATACCGGGTGTAAAATATGTTAATCTTTCTCTGCTGGCTAGATCAATGATTTATTCATTATAATATTATGATCAGGGATGTGCTAAACTGGCCAGAATAATTAGTGACAAAAAGGATATGCCTATTAACCCCAAGGTAGTTCAAGTAATAGGTCACATGAACTGGTTTCCTATTTTGTTCTAACTTGCACTTCGTTACCTTTGCTTAGAATGTCAGATGGGGTTGTACTCTGATAGATATGATTTTACTCCATGCAACATAACATAGCCCTGCCCAGCCATATGGCTCACCCACTTTCCATCTCAAAATACACTCTATTTAGTAAAGGATTGGCTCAATATTTACAGAATATATCTCAGCAGCACAGCATCGTATATGATGCATGATACACATTTTGCCTTGGCACATTCCATCACGAAATCTCAGATGAATTTCCCTTCCCTGACTCAAAGAGAGATTTGGATTTGATTGTATTGTCAGCTGGTGATCTTTTCAGGGGATTTTCATTTAACTATTTTTTAATAAAAATCTTAGTTTTATGTAGCTCAACTTTATTTAGTTGAAAGGTCCCTATGGGATCCTTTGTTAACTGTTCATGAATCTGTAACCACTTGGGGAAGATGTGCTTCTGCTTGAAATATCATTATTGGAGTATAAGCACAATCACAAGTATGCAGAATTGCATGTGGACCATCATGGGATGACACACTGAGATTCTGATGTATGGCCATGGTGTCTACAAGCCTTCGTTGTACAACTGTTTACAAAAATATCAGTGAGATAGGAAAAGTCTCTCTAGGTGTGTCCAAAGAACTAGTATTATGGGCTTTGGTGACATCCAGCTAGACCAGTATGGAGCTCAAAGTCATTACAACTCTGTGGCCACATATGGAAGCTTGCACTCATGAGTCATTAGTGAATTAATTGATTATGTGCACATAACACAATGGTGCTGACATGTAGGAAATGGGTTTGATGAGTAGCAACCTTTATTTCTACCCTTCCCAATCCTTGGCTTTTCTTTTTTCCAAAAACAAGAACCTAGCTATAGATGATGACAGCTACTGCCATGAGACAAAGATGTTCTTTCATTCCAAGACGATAGAGATTCCAGTATATTATTTCAGTGCCCTGTGTGGTCCTGATTAACTGAAGACTAACTCTGACCAATGACAGAACAGTATGTCAATGTCATCTGCTTCAGTTCATGAACAATCAAATAGAAACCATCAGTGATGTCGGGGCAGACCACCCCAGCCCTTCAGACCTAACATGTTTCTACAGCTGTAGCCAGATCAGAAACACTGTTCTTTCCTTTCCATCATGCATTAGTACAAAAGTTAACTTGTGCATTGGGAGAAAGACCTAGTGGCAGCTTGCTAGAATCATGGGTCATAATTAGTTCCTGAAAAGCATATGATTTAAGTCAGTGGTTCCCAACCTGTGGCCTGGGGGCCAAGAGTAGCCTTCACGGCTTTCAAAGTAGCCCATGGCTCCCCTCCTTCTGACTATGGATGTGAATTACTGCCTAGGGACTCAGGTGGAGCATATTTCTGTGTGACTAAAAGGCTCCTTGTTCCAGTCAAAGGGGTGAAAGATCAGCACTCTCCTCTTCCAGCTACAGCAGATAGCAAAGCACGCTGCTTTGATCCCTCCTAGAGGCAGAGGGAGAGGAACACTAATCTGTTTCCTGGAGGCAAAAAGGAGCTACTTCCTAGGGACCCATGTGGAGCATCCAGGGCTTCAGGACATGATCAGTTTCCCTGCTGCAGACAGAGAGATCAGCAAGAAGGAGGCCTCTGTCTGGCTGCAGTGGAGGCCTGCTGGAAGAACTGGTGGCCCTTGAGGGTTGTAAACATTGTATCTGTGACCCTCAAGCCAAAATGGTTGGGAACTGCTGATTTAAGTGATGAAGAAGATATATCTTGGGAGAGAAACCAGCTGGCATGATTCACATGTTATTTCACACTTCTAGAGCATAGAGGAACCACAGTTATGGCCCTAGATCTTTGAGGTTCACCCTTCATTACTTTGGTTCATATGAAATGGTGTGTTGCTCCTTTTCCTTCTGCCCTGAAGTAGCACTATGGTAATAGGTTGGGAGTTAGTTCTCAAGGGAAATTATTATAATGGAGGAAAGGCCCATTAGTATTTATGGCTATTATTGAATAGCTTGTGTAGGTGTCATGGCTGCCTGACAATGACTAGTAGGTCAGGGATTGGGGGAAAAATTTCTTACATAACCTGAGGACAAACTTCTGAAGACAATGAGAACTGCATGTGCTCAGACCCTGATAGACTCATAGGGCCACCTTTAGCTGTTTCATTTTAATCACCCAAGTCTGAAAGTTTTGGGGCTTTTGTAATAATTTTTGCAGACCATTACAAAAGGTTTGAATGGCACTTGAAACATCTTTTATAGCAGGAAGTAACTGAGTCTAGATAGGTATAATTACCATTACTCAATATCCAACATGTGAACTCTGATTCAAAGTCTGTCTCCCCCCCCGCCCCCTTCTTCCACTGGCATAATACTTACAACAGAGAGTCATTTGAGGGTGGGAAAACGTATTTGGATACACAAAGTCAATTTGAATCCAGAAGATGCAGATCAGTAAATTCTATCCCTGTTGTGAAGGGGCAGTTTTATGATTGTGTTGAAACTTTCCATATTATAGGCTATTCTATAAGCCAAAACATTAGAAATTAAACTTTCTTCCAATTCCAGGATTTATTTCTCAGAAATGATTTCTAGCTGTGATATTTTTTTTAGACTTTATTTGACCACAGTTGTTCAGCCTGTCCTTATATAAACAGTTCTGTGGATTTGGATCTGCTTTTCCTCCCATAAAACTTACTACACTTAGGCAGAAATACATATATTCAGATGAAATGTGTATACAATTTTAACTCATTCATTCAGTCATATACGTATGGTTTGTGTGTACAGAGATGCATGAATGGATTAAAAGTCACAAATGTCCCTGAGAAGAACAGAAACGTCTCACGGGGCCTTCCATTGTAAAAGTAACCAAAGAAAAACTTCATAGAAAAATTAGCTAACTTTTAATCCTATTCTGAAAATGATTCATCCTGTTATGCTTTCTCTTCTAGGCTCACCCCTGTGAGTTTTAAACTGCTACCCCACTGTCTTTCTCACAATCATGTACTATGAGAGCATCCTTCCAGCCTGGGCTTCAGAAGAGATTGAGTGACTGACAGAAGGACTAATTTGCAGAGTATTGTGTGGGTTTTCAAGGCCATCGCTCTTTTAATCCCCAAAGATTCCAAATAAAAGGAAAGGGCAATATCACATGACCCAGCCACAAGTATTCTTTCCAGCCAAAGTAAATTTACATTGTATAAACCAGCCATCTAGGCTTGGCCTTGGGTTGACCTTGATGTTTAGAGATTAGAGAAAAAAATAGTAATGCAATAGCTCAATCAAGCAGAGAACATCATAGCCACCCAAAAGGACATGGGGATAAAGAAACTAACAGACCAAATTATGCATTTTTATCTAGAGAGTTCAGATCAACCCATGGCTGTATTTTCTTTCCATGACAAGGATGTTTGAGTCTGTGCATCTAGTCTACACTGTGTTCTTCCATTTTAGTACATTATTTCATTCTGAAATCTCCGTTAATATTCCTCTTTACCTTTGTTCCTATCTTCCCATCCACACAGTATTGCCTACTTCTGGTTGGAAATTCTCCATCCTTGAAGGTCCAAGGTCAATGCTATTGCAAGCAACATTATGTAGCCAAGGACAAATTAATAGCCAAATACTGAATAGCCAAATACTCTTGAATAGTACCAGAGTATTTGAGGAGTTCACTTGAATTGTGTGAAACTCTTCATGATGAACTCAAAACTAGGTGAATCTTGTCTGACTCCAAGTATTGTTACAAACCTGAGACTTTGGCCAGCTTCTTGGGTTGAGCCTCTAGTGAATCTGAGTCAGTTCAGACCTGGTGCAAACCATGCAGATGCAGTGGCTTCTCATGAAGTCAAGCAAAACTCAATGGTTTCAGCTGACTTCCACTCTGAGGTTTTGGTCTCATTTAAACATGAAGCTTGAAGTGAAATTCAAGAAGTTTGAAGCCACAAATTTGGGGGAAAATGGGAGAAGTTTGTTCTGAAGCCTGCAAGCTGAAACCCTTGAGATCCATGCAGCTGCACTTCTCAGTCTCTTCTGTCATGTACAGTTTAAGAATAAATCATCCAAAACCAAATCCATAGATAAGCCAATGGCATTCACAATGAATGAAAGATCAAATTATGACTGCATAATGATAGTTCCCTTCCACAGCACTTTTGTTCAGGAGACAGGAAGGATTTGGCCATCTGCCCTGCCTGAGTTCCAGGAAACACTGAACTAACGCTGTTTAGCGTCACTCATTGACTCAGTGGTGCATATTTGGGCCTAGTTAAGGCCCAGCCACGTCCTCATTCACCCTGTGCACCAGACTGCATCTTCAGAGCTATGCTAGGAATACATGCCTGGTTGGGTTCCAAATGTGCAGCAGCAGCTCCAAGGAAGTGCACCTTCCCTGGAGTTTCTTTACTCACTGCGCTTCTCTTAGCCTCCACTCTCACAACCTCTTCAGTAAGAGTTCTTGAGTGGGAGATGACCTCCTCTACCCACAGCATGATTCCATCACTGGGACTCTAATGCCAATCATGGCATGGCTGTTTCTTCACAGTATTCTGATTCTGTTCTCAAATAGCTGAGTAAAATTCAGATACAACAACACTGAAGTAGAAAAAGAAATATGATCCAGTGGCTAGGACACTTAGGAGACCTGAGTTCCAGTCCATGCTCTGCTATAGGCTCCTGGTATAACCTTGGACAAGTTACTAGGTCTTCCTCTGACCCTGTTCCTCATTTGAAAAATGGGGATGATAGTACTCCCCTGGAGTGTGGTGAGGAGAGATGCATTAAAGATTGTGAGGTGGTCAGATATGGGGGCCAAATTAGATGTAACTGAAAGCAGATGGAAGTGAGATAGGAACTGGATCCTGTGTTCTAGTAGTTCAGGGAATAGCATTTCTTACTCTACCAGAGGGCTATGATAATTTCTACATAACCAAATAATACTGAAAAATATTTTAGACTGTGGGAAGCAAAAGAATGAAGCAGTAGAGATTACATATGCTCCCTTGATTGAAGGGATGTCTACTGTTTGCTATTCAAGTTCAGTCCCTGTGGGTCTTGTTAGATTTCCTGCTGCTTTTGGAAACACAGTGTGCAGCTGTTCCCAAGAGTGCTCTTTATCATTTGTGCTTGGCAAGGAGGTTATGACCTCTTCTTTTGCATTCAGCCCTTGCCACTGAACCTTGCTTTGCCACTTTGAGGCTGGATTACTGCAATGTGTTACACTTGAAAATCATTCAGCAATTGCAGCTGTTGTAGGATGTGGCTAGCCATTTGTTGAGCAGTGTTTCATGCAGAGTGTTTTACACCTGTGCTTTGTGACCTGCACTCATTCTCACTTGAAGTCTGGATTATGCTTAAGGTTTACATTTTGACCTATAAAGCCCCATATAGTTTGCGTCGAAGCCACATGCATATAGAACAAGAGTTTTAAAAATATGAGCCTACTTTAAGCACCAATATGATTATTTTGGTGCTTCTGGATAGGATTTTCAGTAGTGCCTACTGGAATGCGAACTTGAAAATCTCACTGGAAATCAGTAGGGCTGTGTCCACACATAAATCGTTATTTCAAAATAAGTTATGTCGAAATGAGTTATTTCAAAATAAAGTCCTTATTTTGAAATAAGTTAATTTGAATTAAGAAAATGTTATTTCAAATTAAGGGAAAGCCTGCTTTCAAAACAGCTGTTATTTCGAAATGTTTATTTCGAAATAAGGCCGTTTAGACATGTTGTTTTGAAACAGTTGTTTCGAAACAATGGTGTTGTTTTGAAACAATATGTCCAAACGGCGTTATTTCAAAATAACCATTTCGAAATAACAGCCGTTTCAAAATGAATGGGGTTTAAGCTGTTTCGAAATGATGGTTCTTATTTCGAAATGACAAAGCCCATCATTTCGAAATGAGAACATGTCGTGTGCACCTAATCTTTTTTATTTCAAAATAACCAGTCTTATTTTGAAATAAAAGAGACGTGTGGACATACCCTAGGTGCTTTAAAAAATGAGGTCATTTATTTAGGGTACATATAAGTATGGACCATCTAGCAGTTCCTTATTTACTTGAGTGGAAATCCCTATGTATATTTAATCTTAGCTGTAGTCTCTTCTAATGTGGTATCATGACAATTATGATAAGCTAAGGCACTCCAGCAGTGGTTTCTGAACTGTGGACCATGGATAGCTAGTTCAGCCTGGTCCTCGTCCTCCACCGCATTCTAGCTCATTAAAGTACAGCTAAAAATACATTAGGCTATTTCTATACTGCCAAATTTGTCCAGATGAAGCAAGCTTAGTCAGCACTAATTTGGCCCAGGGCCACACTAAGCTTTGCCTAGTAGAAACTAAGAAATTTCTTAGTTTGGACTAGCCAAAGCTTAGTCTGGACAACTAAAACCCCTTGCTTAGTCTAGACCAGCTGGCTTAGTTTGAACTTTAGTTGGAACTGAGCACTGGCAACATGTGAAATAATGGCTTGTTCAAACTTTAAAAGTTCTAACTAAGCCATTAGTTCACACTAACCCCTTATTCTAGTTCAAACTAAAGTCCAAAATGAAAAGACTAGCAAGTCTGAACTAAAATGTCAGATGTAGACACAGCCTTAAATACTTGCCAACTAAGATGTACCTGTACTTGGCCCAGGGATATTATCCAGTTACCAGTAGGAGAGAAAGTGGCTATTATGATTCAGGGTATGCTGTCAGGGTAGAAGGGAAAATGACCCAGGAAAAGTCTCTCCATTCAGAAGTGACACACCATAAAAGGATCTGAAAGCTCTTGGGCTGAATCTACCATGGAACTGGTGGCAAAGCACTGTTGGTGCCTGGTTCTGGAACTCACACCTATTCTTTGTGTGAAAAAGCTTCGATTTGATTTTCAGGATGTGTAGCTTGTCTATTTCCTCGAGCTTTTTCGGGGGAATCCTGTATAGAGTTATGAAGATTGGATAGGGTTAATCTGAATAACCAAGAAAGCATCGTGGCCTTTGACTAAGTTGTCAAATGTTTAATAACTGAATGCCTGCCTACAGTCCATGCCTAAAAGCAGCCAAAATTACCAGCTTAAAGGAGAAGGAAGCTTTGGGACCTGTATCATCCCCTCATATCTGCAAAGAGATCTTCTCAGCCTCAGACCACTTTCTGGCACCCAGACATTCTGACATTTGTTAAGTTTCTCAGTAACCTGAAGCTCTAACATTCACTGACCAAGCCTCTTCTCTGTTTCATTCATCTTAATGACTCAGTAACTTGCTACCTTGTTACTGTGTTGGTTGGTTATCTTTGCTATTGTGTTCCTACATTGGTTTACAGTTCAGTTCATTGTGTTACTGATAGTTTGTTCATTAATTTCCCTGCCTGCCCACTGTTCACTTGGCTTCCAGATTTCTACTTATCCATTGACTGCATCCTGCCATTACTTTTCTATCACATGCACCACATCTCATCTGTATCTTTTTTTCTGCTCTCTCTTCTTCGTTTTTAACTCTTCTCCTTCCCACACAACTTACATTTTCCTTTCACTTGTACCATAGCTCCTCTTCCTCCTCCTCCTTCTCACCATTCCCTGATCACACAGGGCTTCCTCCTCTTCTCTCTGTTCAACTTTTTTGTACATGACCTCATCCCACATGGTCTCCGTAACCTTGCCTAGGTCAATGACTCATGAATCTGCCTTTCTCCTCCTGGCTTCTTTCTTTCAGTCCAGTACTGCAGTTCAGCCTGTCTCTCTGATACCTTCCTCCTGGCTGTCTCACTGTCTATTTAAATTTACTAGGTCTAAACTGAATATCTTGTATTTTCTCCCTTTTCTCTGTTACCAATTCTGTCCTTCCTGTCACTATAAGAGGGATGTCATCTTTGACTTCACTTTCTCTCTAGAACAGTTAGTACCTGAGGTAACTAGACTAAAAAGACAAAAGGCAAAAAAAAGAAATTTTCTAAATATTTTAGGAATAAGACAATGATGTAGAGTTCAGGTCTTCTACTTAGCAGAGAAGTCGATCTAGTAACTGAAGACCTCAAGAAAGCAAAGGAGTTTACTTTATTCTTTATAAAAAAGATAAACAGTGATCAGATACTCAACACAATTAATATTGGCAAGAAGGAAGAAGGAACAGAAGCCAAAATAGGGAAAGAACAGGTTGAAGAATACAAAGTTTAGCTATATTAACTGTATTCAAGTTGGCAAACTCTGACAAAATTCATCTTAGGGTACTTAAGGAACTAACTGAAGCAATCTCAGAATGTTAGAAATTATCTTGGAGAGGTCCTGAAGGACAACAAAGTCCCAGAGAACTGGAGAAGGACAAACATAGTATCTATCTTTAAAAAAGGGAAACGAAGAGAACTCAGAGAATTAGAGACCAGTCAATCTAATGTTAATACCTGGAAAGATACTGGAACAAATTATTATTTAACAATCAATTTGTGAGCACTTGGAGCATAACAAGGTTATAAAGCTTAGCCCGTGGATTTATCAAGAATGAATCATGCCAGACCAATCTAATTTCCTCCTTCAACACGGTTACTGACATAGTGCATGGGGGGGTTACAGTAGCTCTCTTATATCTTGATATCAGTAAGGCTTTTGATATAGTCCCACATGACAGTCTCATCAGCAAATAGGGAAATGCAGTCTAAATGAAATTGTGATAAGGTGAGTGCACAACTGATTGAAAGCCCATATTCAAAGAATAGTTATCAATGGTTCACAGTCAAACAAGTAGGGAATATAAATGGGGTCAACCCTGGCTCTGGTACTATTCATTATTTTAATATTTGAATAGTGGAGTAGAGGATATGCAACTAAAATTTTCAGATGACTGCAAACTGAGAAGGGTTGCAAGCACTTTGGAGGATGGGATTAGAATTTAAAACAACCTTGATAAATTGGAGAACTGGTCTGAATTCAACAATATGTAGTTCAACAATGACAAATGAAAAGCACTTCACTTAGGAAGGAAAAATCTAATTAACTACAGTACTTTTGAAAAGAATCTTGGGGATTATAAGACATTAGACACAGAATATTAGTCAACAATATGGTGCAACTGCAAAAAAAAAAGGCTAATATTCTGGGGCATATCAACTAGGCTGTTGTATGTAAGGCATATGAAGTAACTGCCCTGTTCTACTTAACACTGGTGTTCTAGTCAGCTCGAGTAGTCCATTCTAGGTGCCACACTTTAGCAAAGATGGGGACAAATTGGAGACAATCCAGAGGACAGGGTTGACTCGACCCATAAGCATATGAGGCCCCTGCTCTGAGCATTATTTGCTTAAGGGTGGCCTTGGCGCCACACCATGGGCAGGGCAGGCTGGCCCAAAAGCTGGACCTGTATCTCCCACCCCTCCCTGAACCAGTCACGCCACCCCCGGGGGTGGAGTGGGCCAGCCTATGGGTTGGGCTCTGCTCTCTCGCCCTGCCTCTGGGCTGGCCCTACCTGTCCCTAGGGAAGAAAAGCCAGTTCAGGGGAGGGGCAAGAGAGTGGAGCCTGGCCCCTGGGCTTGCCTGCTCTGCCCTGGGCTGGCTATTCCCTACCCTGGGGGTAAAGCAAGCCATCCCATAGGGGAGGGTGGGTTCCTCTTCCACTGCCCCCCCACGCAGGGGGGGGGCACAAAATCAAAATCTTCGAAGCATCTGAGGAAGTGGGATTTCCTCCCATGAAGGCTCATGCAAAAAATAAATGTTAGTCTTAAAGTGCCACATGACTCCTTGGGTTTTTTTTGCTGGACTAGACTAACACAGCTATCCCTTTAGAAATTGACAAAATCAAAAGCCGGTTTGGGGCACCAAAGCCCTTTGAGCCAGCCCTGCCAGAGGAGAGTAATACAAACAATAAAAGGTTTAGAAAATCTGACCTATGAGGAAAGGTTAAAAAACTGGGCATGTTCGGTAGAGAAGAGAAGACTGAGGAGGACCTGATGGCTATGTCTACACTGGCAAATTAGTCCAGATTAAGGAGGTGTAATCCAGACTAATTTAGCCCATGGTCACACTAGGCTTTCCTTAGCTCGATCTAAGAAATTTCTTAGTTCAAACTAAGGAACGCTTAGTTCGAACTAGTTAATACCGGCATTTAGTTTGGACTAACTGCCTTTCAAACTAAGTCCGGCCAAAACCTGAACTAAGTTCCAATTAAGGCAGTTAGTGCCAACTAAAAATATGTTCTAATTCAAACTATGTGTTAGTCTGAACTAGAACACATTGTTAGTTTGAACTGATTTCAGTATTGGAGAGAGAACCAATAAGTCTTTAAGTATGCCAAGGGCTGATATACAGAGGATTATGATCAGTTGTTTTCTATATCCACTGAAGGTAGGACAAGAAATAATGGGCTTATTCTGAAACAAGAGAGATTTAGGTTAGCTATTAGGAAAACTTTGTTAACTATAATGGTAGTTAAATTCTGGAATAGGCTTCCAAGGAAGTTTTTGGAATCTCTGTCATGAGGCTGGAGCAAGACCTGTCAGGATGGTCTAAATTTATCTGGTCAAACCTCAGTGCAGGGGGGCTGGACTTCATGACTTCTTGAGGTCACCCGATTGCACTGTAGACATGCCCTTAGTCAGGGAGATGGACTGGGGAAATTGATAGGAGATATTAGTAAATACCTTTTCAGGATTGTAGGGGATTTTGAGACTCTTGAGATTTTAAGATTCTGTTTTTAGATAGGTATTTATGTGGAAAATGCTGTCCATTATCTGGCTTGATAGGTTGTTAAGTAGGTCATGGGCAAAGTGACAGCTGTGCCCAAATACTGCCATTTTCTTTTCTCTAAGATCTATCCTGTTTTATCTGTCCAGTTAACTGAAACTTTTGTCCAGCCAACTTGACTGATGCAAGTCCTCCTCTGTGGCTTTCAAGACACTGCCATCATATCTCTCAGGTTTATTCAAATGCTGTATAGCTGCTATTCTGTCTGTCCTAGCATTCTGAACATGTCATCTCTCTCTTCTCTCCTCCACTGTATCATAAGAATGCTTTCTGCTCTTATCTCCTAATCCTCATCTTTTAAAGCCGCTTCACAAGTTGGCAAATTAAGCATTGGCAAATTAAGGAAGTATGGGTTGGATAGGTGGACTATAAGGTGGATAGAAAACTGGCTAGATCAACGGTTTCAGCGTGTAGGAATCAATGGTTCCATGTCTAGCTGGCAACCAGTAACGAGTGGTGTGCCCCAGGGGTCGGTCCTGGAGCTGGTTCTGTTCAACATTTTCATCAATGATGTGGATGATGGAATAGACTGCATTCTCAGTAAGTTCGCAGATGACACCAAGCTGGGGGGAACAGTAGACACATTGGAGGGCAAGGACAAGATTCAGGGAGATCTAGACAAATTGAAACAGTGGGCCAATAGAAATCTTATGAGGTTCAATAAGGACAAGTGTAAAATCCTGCACGTGGGATGAAAAAACCCCATGCACTGCTATAGGCTGGGAAACATTCAGCTAAGTAGCAGCAGTGTAGAAAAGGACCTGGGGTTCATGGTGGATGGGAAGCTAGATATGAGTCAGCAGTGTGCTCTTGCTGCCAAAAAGGCCAATGGCATACTGGGCTGCATCAAAAGAAGTATTACCAGCAGATCAAGGGATGTGATCATTCCTCTCTATTCTGCACTGGTGAAGCCACATCTAGAATACTGTGTTCAGTTTTGGGCTCCCCACTACAAAAAGGATAGGGACATGCTAGAGAGAGTTCACAGGAGGGCAACCAAAATGATTAAAGGGCTGGAGCACAAGCTCTATGAGGAAAGACTGAAAGCATTAGGCTTATTTAGTCTGCAGAAGAGAAGATTGAGGGGGGATTTGATAGCAACCTTCAACTACTTGAAGGGATGCTCTAAGGAAGATGGAGCTTGACTGTTCTCGGTAATAACAGAGGACAGAACGAGGAGGAACGGTGTCAAGTTGCGGTTAGGGAGGTCGAGGCTGGATGTTAGAAAAAACTTTTTTACTAGGAGAGTGGTGAAGCCTTGGAATGAGCTGCCGAGGGAGGTGGTGAAATCTCCATCTTTGGAGGTGTTTAAGGCCCGGCTGGACAAAACCATGACTGGGATGGTTTAGTGGGAGTGGTCCTGCCTCTGGCAGGGGGTTGGACTAGATGACCGCATGAGGTCCCTTCCAACCCTATGATTCTATGATTCTATGAAGTTAGTCCTGCCCTATACTCTGCGTCTCCATTACCCTATTTGTTGCTTCTTCACCTTAACACTTTATTCTAAGCCACTTCTTGTGCACAGAACATTTTCAAGCTAGGCCATATGGACATTATCCTTTCCTCCTCTAGAGTTCTACCACAGGACCCAGTTTTATTGTAATGCTGATCTGCAACCTGCTGAGCAGTCACGGCTAAATAGATGGCCATTGGAGACTTCTGGGGTTTATTTTACTTGTATCTTACCTATATTTAAAACAACCACCTACCTGGATGAAACCATTCACTGAGCACACTGGGCCTATATAAATGCAGAGTCATTTTACTATCTCTTTCCTCCCCTTTCCACCCCTCTTCCTCATTGTTTGCTTACACCCACTTGTGGCATCTTGTCTTAAATGGATTCTAAATTCTCTGGGGTAAGGCCTGCCTCTAATTTTATATTCTTAGCTTCTCGCCCAGTAGATGAGCTGATCCTGATTAGTGCCTAAAGGTGTTGCTGTAATAGCCATCATTCTATTTCTCTGGAGCATAGACCCTTTATGGGACACGTTCAACAGTATGTTTTGTGAGGCCCATTTCTTGCCCTCATTCAATGTGCAGGATGCTCAGTAACATTAGAGAGAGATTTGGAAAACTACATAAAGTAGATTATGACCCTTATCCTATATATACTGTTAAAGTTTTTTAATTGAATTAATATACATATATATTCTCAACACAGAGTCAAATTCTGCCTTTAGCTATGCATAGTCTTATCTTCCTTGTATATTTAAGAGTAGACTTTGGAGATGTGGTTGGCTAATTCTAACTCTATGGGTAGTTAAGTTCTTGAATTGGTTTCCCAGGGAGATTGTGGAGTCTTGATCACTGGAGGATTTTAAGAACATGTTGGACAGACTCGTATTTGGAATGGTCCTCTAGACCCTAGCTTTTCTTGATCCTGTCTCAGCACAGAAGACAGTTAAGAAAGGTTCTCTTTTAATTCTACATTTCTATAATTCTGTGACTGATCTGTTTGTAACTTACTGTAAGTGCAAACTAATTATCTAAAGTAAAGGTCAGAAGTAAATGTGGCAGAGTGGAGTCTCCCATTCCTGGTGGTCATATTATAAGACCCAGACACACCTGATGTCCCATAATTCAAGGGAACAGGGGGACTGTACGGCTAGAAGAGCATGTAATCTAAAGGGGGCAGGACCATTACTCCACTCTCCCTTGAACTAACAGAGCATGGGGTAGGCTTTTCACTAGGCCAGTCAGGAAGGAGTTGTGCCTTCTCGAACTGGCAATGTATTGCCCCAATCATCAAAACCCTGGAATTTTTCATGAAATGAAACCTTCCAAAAATATTTTGCTTTGACCTTCTTTAAATATTTCATTCCAACAAGGACAAACTATTTCAATAAAGTTGAAACATTTGACTTTTGTATTATTATTATTATTATTATTATTATTGTTATTATAAACTATATTATAAAGTTAAAATAATAAATTCAAAACCAAATGTTTTATTTCCTGTGGACAATTTTGACAGAATGTTTTGATTTAGTCAAATCAGCATTTTCTGAGGGGGTAAGCTTCCATCAGAAAATTTTTGACCAATTCAACTACAGAGAAGCTGTTAATTAACTTGTTAGGGCTATTGGTCATACAAAATAATTGTTTGAAATGGCAAGCAAATATTCAATTGTGCTGTTCCCTCACATGAAGCTGTTGGCAAAATAGTTTGCTGGCACAATTCCATTGACTTCAGTGGAGTAAATGCCAGCAGAGAGTTTGGCCCACTGACTCATATGACATTTTTCAATTTCCAGTACAAACATTTAGGACCCAGTTCTGCAAGCCATACGTATAGTGAATAGGGCTGAGTTCTGCACTCATCAAGGTCATGGGGAGAAAGTTCTTTTCTACTCAACAAGTTGCAGCATCCGGACTTAAAGTAAGAGAGTACTGCAGGGTTAAATAATCCCTGTGCTAATTCTCTGAAGAGGTTTAGAGCCCTCTGTGTGATTGTAATGCATTGTAATATCTTGGTCATTAGAGACATGCAAAGCACGATTTTCAAATCTTTCTTTCATTTTCTTTAGCATTAACAGGATTTGAATTTGTGTTCATTTCTCACTCATATCATCCCTGCTTGCTTTCAGACTTCCCCATTTGTTCCCTTTCACACATGACGTTTTGCACATGGAAAACATTTTGTATGTAGGATGAGTCGCCATGTTAAAAAGATTATCGCACCATGGAGTCCATTGGCATTTAGCAACAACAGCTCTAATATTTTTCTAAAACAGCCATTACCTCTCTCAACCATTATTAGCTGCCTAATATTTACGACATCTTCTTCATCTGGAGATCAAATCAATTAGTTGAAAAATCCTCGGCTTGTTAGCCATAGCAGAAAAAAACTGAACTGTTCTCTTGGTTGTGTATAATTGTATTTTCCAGTTCACTGAGCATGTGCACAGGAAAACAGCAACAACCCACAGCAGGGAGTGATCAGCTGATTCCAGGCTTTTCAAGGATGTTGCTGCAGGCCAGCTTTCAAAAAAAGGGGGGTTGTGTCCTAAATAGCCCAAAGGATTTTCCCAACTCTCTTGGGTAATTTACACCAATCTTAAACGTGTATGTTTGTCTAAAGTCCCTTTTATCAGCGTGGTAATCCCATTACTGACAAATGAAGATGTAATCACAGTTTATTCAAATAACTTGAAAGCTTTATCCCTTCTTCAGAGAGAGTAGAAAGTACAACTGGCTGCAACTGACTTCTTAAACTCCTACTGAGATGTTAGCAAAGCAAAAATGATTTTAAAAAGGCAGGGAGGTTTTGGAGGCAGAATAAAAATACGTGTTTAAACTGGATCTTCTGCGCAGGATTCTTTTCTGTTCTATATACTGACTTTTACATTGGCTTCGGTGGATTGACACGAATAAAAGTGAGGAGAGCTGGGCTCTGTCTCTTTGGCCTGTGCTGTGCTAGTCTTTTCTCCCTTCAGAAATTTCCCACCATAGCTGTCACAGATGCAGCTCTGCCCATTGTAGCAACAGTGCGGATGCTACTATAGGTAGGCCTCTGTCAACAGTGGCATTCTAATTACTACAAACACGTCTATGACACCATGGTTAAAATGCCAGTTACCTGCATAAACCAATACTTCCCTCACCATTGCTACCATGAAAGCTACCATTGATAGTAGTGACTTTTAGAAATACTAGAATAGATGTCTTGTTTGTTTGCAGGTACTTGTCAGATAACAACTGCAGTCCCTCAATTAAAAAAAAAAAGGTGTATGTCATTTAACATTTTAAGCTGAAACTCTTGTATAGCTGAAACTTTCTTCATGGTCATTTTTATGGCAAAGATGGGATTCTAAAATAAACATAGAGAAGTGAAGTGGCTTGCCAAATATAAAGCAGGAACAGTATCTAGGTTTCCTGATAACTAAGTTTCATGTGCCAACAATGCCCCTCCGCCATGTACATTGACCAAACTGGATTGTCTCCATGCAAAAGAATAAATGGACACAAATCGGACATCAAGAATGGTAACATTAAAAAAACAGTAGAAGAGTACTTTGAGATTTCTGGACACTCAGTAATATACTTGAAAGTTAACACATTTCAGCCAAAAAAAAAAAAAAACTGCAGAGTTGGAATTCATATGTGAGCTTGACACTATCAGACTGAGTCTGAACAGGGACTGGGCATGGCTAGCTCATCATAAAAAATAAAACAAACAAGACTCATCTGGCACTTTTAAAGACTAACATATTTATTGCATATGCTTTTGTGGGCATAATCCCACTCTCTCAGATGCATGAAATGGAAATTGTAGCATGTTAGGTACATATACACATGCAAAGAAGAGTGAGGCACAACGTCAATTCAAACAGTTCCAAAGGGTTAATCTGTTAGTTTATTTTAACAAACCAAATAAGTTGTTTTAATTGAAACAGTGGGGGTGTGGGTCTTTAACAACAATAGATGAGAAGGTCAGAATGTTAAAAGAGAGGAAATTACATTTTGTAGTGCAGATCCAAAGAGGTAGCTGTGTTAGTCTAGTTCAGTAAAACAAACAAACAAGGAGTTCTGTTGCACTTAAAGACTAACTTTTTTTTTTGTCTTTAACTGCCACAGGATTCCTTGTTTGTTTCTTTTGTACTGAGTTAGTCATTCTAACTCCTATTCAGATCCAGTATGATGATATCAAGTTTGCATATGAATTCCAGCTCTGCACTTTCATGCTGAAGTCTATTGCTGAAGTACTGTAAAGTGGTGAAAATCCCAGAGAGGGATATAGAGTGACTCTATGCTGCTGGCAGGCAGATCATTTAAATAAATCATAATTTTGCTTACTCATAGCACCATATTGTATGCTGTGTAGCTTTATTTGGAGTTTGTGCTTTGTGTGACGCTGGCAAACCAAGTGCAGGTTCATGCCAAGGGCATCATGCCTCACTTAAATACTGACAACAAAGGAGAAATATTGGTGTACCTGTGCACTAGTATTGTTAAAATAGATATTAGTTAGAAAAATGTGCTTAGTGTTTTGACTTTATTGACTGCTTGTAAATTGCTGCATCCACGTTACTCACTTTTAACATTTGTGTCCCATATTCTAAGGCAGTATGTGAGCATTTGCATGGTAAAGCTCCATAACTGGATAAATCACCAAACAAGAGAGACATTACCTAATACAGGGGTCGGCAACCCAAAAGAGCAGAAGAGCCATTTCCTTCCATCCTCCCACAACAACCGCATGAGCCTGTGCTGGCCCAGCAGCTGCGCCGTGGCCCTGAGCGCTGGCAGGGGTGTGTGTGGGCGGCGTGTACTCCCTCTGTTCCTCCCTCTGCTGGTGGGGTGGAGCAGCACTGCCCTGCCTACCCCCAGCTGGCTGTCCCTCCCAAGAGCAGCCAGCGGAGAGCTGCAGCTTGCTGGGGCAGGGCCCTGGTATGGCCCACTCCAGGGAGTTCAGGCCACTTCAACCTGGCCACCCCAGGACTAAACAGGCCTGATCCAGGGCCTGGGGGCAAGGTGGCCTCTGTTCAGGTGTGGAGTGGCCTGGTCAAAGTGGCCTGACCTCCGCGGAGGCGCCATTCCAAGGCCCTGCCTCCACATGCCCCCCTTTGGAGGGGCAGTCAGCTGGGGGTAGGCAGGGCAGCGCTGCTTCACCCCACCAGCAGACGGAGGGATGGAGGGACCGTGTGCCGCCTGTACAACCCCCCACCAGTGCTAGGGGCCATGGTGCGGCTGCTGGGCTGTTTCCAGCTCATGTGGTTGTGGTGGGAGGGTGAGGGTGACCCTGATTTGGCCGCGATGCTAGGGCCAGCCAGAAGTCCTCGGAGCACACCTGGCTCCCTGGAGCAGATTGCTAGGGAGCCAAAAGGGGATGCTCATGGACAGAGGTAGTGCTGGGGTGGGGAGGGACCCAGGGCATGGGCCCAGCCCCCGCCCCCAGCGGGCAGGCCCCACCCGCTGGCCAGGGATAGGGCCGGGGGGGCCGTGCCACCGCAGGCAGCTAGGCTGCAGTGTGGGTTGGCCAGAAGCGGCCGCTGGAGGCTGGGCCCGTGGCCCCCGATCCCTGGCTGGGGATGGGCCGCTGCGGCCAGGTCCCAGATCCCTAGCGGAGGACGGGGCCACCGTGGGCGGCCGGCCATGGCCCAGATCCCCAGCAGGGGACGGGGCCACTGCCGCCGCTGTGGGCAGCCAGCCAGCTGGGCCCCTGATCCCCAGCCGGGGATCTGGGGCCTGACCGCCGGCGGCCGCAGTGGCCCCGTCCCCAGCCGGGGATCAGAGGCCACTGGCATGGGCCCGGCCTCCAGCGGCCGCTTCTGGCCCAGCCCTGCCACAGCCTAGCTGCCTGCAGTGGCGCGGCCTCCCCCTGGCCCTATCCCTGGCCAGGGGCGGGGCCTGCCGGGAGCCAGCCTGGCCCCCGATCCCCAGCCGGGGACGGGGCCGCCGCAGCCATGGCCGGCCGGGGATCGGGCCCCAGATCCCTGGCCCAATTGGGCTGGAGACCTGGGGCACTGGCATTGGGACCTGGGGCACGTGCCCCAGCATGCCCAACGCCAGTGACGCCCCTGCTCAGGGAGCCACAGGTGGCTCACTGAGCTTGCGTTGCTGATTCCCAACCTAGTATAAAATGCTGGCTGCTCTCTGTCCCACAAGGAAGGCTTATAGGAACCAATTAAACTATTATGGAACATCGAAGGGGACAAAAGATGTTGATTGTTGTCCCCACTGGCTCATAGAAGAGACCAGCTACCAATTTGCTTCCATCAACTGAGTTTGCAATTCAAAGCCAAAGAGGGGAAGAAATAAACCCCCCAAAGAAGGTGGACCTGTGTGTTTATACCACTTGGGCTCTGAGTGTATGTCCACACTTGAAAGATAGTTTTTAATTCAAACTAACTTAGTACCTGTCCATACTGGACTTTCATTAGTTCAGATTAGAATCATAGAATCATAGGGTTGGAAGGGACCTCATAGGTCATCTAGTCCAACCCCCTGCCAGAGGCAGGACCACTCCCACTAAACCATCCCAGTCATGGTTTTGTCCAGCCGGGCCTTAAACACCTCCAAAGATGGAGAAATATTGGATTAAGGACTTCCTTAATTCAAACTAATGAAAGCTTAGGTCACATTAGTTAGACCTGCTGGTTAGTTTGAACTAAGCCCTTAGTTCGATCCTTTGTTTGAACTAAGGATGGTGTAGACTAGGGTTAACCCTTAGTTCAAACTTAATAAATTTGAATTAAGGGCAGTTAGTTCAAATTAACAAAGTGGACTTATTTGACTTAACGTTAAGTTGAATTAGTCCACTTTGTTAATTTGAACTAATAAGTGTGGATTTAGTTCAAACTAAACTCTAATTTATTAGTTCGAATTAACAAATTCAAACTAACTTTTCCTAGTGTAAACATAGCCTGAGAGGCCAGGATTACAAATCACAGGCAAAAGATCCCTAATACTTAGCCTGAGTTAGCACTAGAGGACATATAGATCTTGCCTATCATTATTGAAACTTCTATTATTTATTTTTTGAAATTTAAGATTGGAACGTTTGTGTGTGTGCGTGTGTGTGTGCATGTTCACCTGCTTTAACATTTTCAATAACCCCCTTGTTTCTTTTCTCTGTACAATAAATCTTTAGATCAGTGGTTCTCAACCATTGTGTCAGGACTTATTGCTGTGTCGCCACAGTGGTAAGTGTGTCGCAGAGAGCCAGATGGGAGGCTGGATTCGGCCTGGGGGGTGAAGTGGTGTGTCCTGTAGGGTCATGCATGCCACCAAGTGTGTCATGATTTGCAAAAGGTTGAGAGCCACTGCTTTAGTTTATTAGAGGACTGACTACAGGCATTGTCTTTGATGAGTGAGAGAAGTAAAGTACAACTGACCTGGGCTAAGTAGCTGATCCTTTAGGACTGAGAATAACTTAAATGTTGCTACAGTCTTTGGTGTAAGGAACCATCTATCGTAAATGCTGGCATACCTGGATTGCCAGACTGAGCAGAGTACCTAAAAGAACTGTTTGTTACTCCATAGTAAGGCTCTAAAGGGGTAGTCGTATTAGTCTAGTTCAACAAAACAAACAAGGAGTCTGGTGGCACTTTTATAGACTAAGAAATTTACTTATTGCATGAGCTTTAGTGGGAGCATCTTGAAGCATTTGACGAAGTGGGATTTTCTCCCTCAAAAGCTCATGTGATAAATAAATTTGTTAGTCTTGAAAAGTGCCACGGGGCTCTTTGTCCGTATTAAGGCTATTATAGTGCCTGAGGAATTTATGCTTGATAACTTGATAAAACTAAGTATAGAACTCATGACCACGTTATGCCCTATTACCTCACAGTTTACTCTGGGTATCTGCAAAACACCTTGACATTCTGATTATGAATGAATGGTGGTGCCATTGGACACAGGGTAGGTAGGAAATCCAGAGTCAAGAAGGGAATCAATCAAATCATAGGGCTGGAAGGGACCTCATGAGATCATCAAGTCCAACCCCCTGGGAACTGAACCTAGGACCTTCTGCATGTTAAGCAGATGTGCTAGCTACTACACTATTTGCAGGGCAAATCTCAAGGGACCTGTTAAAACCAGGGATTCTGAAGTCAGTATAGAGCTGACTTTCCTGGCCCTGAGTATGTAACTGTGGGTTAGCCTAGGACTTAGTGGTATCGGGGTTGCTGCACTGTAGTAGTTCCATCCCTAAATGGTCAAGAATTATGGAGAAAAGGTGGTTGAATTAATATCTTTTACTGGAGCAACTTCTGGTGGTGAGTGAGACTGGCTTTTGAGATACCCAGAGCTCTTCATCAGGTCAGGGAAAGGTACTTTCAGTGTCCAAGCAAAACGCAAGATGGCATCGATTTAGCATAAGTAGTTAGATATTTTTTCACCCTGTATTATGCTATAATACTGAGAGTTTCTTTCACAGACCTGGTGAAGAGCTCTGTGTGGCTTGAAAGTTTGACTCTCACCAACAGAAGTTGGTTTGATATGGGAAATTACTTCATCCACATTGTCTCTGTAATATGGCTACAACAACATTGCATACAAGAATCATAGATCAGTTCAATAATAATAGTAAAATTGTCTTGAATCAAGAGATTCGCAAAGGGATTATTTTTCTTTGGAGGGTATGTTGTTTTGTTGGTTAGGGTACATTCTAGAGCTGTGGTTCCCGACCTTTTTGGTAACATGACACACTTAGATGAGACAAAGAATTCCATGGCACACTCACTTTTTCCAGGTGAATTGATTGCTCTTAAACGTCCCATTTATTTTCATTTACTACGGGTATTGTCTTACTACAGAGATTTGCAACATAGGGCATACAACAAGCTAAAGAAGGATCAAATGCATTAACATTTCAAATCCACTGGAAAAAATACACATCATCTCAATTTATCCCTTTGGCCATCTGAATTTAGAATGTTCACACGTTAGAATTGAAAGACTGATACCTCACTCTTAATCTGATGACTAATTTTCATGAGTTTTATGGGTTGTAATTTTAGTTTGATAGAATAGTGTTTAAGATGAAACAATGTTTGTTTTACATTGATTTTCATTACCTTTGTACAAAATTTCATGGCATGCTTGGCCAGTTCTCATGGCACACCACTGAAAACCACTATTCTAGATCATGTTCCAAAGGGGCAACTGTGTTAGTCTTGTTCAGTAAAACAAACAAGGAGTCCTTTGGCAATTAAAGACTAACAAATTTATTTATTGCATGAGCTTTTGTGGTAAAATCCCATGTCATCAGATGCTTTGAAGATGGGGGAAATTTACAGAATGCAAGGAATTAAATGCAAGGAAGAACAAGTCATGGGATCAGGTCATACCGTAACAGCAAATCAAAGCAGCTGTTAAGATTTAAACACTGCTGAACAGTATACAGAGAAAACTGAGGGCAAATCACCTGTTGTAATGAGAATAAAATCCAAAGTCCCTATTAAGCCCTGAAGCCATTCAGTCAAATTTGTGAACAAAATCTAGCTCTGCAACTTCTCTTTAAAGCCTTGATCTGGTATTCATTTGTCTGCACTTCAAAGAGAATCATAGAATCATAGGGTTGGAAGGGACCCCACAAGGTCATCTAGTCCAACCCCCTGCCAAAAAAAGCAGGACCACTCCCATTAGATCATCCCACTCAGGGTTTTGTCCAGCTGGGACTTGAACACCTCCAGAGATGGAGATTCCACCACCTCCCTAGGCAACTTATTCCACTGCTTCACCACTCGCCTAGTAAGGAAGTTTTTCCTAATATCCAGCCTGGACCGCCCCAGCTGTAACTTGAAACCATTGCTTCTCGTTCTGCCCTCTGTTACTACTGAGAACAGTCGAGCTCCCTCCTCCTTGGAGCAACCCTTCAAGTAGTTGAAGGTTGCTATCAAATCCCCCCTCAATCTTCTCTTCTGCAGGCTAAATAAGCCTAGTTCCTTCAGTCTTTCTTCATAGGGCTTGTGCTCCAGCCCTTTGATCATTTTGGTTGCCCTCCTCTGGACTCTCTCTAATTTGTCCATGTCCTTTTTGTAGTGGGGAGCCCAAAACTGGACACAGTATTCCAGATGTGGCCTCACTAGTGCAGAATAGAGGGGAATGATCACATCCCTCGATCTGCTGGTAACACTTCTTCTGATGCAGCCCAGTATGCCATTGGCCTTTTTGGCAGCAAGAGCACACTGCTGACTCATATCCAGCTTCCCATCCACCATGACTCCCAGGTCCTTTTCTCCAGTGCTGCTATTTAGCTGATCACTCCCCAGCCTGTAGCAGTACATGGGGTTTTTTCGTCCCAAGTGCAGGATTTTACACTTATCCTTGTTGAACCTCATGAGATTCCTCTTGGCCCACTGCTCCAGTTTGTCTAGGTCTCCCTGAATCCTGTCTCTGCCCTCTAGGGTGTCTACCATTCCCCCCAGTTTGGTATCATCTGCAAACTTACTAAGTGTGCAATCTATCCCATCATCCAGATCATTAATGAAAACATTGAACAGAACTGGCCCCAGGACCGACCCCTGGGGTACACCACTCGTTACTGCCTGCCAACTTGACATGGAGCCATTGATTCCTACACGCTGAAACCGTTGTTCTAGCCAGTTTTCTATCCACCTTACAGTCCATGCATCTAACCCATACTT
>ML681996.1:34361099-34390508 GCA_007922195.1 Podocnemis expansa
TCCTTTTTGCCTTTCTTGAAGATAGGTACTATATTTGCTTTTTTCCAGTCCTCTGGCACCTCCCCCGTTCGCCACGAGTTTTCAAAGATAATGGCCAACGGTACTGCTATCTCATCAGCCAGCTCCCTCAGCACCCTCGGATGCAGTTCATCCGGCCCCATGGACTTGTGCACATCTAGTTTCTTTAAGCAGTCCCTAACCTGACCTACTGTCACCAAGGGCCTCTCTTCTTCTCCCCAGTCCCCCGTACCTAGTGTAGTGGGCTGGGAGCTGACCTTGCTTGTGAAAACTGAAGTAAAAAAAGCATTGAGCACTTCAGCTTTTTCCTCATCCTCTGTCACGAGGATGCCTGCCCCATTCAGTAAGGGACCTACACCATCCCTGATCCTCTTCTTGTTATTGATATACTTGTAGAACCCCTTCCTATTATCCTTCACATCCCTTGCTAGTCGCAACTCCATTTGTCCTTTGGCCTTTCTGATTTTATCCCTGCAGTCCCGAGCAATGTCTTTATATGCCTCCTTAGTCATCTGTCCTAGCTTCCACTTCCTGTAAGCGTCCTTTTTATGCTTCAGCTCAGTGCAGAGCTCTCTGTTAAGCCACAGTGGGCGCCTTCCACATTTGCTGTGCTTTCTCCTTATCGGAATTGTATCTTGCTGTGCCCTTAGCAGGGTTTCTTTAAAATGCACCCAACTCTCTTGGACACCTTTCCCCTTCAGATCAGCCTCCCAAGGGATCCTGCCCATCAGTTCCCTGAGGGAGACAAAATCTGCTTTTCTGAAGTCCAGGGTCTGTGTTTTGCTTCTTTCCTTCTTTCCTTTAATCATCAACTTGAACTCAATCATTTCATGGTCACTGCTACCCAGGCTGCCATTGACCTCTACTTCCCTGATAAATTCTTCTCTATTTGTGAGCAGCAGATCGAGAGGCGCAAGGCCCCTCGTCGGTTGCTCCAGCATTTGTACCAGGAAGTTGTCCTCAACACTCTCCAAAAACTTCCTGGATTGCCTGTGCACTGCTGTATTGGCCTTCCAGCAGATGTCAGGGTAATTGAAGTCCCCCATGAGAACCAGGGCCTGTGCTCTAGAAACTTCTGTTAGTTGTACACAGAATGCCTCATCCACTTCCTCCTTCTGATCTGGTGGTCTGTAGCAGACACCTACCACAACATCCCCCTTGTTGCTCTCCCCTCTAAACTTAACCCACAGACTTTCAACTGGCTTGTTTCCACTTTCATAATGGAGCTCTGAGCAGTCATAGAGCTCCTTTACATATAGTGCTACTCCTCCCCCTTTCCTTCCCTGCCTGTCCTTCCTGAACAGTCTATACCCATCTATTGCAGAGCTCCAGTCATGCAAACTATTCCACCACGTCTCTGTTATCCCAATCATGTCATAGTTCTTTGTCTGCGCTAGTGCTACCAATTCCTCCTGCTTGTTTCCCAGGCTCCTTGCATTTGTGTATAGGCACCTAAGATACCCAGCTGATTGCCCTACTTTCCCATTTTGACATTCAATTCTAATGTATCTACCTCCCTGGATTTTCTTTTGGTGTTGACCTCCCCCACCTGCCTCAGGCATTAGGGCTTCATTAGAGCATCTAAGAAAGTTATTTGATTCCCCCCGCATGTTCCAACTATCCTCTCTTCTATCCCTGTAGTTACAGTCCCGGCACCCCCCAAGTTCCATCCCATCCCCCTGGTCTCCCACATAGTCACTTACCTGTGGGCTTTGGTCTCCTTCCCCCTTCAGACCTAGTTTAAAGCCCTCCTCACTAGGTCAGCCAGTCTGCGTCCAAATACGCTCTTCCCCTTCCTCGAAAGATGGAGTCCATCTCTGCCTAGCAGTCCTTCTTCCTGAAACAGCAACCCATGGTCGAGGAAGCCAAAGCCCTCCTGACGACACCATCTTCGCAGCCAAACGTTCATCTCCAGGATGCATCTGTCTCTGCTCAGGCCTCTACCCTTGACCGGAAGAATCGAGGAGAACACCACCTGTGCTCCAAACTCCTTCACCCGCGCTCCCAGAGCCCTGAAGTCACCTTTGATCTGCCGAGGATCACCTCTCGCAGTATCATTGGTTCCTACATGGATGAGAAGCATGGGGTAGTATAGCTTGAAATCATTTGCAAATTTGATAGCATTGCTTCAGGGCTTAATAGTTCTTTGGAATTTTTTCTGATTACAACAGGTGATTTGACCTCATCTTCCTCTATTTGCTGTTCCCCAGTGTTTAAATCTTAACAACTGCTTTGATTTGCTGTTACAATGTGACCTGATCCCATGACTTACACTTCTCTGCATTTATTTCCTCCCATTCTATAAGTTCCCTCTTCCTCAAAGCATCTGATGAAGTGAGATTTTCTCCCATGAAAGGTCATGCAATAAACCAATTTGTTAGTCTTTAAGTGCCATAGGATTCCATGTTTGTTCTAGATTATGTTTGCAAGCCCTTCTCTGCCACCAGGAGAGCTAAAAACGTTTTTTTAAATGAAAGCTGTTATTCTCACCTAATCACAGATCTTCAAGACCTGAGGTTTTAAGAAAACACCAAGTAGCACAAGACTCTCACTTAAATCATGAGAGTTGGCAACACTGAGAGAAGTGCAAGATTTCCACTCCCTGAAGTTGACGTCCCCTAACTTTAAGAAGTGAAATGTGGATGTTAAGGAAATGTGAAGAGCAGTGGAGTGACATTTGCCCTTTTTGTTATATTAGTTAGATGCTCCTTTTTAATTGGGTAGACAAAATTAACACGGAAGATATTTGTAGCTGAACCCAGCACTGGCCTTTGTTGGCACTGGTTTGGTTTTGGCATCTTTCTGAGTACAAATATATTAGGATGGAAGGCCAGTGAATTGTGATGTGTATTACCTAGCAATGTTGCTCTATGGCTAGCAATCGTGTCAGGGTGCCCAATATGCTGGTGGTGCAAGAAGATCACCAATGATAAATGTAAACTGAACATCCAGCCAGACTAGTGTAAGGATCTAGCTGGAGATTGATCAGGGTTACACTCAGACTGCAAGAAGTCCATATTCTTTGGGATTTGCCAAAATAAAGATTATAACATATTTGGATTCATCAGTGAGGTTTTAAGTAGCTGGGGATGGTCTTTTCAATCAGAGGACCTGGCCCAAAGAAGCCAAGCAATTAACATTTAGGAGAGTGGAACCTGCCATCCCCTGACATGCTGGCTGGTTTTGGCTCACTTTTATTTTTATATCAATATGTGATTATTTTACATCTTCTTTTCCTAAGTATTTGTAGTTTCATGTTCCCAAAGATGCCTGCATGCTTGCAAATGGGGAAGAAATGCCTGTGAAGGTGACCTATGTATTTAAATATTAAGTTCCTAAAACCTGGGGTGTGGATGAGGTTTTAGGCAAGCACTTCAGCCATGTTATATTTGTTTTAGAAAGGACTCCTAGTCCTTTTACTGAACTCAGCCCTGGTTCTTACCACTGGTGGAAGGGTTACAGTGGTTATGGCAACTACTCTTGACCCAAGTAGTTTCACTAGTTTTTATACCTGCAATAAAAATTGAATGCCACAAAATAGTAAAAATAATAGTTAAAATGGTGCATTATTTGCATTAAAACTTGTAAAAGATGGATTAAAAAGCCATTTCATAACTATCCTTAACTTTTCATAGTGCCATCTCAGCATTCTCAGAAGCCAGGAGAAGCTCTGATAACAGACTAAGTCAGGGCTGCAGCTGTCTTGTAGCAGCACAAAGTGTGGTCCCATGGGTCCAATAAGACACTAGCTCCATTTCAAAAGTAATGGGTTAAATTCCTGCTTGGTCAGAGGTTTCCTGTGTGAATGTAGGAAACTCAAATAGCTGCCCTCTGGCTCTGTTCCCCATCTGTGAAATGGGGATAAAAGTACTCTCCCTGCTCGCAAGGCTGTTGTGAGGATACATGCATAGAACACTGTGATGTGTGTGGATGTAGGGTTCATATAAATAGCTTGGGTAGACAGATGGCACTAAGCACCTGCTATGAGACCAGTATCCGGCTCATAAACTGTGCTGCTGGAACTCTAGTGCCTGATTATACTCTTGCTCACTGTTTCCAGGTTATAAATTAATACTTAATGGCACCAAAGAAACAAGAGAAAAATCAACCCCCATCATGCAGGTCCAAAGCCGAGTGACATGAATGGAAAGACTTCAATGATTAGGCCCCTATGGTGTGTCTATGTTGCATCTGAGAATGAGGTTTTCAGCCCAGACTTTCAGACCCACCTTAGTGGGACTTGTGCTAGTGCTCTAAAAAATAATTTTATAGCCAGTGCTTTGGTACTGGAGCTTGGGTTTTCAAGCCTGCTACAAATTTAGAGCCAGAGCTGCAATTTCTACATGGATATTTTTAGAGCACTAATGTTAGTCCTGTTTACAAGAGTCTCTGGCCTGGCCCAGGAAGCTCACTTTCAGATGCAGTGTAGACATGGCCATGGTGTCCAAGAAGAGCCCAGTCTTGAAGGCCTCACTTAAACACATCTTCTTTGTTCTTGGTGTGTTAATGTTACGATGCATTGCTAAATTTTCATTCACTCTTTGGTTTATGTAGCTTAGTGCTGCAGGAGGCCGATGATGCACAGCTAATACTGAGGAAATGTACCTGCAAACAGAGCCGTAATGCTCTGTTCCGGCGCCCAGAGTGTGTTTCAAGTGGAATGCGTGCCTTGCAATTAACAGTGCTTGGGGCCAGCAGTGTATATGAAAGATTCATTCTTTCAGGTGCAATGGCAGCTCTGATCAAATAAATTTTATTTAGTGTGTCAAAAAAGATGCTTTACCAGATCATTTGTAAGAGGTTGTCAAATGGAAGAACAGAGAGCAGCACTCTGGTGGAAAGAAATCAATTTTCTCACAAGTTGAGTTTACAGAGGGTGAAATTCATATCTTCACTGCAAAAGGCAAGACTATATTTGATCTAAGGGCTGGTTTTACACTTAAAATCTACAGCAGCACAGCTGAACTGCTATAAGAGCACTTGTGTAGCTATGTTATGTTGGTGAGAGAGAGTTCTTTTCTTGACATAATAAAACCACCTGAAAAAGTGGTGGTAGCAGGAGAATGCCTCTTGCCAACACAGTGCTGTCCACACAAGGGCTTATGCCCACAAACCTTATGTCATGCAGATGTGCAGGGCTTTTTTTTTTCACACTTAGGAGGCACAAAAGTTTTGCTGATGTAAGTGCTGATATAAATGAGGCCTAAATCAGTGCAGCACCATTGTGTTTTGTAACAGCTGAAGACTTGGCAACAAAAGTCTCTAATTCAGTTTTATGCAGGGTACTAAATAGCTGTTGAAATTTATCATGAAATATAAACCCTCTTTGGGGACTACTTTGGGGTGGAATAGTGGTTACTACCTCTCAGTACCTTCTCTGTGAAGGGGGCTTTGTCATGGGTTCAATGAGCTTCTCCCACCCTGCTATCAGCAGCACCCTCAAAACCCTTTGCTGTGTTAAGGCCCATCACACAGCTGGTTCAACTGCAATCCTCTCTCATGGTGCTCTGTTAATGGGCATTAGAATTTATGCTCTAGCTGGTGCAACCTATGGCACCATGACAGGAAGACCCCAGTGATGATCAGCAGTATGTCTATACAACCCATGACAACAAGACTTCCACCCTGGTTTGACACAGTCAGGTGCATATTTCCACACTAAAAATATCCAGGGAGATGTTGCAGCTCTAGTTGGCACTCAGGATTTGAAGCCTAGGGAAGGGAATTGCTTCAGCGGCTGATCTCCAGCCTAAGATGTAAGTTTGAAGCACTGCCTATACACATATTTTTAGCATGGTAGTGTGAGCTTGAGTCAGTGAACCCAAGTAGGGAGGCTCGCTGCTCCAGGCTGTGTACATGTACCCTTGGCTTCAAATGGTTTTTATTATATAGAGAGTTTTCAGTCTGGATAATTGACTCTGAGCACTCCCACTATAAAAACTGTTCCAGCAGCACTGCATAGACTCATAATTATTAGAGATGATGGAAAATTTTCCAGCAAAACTTTTCTGCTTCTTCAGAAAAAGAAACCAAACAAAAATTTTCATGAACATTTTTGTTTTAGTCCATTATTTTCAAGTATTCATGGATTTTACGAAAATAGTATTTCAAATAGTTTTTTAAAAAATTATTTCAATGGAGGAAGTAGCCCTTCCTTTTTTATTAAAAAAAATATTCCACTGGAAAAAGGAGAGGGGAGCGAAAGAAAGTGGTCCTTCCTCAACTACTTGGGAAATATACGTTACAAAAAATGCAAAATTTTTCATTTAGAATTTTTTCTTGGAAAAAATCATGGAAAATTTTTGAACAAAAATTTTAAAAAATTCACTCAAACTTTTTCACAAAATATACTAAAGTGAGTGAGTCAACAAATTGAATGGACCTAATTTCCTTTGGAAACTACAGTTCTGTGAAAATTGAAGTTTCCTTAATTCCTGTAAGTTTTACTGAAATTTTAATTCAGGAAAAAAAATTCTGATGCTGTCAAAATATCCTGTTTTGATATTTTCAGAATAAACCACTTCAATATTTTTGTTTTAAAACAAGGCTTAATTTAATGTTTTAAAATTTGCATTAGATAATTATAAAGTCCTTTATCAAGTATGAATCCAATCAAAGTTTCAGTTTTGTTGAAATTAAACATTTTTATTGATTCACTTCCCCTCTCCCCCAACCCCCTGAATTTCCTTTCAAATAGAAAATGTAAATTTTCAGGTTTTATTCTGAATGGGAACAAAAAACAATTTCAAAATCCTTAGAAAAACAGACTTTCCATCTTCCGTAAAGCTCTAATACTTACCTCTTTTCAGTTCAGTGCAATTATTTTGCCTAGCAGCCACAAAAGGTCAGTACTCTTTGATGGCAATGGTGGGAAAGCTGTCTCTGTCTCCATTTATACTCAATCAGCTGATCACAGTCCCGGAGAGAGAGAGAGGCTAAATGTCTTTGAACATCTGGCCAAGTTTGCTGATCAGTTATATTGCTCTGTATATGATTATGATACTGCCTTATATGCATTTAGTAGCTACAGTGATGGGCATCATTATAAGTCCATGAAATGGTAATCTTGTCTTGAGTATTCAGAAACACATTGTTTTTAAGTCCATCTGGCAGGATGCTCTAGTTGTTCACACTAAATCTAGAACCTATATTAATCAGTTTTTGTAAGATCAGGCTTATTATTTCTCCTATGAATCATTAACATATGGCACAGAATAAGAAACAGAAAATGTCCTGATTATTAAATATGATGCTGAGTTATTTATAACTTATTTTACTTTTCAATTTTTACTTGAGGAATTGAGAATATTCTGCATAGTTAATAAATTCTTCAAGGTTATCAAGGGCTTAATCTGCCAAGGTGCTGAATTTTCCAGTTGTGATCCAGCAACACACTTAAGCACATACTTAAATTTTAGAATACATGCAGTCACACTGATATCAATCATATATTTAAGTGCTTGTCTAGTTCAAAGCCAGATGGCTCAGCACGTTACAGGATCAAGCCTCAAATCTGCAAAGCACAGGAGAACATAATTAAAAATTACTCACGGCTATGTATGCAGCTTTTGTTTTAATGCTTCTCAAGAGGTTTCCACTGTTGGCGTGGGCCCATCTTAAAATGTCTCTAAAAATGACTGTCCTCATTTTTTCTTTTCCTGTCTAAGCAACAGAATAAATTAATTTATATAAATATAAAACTAATGATAAAGCTGTCATTCCTGAAAACTGGCAAACTTCTTGATGGCTCCAGGGAATCTGTAATCCACAATGAGTGTGGGGTCAGCTGCTGACAGTCTGACATTCCTGAGTCAAGTGGGTAAACTAAACATCCAGTATTTGGTTCCTGTTTCTTTCAAGAGGTACGTGTGCCTGCAGCCATACCATCTTAAACTGTAATCTTATCAAATTGGGTAGGCTAGGCCAGGCTGGGATAGTTCAGTAGTATAGGGAAGACGGATAACTAAGGAAAAAACAAACTGATGCAGGAGCAGATGGGGGGAGTGTGCAGGATTCATTAGGTGGTACTTTTTCTTCAACTGAATCAGTGCTAATGATTGCCATTTTCCTAACCCCTTCTAGAAATAAGATTCCGTGGCACTTCTTGAGGGAATATGAGTGCCTCTCTTATCCACGGTCCTAATCATACTCCATCTCAGGCAACTGCCTTTTCCATGTCTGGTTTAAATGCTGCTTGATAGAAGTATTATACTTCACTCCCTGCTTCTAAAACTAGCCCTCTTGTAGTGGTTACATTTAGTAGGTGGGCAAAGTGAAATCATCCCTATAGGTGTGATATGTGTATATATTCTTTTTGGACCTGATTTAGATACATTTTAAGTTGATTGGCCCTAACTTTATTTCACAAGTAGTTCCACTGAAATAATCAATGGTCCCACTTGTGAAACAAGGCACTCATCATAATAATAAATAATTTGTGGAGATAATAATTATTTTTATGTATATGTTGATAAGTATCTTGCTCCACAAGTGGGATCATTGATTATTTCAGTGGGACTACTTGCGAAATAAGGTTAGGGCCAGTCAGCTTAAAATGTATCTAAATCAGGCCTAAAATAAATAATTGCAAACATCATACCTATAGGGATGACTTCACTTTGCCCATCTACTAAATGTAACCATTATAGAAGAGCTAGTTGTTGATGATGATGATGATTATTATTATTTGTATGTTGATGAGTATCTTGCTCCACAAGTGGGACCATCGATTATTATTTTATTATTAATTAGTTATTATCTTATTATTTACGCTAACATGGGATGGGAATGAAGGAATCTACCTTTCCATTGTAAAAGCTTTATAATTATGACATGATATAATAATGTTTTACCTTTTCCAAGTGAAAAGACTATTTTATATGGATTATAGTGCAGCACTAATCTGGGGGCTATCTTGATTTCACTATTCAAGAGAAAGATCAGATACAGTGAACCCCTGGATGTAAGTTTATACTGAGGCAAAGCAACAGAGGAACCTTATTCTTTTCTTACATTGTGAATTAAAAATAAGTACTAAATGTATCAGGTCTCTGGAGCCAAGATCAGAAATGATCCAGAAATCAGTGAGACATAGGGAAGTGTCCTCTTGTTTGCCCAACTTCTGACTTGAGACTAAACTTGGCATGAGGCTGTCTGCAGCAGCAAACTGACTTAAATAGTTGATTGTGGCACAGGTTTGACAAATATGGGAATGGCTATTTATTTATTTACTATATTTATTATAAATGTTACCATTCTTCGGTGTCTTCAAAATTTTATGGGCTGTTCACAGAATGGATTTGAAAACCTTAGCATTCATCACACAACAGAATACAATATAAGAAAATAACTCATAGTATTTTCAGAGTGCTGTAAATCATTAAAGCACAATGCAATCATCGACCAATTAAAAATGGGTTGAGTCCTATCAAAACAAAGCTGCTGTGAAGACTATTTTAAAATATTACTGGAAAACTGAGAAGTGTAGTTAAAGGATGATAGTTAAGGAAGAAAACTGGCACATTTTGGTCATGAACATAGCTACACCCAGCATTGCCATGCAGGGCATAAGTGGAAATAATACTCCACAGCTTACTGGTAGTCTCTTGTCTCCAGGCATAGGAGGGATTTTATTCAGTACCTGTAGTATCTAGCCCAATGGTGTCCAAATCCACTACAGGCACTCTTAGGTGCTACAGGAGTACAAATACTAAAATACAGCAATAATAACAGGTTCTGTAGCTGCTACTCCTTTCTGCAATGGGTGGGAGAGCTGAGAAGTAGAATAAAGCACTGATTCTGCCACACCCCCATTGCACAGATCCACAGAGTTGAGCTGGCAGAAGTGGGGAGTATGTTATGCCTGTTAAGGAACTGTCGCTAACTATTCCCCCATTGGAGCAAAGGAAGGAATTCATTTTCCACAGACATCTGAATTTAGACATCTGAGTGAAGGCTACTTGTGTACTACTGTGAACATGAAATGGGTTCATTCTTTGAGTATTCTTTGAGAATATCCAACAATCTGACTCTTCTCTCTATGGGCTTGATTCATCATCCCAATATTCATCTGAGTAGGTCATATGAATCATCTAATTCTAGTCAATAGAACAATTTGCATGAGTAAGGACTAATCACTTGGTTAAGTGAGAGTGAATTAGGCTCTACAATTCCTGTTATTGGCTCAAATTAGTCAGTTGGTAGAAACCAACTTTCTCATGAGTCCATCCTAGATTAATGTGTTCACTGAAGACTTGGATCAAACTCCAAGTGTTGTTTTTTCACTTTTTTACTTCATAAAAGGAAACAGTCTTTTAAGAAAAGGGGGATGAGCCTGACAAAGAATAAAATTAACTTTCATCTTCATTACCAAAGAACTACGTCAGGTCTTGAGTAATTTATTTCACAAATCTGAAAGGTAATAGTGGGGTTTCAGATTCTGCATTTAATACAAACAGTGGACTGTGTTCTTTGCTCACTTGCATCAGAGTAAATCTGGAGTAATGCTATTGAAGTCAGTAGTGTTACACTGTGGTAAAATTGGCCCAATGTGTCTGCAGCATTAGTCAGCTGGAAGGCTCTTTTCCCTAACCACTTAATTTCTAGGAAACAGCACAATGTGAGATTAAAAGGATCCTATTTAGAGACACTCACTGAGCAAAAAATCAAAGCAATAACTACTGGAAATGCTTTCTGAAGGTATGTGTAACTATAAAATGTTTTGAGTGGCTGCCAGTATTTTGTAATCAGTGTTGTAAAGTTTTTGTGATACTCTTGATGTCTGCAGATGTTATGTGGCCCGTGGCAGAAAGCTGATGTTCTAAATTACCAATTATATACCTTATGGAACCTTGAGAACAAACTCCTGCTTTCTATTGGTCACTGCAACAGTCTTATGTTAGGAAGGGACCAGTACTGTAGCCATAATACTGTCTCTAGAGCAATGTGCAGTTCAGAGTTTAGCTTTTCAGCACTTGAAAAGGTAATTGCTATCCTTTTTTTCCTTTATATTTTTCTATTCTCAGTTTATAACAGCAATAATAAGCTCCTGAGTTGGGCATTTCCTGACAATTATTGACTGACTGTATTAAGAGTCCTTGGCTTTACCTCAAGTCCTCAAATCCTCCAGCCAGTCATTAACTGCCAGGAAATGCCCTTCCCAATAGTCATTATTGCTTAATTATGAAAACCTGGATTAGAGATATAATTACCTAGGTCTAGCTTTCTATGATTTCTTTGCCCTACCATCTCACAATATCTGCTGTCATTATTTGCTGCATTGACTGAAGGCTAACTTGATCTGAAATAATGATGGTGCTGATACTCTCTTATTCAACTTTTATGATAAACTTGTCTTCTGATTCATGTTTAGTTACTGGCTCTCTGCTGCTTGTCAACAGATTTTAGCTATGTTTTCCTTTCACTGTATGCATCTGATTAAAAATGGCACTTCCAAGCTCTAGCTGCTATTGACCATGTTTAAATAAGAACTATGGCTCTGATCCCAGAGTCAGATCCACACATGGGCTATGTCTACACTACATAAGTTAGTTCAAATTAACAAAGCCAAAACTAATAAGTTCAACCTTAATTCAAGCTAAACCTGACCTTAGTAAGTCTAATTAACAGAGTGCACTAATTTGACTTAATGTTAAGCCAAATTAATGCACTTTGTTATTTCGAACTAACTGCCCTTATTTGAATTTATTTAATTTGAATTAAGGCTTAATCCTGGTCTACACTGCCCTTAGTTCAACCTAAGGATCAAAATAAGCACTTATTTCAAACTAAATGCAGGTGTTACTAATTCCGACTAAGCTTTCATTAGTTCGAATTAAAGAATTCCTTAATTCGAACTAGTGAAAGTCTTTGGTGGATGCAGAGTTAGTTAGTTCGAAATTAAGGCTCCTTAATTTGAACTAACTTGCCAGTGTAGATACACCCCATATGCAGACCACAGAAAACAATGTTGCTGTGAACTGGCCAAAGAGCCCGCCTTCATGGATCCAACTGCCTGTATAAATAACACCTAATATAGCATTCTAAGGAAAATACAGAATAAAGATCCATTCCTTCCCCAAGCACAATACTTTATAGATTTATATTCATGAAGTTTTAAAGCCAGAAAGGACCATGAAAATCATCTAATCCAACTGTCTGTATAACAAAGGCCAGAGAACTTTGTCCATTTGCTCCTGAATTGAGCCTAACACACTTGTCAAATAAGTTATCTTCCACTGAGACATTTGTTTCATTTTACAGCTTCTTCTACATTCGTGTTAGTTGTTTTCACTTCTTCAGCAGGCTACACTAACTTCCTCCCATCTACCAATGTGTAAATTACACCATGATTTCTATCTTCTTTGAATTTGGCCCCAGGAAACTTTGCTTGAGTAAAAAACTCAGTTGCTAGTCAGGTTCCTATTTATGGATCAAATAAAAACCAAAGCCCAAGAATTATATTATTTGTATCCTTGGAAGAACTCCCACTAACTCATTAATTGCTGTTACTGACTCTTGTGCAGCCTGTATGGCACCATTTAATAATGACTTAGTGTCTCGGACACTCTATATAACCATAACTACTTACATACTTCATAAAATGCCTCAGTGTTAATTGTTTTAACGTACAAAGGGTATATAATTTGGATCAAAGGGCACTTTCTGTGAAGTCTTAATTATGTATTCCAGCACTTGTACAAAATATTACTTCTTGACATATAGGTCATGTTCTAATAAACAGAGGAACCACAATAATGTGGACATGAAATTTAATTATTATATTACTGAATCATCTCTTTAATTTGAAGGCCTTTTAAAAAGCACAATATGCCTGACTATAGCCTCTGCCAATTCAATCCAGAAGTGTTAGTGTGTTATGACAATACAAGGCAAAAGCACAAATGTCTTTTGAAAGCTCTTTAATTGTAACCATTCCATTGATGTCTGTTGTGCATTAAAAAAGACGTTCTAAAAGAACAAAGCTGAATATTGTAAAGCATTTTTTTAAAACCCTCACTTTTCTACTTTTATATACTAGAGTAATACCTTTATCTCAAAATGACTGCAAAATCCACTGAGCTTAAAGTAAATGGGTAAGTAGTGTCTATTAAAGACAAAATTATTTCTATATAATAATTGACCTTCCACACTGTAAGTTGATCTAGAATAACGTAATACACTTACTTATCACTCAGTTGCTTACAAAATGTATCCACTTACAGGAACAAAAAATATGTAAGGTTTTAAAAAAAACCAAAAAACTAGTGGGCCAGATTCTGACCAGATTCACAGCCTATGGCGGAGGCACTAATCCAGTAGATGTGGGGCCTGCTCCATCTGATTTCCACCTCCTAACTAACCCCAGTACAGGGGCAGTGCTGGATCAGTGTGTGTGGGAATATAATCAAGTGGAGTGTCACTCTGCTGACATAAGGACCATTGGAAGGACTGAGCTGCTGCAGGGAGAGAAAGCTATAAGCTGTTTGCTGAAAGCCCCCACTTCTCCTGCACCAAGCAGAGTTTTGCTATGGGGAGGGGACACCTGACCCCACCTTTGCTTCCTTGCTAATGGTTTCTCTTTTAGGATTGAATTCAGTGAAAATAGTGCTTGTGTTCCACATGAGGTATAGTCTGTAACCAACAACCAGTCTTTTGAAGATCTGATTCACCTCTGTATTATGGCAGGTGCACAGGGCCAGACACTGTTCTGGCCCAGCTATACTTAATGCAGAAGTAGACGGGCAGAGCAAAGGTGGCTTTAAATTGCCAGCTGAGCACAGCTGGAATGTAGGGCGATGCAGCTGTCATGACCTCCTCCTCCTGACTATAAACCAGCATAACCAGGGCTGAAATGGACAGATGGAGATGTTAGTGGCCAGCCCAACCAATTCTGTACCAGCCGGGGAACCCTCTTAAGCTGCACATTTTTGTGACATGAGACATCTGCTGCTTTATGATCCCTTTATGCCACCAGAATGGTATAAATAATTAATAATACAACACAAAATTGGCCTCACAGAGTTTATATAGAATTTGTCCCTAAAACTGGATATTCACGCTAGCCTGATGGCGTATATAAACACTCTTTCCCCTTCTCCGCAGTCTATTTACTATTCTGTATATCTCTGCATATTTGGGCATTTTTATTAATGGATGAAGATACTTGTAATTAAATAAAATCTTTTCCCTTATCATATCGAGTCTGCAAAGGAGTCTAAATTCCACATTGAAGACACACTATTGTTAATACTAAAGTGATGTGGAGCTGTAACAATTCAAACCAGTTAATGATCTACTCCAAATAACCTTGCAGACTTAACATCATAGTCCAGGGTTGATATAAATAATGAATTTCAGGGGGGTAGCCATGTGAGTCTATTTCAGCAAAACAATAAAGGAGTCCTGTGGCGCTTTTAGGCTATGTCTACACTTGTTAAGTTAGTTTGAATTAAGGAGTCTTAATTCAAACTACCGTAGTCCCTGTCTACACTAGGCTTTCATTAATTCAAATTAAGGAATTTCTTGATTCAAACTAATGAAAGCTTAGTTCGAACTAGTAAGACCTGCTGTTTAGGTCGAACTAAGCCCTTAGTTTGATCCTTAGTTCAAAGTTGACACAGTGTGGACATTTAAGTCCACTTTGTTAGTTCAAACTAAGGGCAGTTAATTCGAATTAACAAAGTGAGTTAAGTCAAATTAACTAATTCAACTTAGTCCACGCTGTTCATTCGAACTAATAAGTTCAAACATAGTTCGAACTACGTTCAAACTTATTACTTCATCAGATGGGATTGTGCCCATGAAAACTTACATGATAAATAAATTTGTTGGTTTGTAAATAACGAATCAAAGTTAAAGGGTCAGGTATTTAGTTATGATATTATGTATTGTGCAATTTAATATTTTTCTAGTGGTCGTATAAGAATGCACACTAAAAATTCCTTTAAATTTATAACTATAAAAAGTATTAAAGACTATATTAAATTATTAAATTGCACTGTTTTGGAAGGCCCAAATACATTATTTCAATGGCCAAAAATCTGCTGTAAAGCAGAGGGCACTTAGTACCGGTCGTGCATTAACAGGTGGTGCATTTTTTATTGTTATGCGTCTCAGATTAGATGGACAAATCCCATTTATAATGGGACTTGCTGTCTGGCTGGCCACAACAAAATTCAGAGTGACTCAGAATTTTTATTAGCATTTTCAGTTTTTATACTACTTAGCAACTATAGCATGCTCTGAGTTCTTTCTAGCTCAGGTATATCTGGTGTGTGTCAAACCTGAGAATATGGTTTATTTCAACACTTGCTCTCCCAAGACTGGTGTTACGCTCATTGCAGGCTGAAGAGTTTTGCATTAGTAAGAACTGCAGGACTTCAGCTCCAGGTATGAAATATAATCATCTCAGAATCCAGTGCAGGAAGTCTCTTCTGCTGGCAAACTCATAGATGAATCTAGTCCTTAAACTGATGTAATTTATTACAACTTCTTCTCCAACTCTGTGCTGATGAAACCTGCCAAAATTACAAGATTCTTGGGACTTGTCTTTACATTGAGGAAGTGCTGATACAATTTATATTGATTTAGTTCAGGGGGGTCAAAGTCATTTAGCCTTGGAGGCCATTTCTGTCAGCAACTCAGTCTGGTGGGCCACAAAATAATATAAGAAAAAATAAACCTCACAGCTACTATTTGTACACAGTGTCTACATACTTCCATTAAATCATTGATAACTAAGGAAGATAACGTGTGCCATTGTCTGAATTTTACAGCTTTACGATAGTAAAATAGATATTTCTATTTACCTGCTTCCCCCGAGCCCCCCCACCTCCCACTCTACTCACCCCTCCACTCCGCCAAGGCCCCCACCTCCCACTCTTGCCCCCAAACCTCCTACATCCCACTCTACTCACCCTTGCTTCCCCTAAGTCCTCCAACCAGGCCTCTCTACTCACACCCATAGCGCCCTGCAGATTCATGCTGGAGGCCAGCTGTATGGTGCAGCAGCCATGTGCCAGGCCACTCACCCCCTAGGGCTGACCAGCTAGCCTGGGGTGGGGCGAGAGCTCCACAGAGTGCATTATCTGGCCCCAGGACTGGCTGGGTCCCCTGCCATTGCCAGCTGGGCCCACTCCCCCAGTGCAGACTGCAGCAGAGCAGATTGCGGGCTACATGTCTGACATATCTAATTTTAAAAAAACCAAGGATTCGTGTGGCACTTAAAGACTAACAGATTTATTTTTCGCATGAGCATTTGTGGGAGAAAATCCCACTTCATCAGATGCTTTGAAGATGGGTGAACTTACAGAATGGAAAGAAAATTAATGAAAGGGGGTATAAAACATAGGATCAGGTCATACAGTAACAGCAAATCAGAGCAGTTTTTAGGTTCAAACCCTGGGAAGCCTGATGTCAAATTACCTTTTGTAATGGGAAAAGAACCCATAGTCTCAATTCAATCCTGCTTTCACAGGACTATCCCTACGCAAAAGAATAAATGAACATAAAGCTGATATCAGAAATCACAAAATAAAAAAACCAGTTGCTGAGCACTTCCATCTTTCCAATCACTCAATAAATAATTTGTTAACGGCCGTCATCAGAGATGTGACTGGGACATCAAGCCTTTAAAGACAAACAGCTGAACTCGAATTAATATGCAAATTAAATTCTGTGAAAGCAGGATTGAATCAAGGCTATGGGTTCTTTTTCCATTACAAAAGGTAATTTGACTTCAGGCTTCCCAGGGTTTGAACCTAACAACTGCTCTGATTTGCTGTTACTGTATGACCTGATCCTATGCTTTACACCCCCTTGCATTTATTTTCATTCCATTCTGTAAGTTCACCCATCTTCGAAGCATCTGACGAAGTGGGATTTTCTCCCACGAAAGCTCATGCGAAAAATAAATCTGTTAGTTTTTAAGTGCCAAACAACTCTTTGGGTTTTTTTTTTTTGCTGGACTAGACTAACACGGCTATCCCTTTGGAAAATGTCTAATTTAGTCAAACTAACACAACTCCAGTCAAGTGCATTCATGCTGTTGTGCTTGAGTCTTCACCATGCCACTCTAAATCTGTTTAAGGGCTATGGGGATGGGTATCCCAGAGCCCTTTGCACTGCCTGGAAGATCACTGCATTTTGGGCAAATTCCATGATGTATTATGGGAATGGGAGGAGCAGGGATTAAAAAACTAATCCCCCCCCCGCTGTATCTCAGAGCTCATCTTGTGTCTTCATCATTGCTAAGCTGATCTCGCCAGTATGGGTGGACCCAGAACAACACTGTGCTTCTGTCCACTGTAAGAACAGAGAAGAAGGTCTTGTTATGTTGAAGAGACAATGGAACTGTGTCAGAGGTGCTAATGAGAAGAATTTACAGTTGGGGGAAGATGGGGCAGGAGAACACATACTTTGCTGCTGCTTAGGTACTCCTGTTTGATCTCTTGGAGAAGCTGCTCTTGGTGGAGTGATACTTTTAGGGATACAAACAAGCACTAAATGGTAGGAGGGAGATTGTTTTGTAGACATAGGATGGCCAATGTTGGCCCTGGAACTTCAGGATGTGAAGGTCATATTCCTAGTTCTGTATGCCCAAGCTAGCCCCACACCTGGAGTGTCAGACCACCAGAACGAGAGCAGCCCTTCAAGTGTAAAAGTGAGTATCAGTAATCACACAGAAGTCTCCCATTTCCTTGTTACTGGAGTTACTGGAGAACAGATTTGTTGTGGGGAAATGCACAATGAGAGCAGTTGTTATGGAAGTCAGCAAGGCAGTCTGGCATCTCTCACTGTGTAATCTGCCCAAGTAATTGGGGTTTGCTAATTGTGGGACTGCTATTGATAGGACACGTATCAATTTTGTACTTGCCTCACCTTGCTCCAAGGAAGGGCTACTTCTCAACGGTTCTAAAGACCTTGGTGGATTGGGTGGGGAGGGGAACTGATTTACAGACATTAAAATTGGATGGTCTGGAACGGTCCATGATGTTAGAATAGTCTTAATGTCTGTCTATCTGAAAAATCACAATGAAGAACTCCTCCCAGAAATTTCCAGTGGGCATTAAGGGAGCTGTTTTCTCAATTGTTGCAGATAATTTAGCTTACCGTTTGCTTCACTTGTGTGCATGCTGATCACAGAGCAAAATGGTGTGTGTGTGTAAGTGTGTGTGTGGCTATGTCTACATCAGGTAGCTTAAGTTTGGACTCGTTAGTCCGAACTAAGAAGCTTGATCTTAGTTCGAACTAACCGCAAATGTTTTAGTTCGAACTAACCATGTGTTCTAGTTCGAACTAACCCTTAGTTAGGGTTTTGCCCATACTTAGCTCAAACTAAAGTTCGAACTAAATGCATAAGTCTGAAATAATCCCAGTACTTACTAGTTCGAATTAAACTTTCCATAGTCCAAACTAAGAAATTTCTTAGTTTGAACTAGGGAATGCCTAGTGTAGCCATGGGCTAAATTACTCTGGACTAGGCCTCCTTAGTCTGGACTAATTTACCACTGTAGACATAGCCTGTGTTTATATTTTACTGTTTTTTCAAATTTTTGAAATTTTAATAATGTTTTCAAAAGTTGAAAAACTTCAAACAATTCTGTAGCTAGTCAAAAATGTGAGGATTTCTGACACATCTTTTAGTTTTACTGATTTATATTTATCAAATTTTTATTTTTTTAATGAAAATTCAAAGAAGTTTGACCAGCTCTTATTATGCTTTTGCCAAGAATTAAAGAGTGGAATTCACCATTTAAGGCCCATGGAGTTGTCAGATCGAAGTTTCATGATTCTGGCATGATATTGACCTTCAATATCTCTGAAGGAAAAGACCATTCCCTAGTTCTTGTGCAATTCTTTCTAGATGAAGAAGGGCTGATGTAAATGAGCCAGACACAAAATGAATATCAAATTGCATGGGGCCTATGCATAGGCAAAATAGATCAATAGGGACTTGGTGTAAGCAGGGTTATATAAACTGAAAGACATACAATGAAAGATACAAATAATGAAATGAATGGTGAAGGGAGAGGAATGATCCTACTGATTAAACTGATACCAGGCAAGCAGTGCTGCTCAGCCTTTGAAGAGCATGTCAGAGGTCACCTCTACACAATCACTAAAGTTCCCAGGACATGCAACCTTTCCGACCTAGTCACAAGATTGGACAGGAGCTCTGAGACTTCATCAGCAAACAATAATATACCAGATGTTTATAACTGATAGACTTCTAGGCAAATGTTATAAAAAGGGATTGGGAATAGGGAGTTTATCAAGAAGAGAAACTTGGTGGGTGGAAAGAAAGAACATTAAAATTGCTACTTCACTTGTCGTTCCCATTCTGCAGCAATGGGATATCAAAGAAAATCAGAACACGCATCACTCAGGTACAGTTTAGCAGATATTAATCAACTAGATGAAGTCAGTATTCATGCAGATTATCTTGTGTTGCTGGACAGAAACTTGGAACTTGATTATTTACTGAGGAAATCCTGGAATCTTAAGAGTTTCTTAACCCAACCCATTATTTCTATATTTACATGGAATTTTTAAAATATATGAATATAAAATCATATTCACATTAGGTGGACTTGTACACGTTTACCACATCCACCAGCTTCTTAGCTCATGAGCTTCTCAGGTCAGGAACCATCTTCTTGTGTGAAGACTCTGACATGAGTCTTCAGTACTGATGCTGTGACAAGGCAATGCAGCAACAATAGATATCAATGATTTAAGAATACAAGTCTGGTGGGGAAAATGACCATTTTTCTTTGTATTTTAAAGAATAGCTTACTTTTCTGACATATTGGGGTGGGTTTTGTTGTTTTTTGGGTAATATGTCATGTGGAAGATAACTCCTTTGATCTTTACAGAGCTCACATAGTAGAGAGAGATTCCTTTCTGCTTCACGAAACAGCTGCAAAACGGTTAACTAGGTTGCAAAGGCAGTCTCTCTCTTAATGACAATACATAGATCAGGAAGAACTCTACTTGACTTCTAGATCCTCTGTTGGGGTTGTGGGTCTGGAAAGCAGAAAAGTACCACAATTTTTCTGTAAACAGCAAATTTGATGCCAAATCTTTTGAGAGAAAATAAACATGGAACTCAATGATACTTTTTTTTGCAGGATCACTTTTCAGGGTAGAAGACACACTTTGAAAGGGAGAACTGGTAAGTGTAATGAGTGGAATGACATGCCATAGAAGAGGTTCCACCTTTTACCCCTCTGTCTACTTCCCCAGCTAAAATTATTGCCCCATAGATCATATGGTTTAGTTAAACAAATTTACTAAGAAACATGACTGACTGTTTTTAAGCTGAACACTTACAGTCACAATTACCTGTGATCTTAATGTCCATGAGCCTCAATAAACAGCCCATGGATTTATGTTTTAGTGAGAACCAAACTATTAGTTTCAACCATAAATCTCATGTGACCTGTGTGCAAAGTGAATTTTAATAAAAATCATATAAGGAGCCAGACTTGCTAGGCAGGGTTTCACATGGCTGCCAACATTTGAAAGCAATTAATAAGGACCTTTTGGGGGTGGGTAAATAAAGACATGTCTTTAACTCCTGTTGAAATATACTGGACTCAAGAAACTTGTCTGAAGGATAGAATGAAAAGGGGTTTATTTTAAAAAATGTGGACTGTCACTTCTAAATAAGGACAGATGGTACACATGGGTCATTCCTCTGAGTTTATACCATACTTTTATCATCTTATACTACCTTCCACTGTATTAACATTGTAAGCACCATAAAAATGAATTGGTAAAATAAATATGCATGTGCACCCACCAGGCCCTATACTGAAAACAGATTCTGCTAATAAAGAATACAATTGAAGCTATTAAAATAAGCAGTGTGTGTGTTCATTTCCAAAGCTCTTACCTTCTACATGCATTGAATGCCTCCCATCTTTATATACAGAAAATATGATGCAACTTCATTACTGAGTCAGATTAGAAGGTCAAGCGAATGATTCATTTTAATTTTTATAATGATATTCACAATATTGTGATAAAACAAACAGCTTGGATCTTTTGCTGTTTGTGTTAAAAGGTTAATGGGGCATATACTGAGTGCCAACTGGTTTGTGCTATCTCAGCAGTGCAAATTAGCTGGAAAACTGCCCTAAAAGGGAAGCCAGGGATTCCCCCTGACATGGAGGGTGCACTTCAGGGACGAGGTGTTTTGTGCTCCGCTGGTGCTTATAAAACCAATTCAACTAGTGTGATTTAGCATAGCTCCTAAGCTGCTCTACATTATATCAGGGGGCATTTTGGTGTCTGGTTGGCAAAGGAATGGGGAGTGGATGGGAGTTTGAGCACTGTCTTTCCTACGCACTCAGCTGTAACAAGTATAACCTCAGTGCCATTGAGGGGCTGATCCCTCTGAGTAACTGTTGATTTGAGAAATCATGGTCCATTCAGCTTTCAGTAACTACATAGACTTGACTGGCATTTGACTGTGTAGAACGGGTCTGTATGTATAGAGGAGATTACTAGCTGAGGGAGATGAATTCTAATTAATCACTTTTCACTGGGAAATTGACCTCAAATTTGTATAGCCTTGGAGCTGTTGAAGTGTTAATTGTGCCAGTTCCTACACACACTGTGTGCTACTCCAGTGCAATTCATTTAAACCCCCATGTGCGATGCTTGTTTTCAAATTAATATTTTACCTGCCGTAGGAATCAGTCTTTTCACTGTCCATCCTCATTCAATTACAAAGGGAACACTGTGCCTCTCTTATGTCAGTTTTCTTTAGGGTGACCAAACAACAAGTATGAAAAATCAGGATCTAGGCAGGGGGTAATAGGTGCCTGTATAAGACAAAGTCCTGAATATCAGTACTCAACTGTCTCTGTAAAATAGGGCCATCTGGTCACCCTAGATTTTTTAGGCACTGAAGGTGGGGATTCTATTCTCAATGCTGTGCATGTGTATCTCTTAAACTGAAATCACCCAGAGCTGGGTAAATGGGGAGGTGGGGGCGGGGGGAATATGATCCATTCCAAGCTGGCTGGATCAGAGCCAGCTGGACCAAATTCATACATGCAGATTAAAGTTCAGCTGACTTGGCAGTGTGATCTGGAAGAGTTATGAATACCTGAGGCATGGTTATGTGTGGCAGTGCCTTGTCCAGGTAAATTCTTTGCTTGGGGAGGCCATGCCTACAGTTCAGAGAGGAGTGGGCTGTTTCTTTATCCAATTACCTCTTTCTTGACACCTTCCTATCATACCAGGAGCAGGGTGGTGCTGCTGGTCCTGCATTGTTGATGCACTATAGCTCTCATCCTAGCCTAATGCAGTTTGAGTATGGATTCAATGTGTGTTAAAACAAACACCCCAATTCCTGTGTACTCAAAAATCAGGAAGCGCTTGTTTCCGCCCCCAGATACGTGCACATTGCTCCTGATTTGGTCACTGAGACTGAATGCCTGTATCTGAGATAAGATTTGGTTCTAAGGGCCTGGGCCTGTGCTGTTGAACACAGGAAAGTTCATGGGAGTTAAGGATGTCAGAAGCTTCAAGGATCAGACTGTAGGAATGTAACAGCCTTACAAAGGACATGGAAAAACACTGTGAAGATATCTCACTGGGTCTGTGTGGTATTGCAACATATCCAGTAAGATCACTCAGCTCAGGGCCTACTTCAAACTCCAGTGAGAGTCCTTCCATGGACTTCATTGGCTTCTTTGCTTAGGCTGAGAGGATCTTGATACTTTACAATATGTGTTTAACTTGGTGGATAAAGGATGTACTTTCAGACTTTTTGCCCTTGTCTTTGGTAGTCTAAGAGAGAACTTTGATATTGTCTGAGTGAGTTTTGCAACAGTGTCTAGTTGGGGTTGATTTTATATAATAAAAATAATAATACCTATCTCTGACAACAGCATGTTTTGATTCCTGAGAGAAAGTGAGTGTTTTCCAGTGGTTAGTTATGGGGTCCAACACTTACAAAATACTACGTCCCCCAATTTGTTTTGTTCATCTTGTTGACAGACAGCCTGCCAAATGTCACTGTAGAAAAATCAGTCTTTTAAGTTACATAGGAACAAAGATGTGCTCCAAAATGACCGTGGTAGTTTTTATTTTTAATTTTAACTTCACTTGAGTGCTGTGTCTTTATTTTCCCAGTCTCAGCTTGCAGCATAATTTTATGGCCAAGTTATGCAACCCCTTGGAACAGAGGTTCAGAACAGCAATAGGGACAGATCCTTAGGAGCATGGGTGGACATTGCTATAGCAATTTTCTCTCTCAAAGCATTATTCACACAATCAGTGTTATAATAGTGGCACCTGCTAATAGTGCTGCTGTGGTCTCTCAGCACTTCTATTATAAGCCACCCTTGACATGAGTTCATTTCTCAGCTAATAAAATTACTTCCCAGCTGAAACTTGGCTGGAAATGACTTTTGCCTGGGAACAATTATTATTAATATTTTAAAATACATTTTGCTTTAATTTCTTTTTGTTGCTTTTAAATGAAAGGAGGCTGAGGTTTACTGGATTCAGATGCCGACACAGCAAATCTGGCAGTCCTGATAGAATTCTGTGGTAATTAGAAGGGTCTGATTGTCGCGAGGTCTGCATGCGTACGAGTCAGATGGACAATAGGATGGAAAACTGGGGGAGCAGTTCTGCTGTGGGAGGATAGCAGCAGTGCCCACCCCAAGGCTTGCCTGTTAGAAGGTGTGACTGACAAATGAGAAAGTGCAGTCAGGGAAAAAACAACTGTACTGCATACTCCGCCCTTGAAAAGTGAACTGAGCACAGAATGGTGCCAGAAGGCTGCAAGGTAAAGCAGCCTCAAGAAGCATTAATCTAGAGAGATGAACGTGGGATCCATCTGTAGACTCGTGCTTTCTCAGACTGTGTTGTGTCATGGGCTCACACACAGCTCAAGATGTGCTGATCTGTTGTCTTCCTGATATTCCTCATCATTCATGTCAGTCACACCCGCTCCAGCCCCACACTTGTGCATTCATTGCTCTTACTTGTGCTCCTGCTGTCCAGCTTGTTGCCGTGCTGCTGGGTAGACATGATCATTCCCTGACTTGAGACCTGGTTCTGCTCTTTTGTTTGCCAGTTGTAAGGGTGGGTCATGCACACAGCACCTTTCATGGCAAGTCTCCTATTCAGGCTAAGTGGGCATCTCTTCTTTCCAGGCAGCTTGCATGTTTCTTGGGGGTGATGGTCACATTCACTTTGTGACCCTCCATTTCATTGCATGATCTGACCAAACAAGACCCCTACCCTACCCTTCTGCAGCATCTTCTGCCAGTGAAGCCAAATTGAGCTAAAATGTCATCCAGTATAGGCCATCTTTATATTCAATGCACAGGGTGAAATCATGGTCCCAGTAAAGCAAATGGAAAAACTCCTATGGATTTCAAGGGAGCCAAGTTAGCACCCAGAGTATTACAAAACTATACTATTGCAGAAGGCACTTCCATTCTATATGTCATGCTGCTATGATGAGGGAAGACCTCACAGATTTGCCTCCTCTGTAAAACCACTCCCAAGTTATAGTAGGTCTTGTATGAGCCCTCTTCACCGTGCATGAAGAGCCCTGATTTAATACCTGATTTGCAGATACAAGGTCCTAGGGGTTTTTTTATTTAATAAGTCAAACATCCAGAAACTGAACTTCTAACCAGGCACGCCTGTACTTTCGCTAGCTCATAGAAACAAGTCTAAAAAGTATCCATTCATTTGAACTGTACCTTTTTCCTGCTCCAGTATTATTCTATTGTCCTCATCAGAGTTGCTCCTAATGTATCCATGAGAAGAGAATCGGGCCCATAGCCTTTACATCCAGCTATTTTTGCCTACCAATGGTAAGACATTATGCAGTTAAATAACCGGGTGGGAAAAAACCCTAAGGGGAACTGTAAATATATCCTAATAATTGTATTGCGGCATAGGATTTATAATTACTAAATGTGTGATAACACCTTCCTAAATGCCCATGCTCTTTAAACAACCTAATTTATAATTTAAAAAGCTGACAACTCTTAAAGTGTTTTATTTTATCTTGTCTGAAATAATTGAAGAGTAAGTTATTGAAAACCTTTATTTTTCATTAGCCTTAAATTCAGCTACAATTAATGTGCCCAATTTGATTATAAACTGCACAAATTAAACAATAAAGAGCTGTCTAATGAGAAATTAATTATGAGGAACAGAAGAGGAGCTGGGCTGGATAAAAGTAATAAGTTATGGCCTATGGCAGGATGTGTCAGGTTTTAAAGGAGACAAAGGGCTTTTTCCTCAATGTGTGCCTGTGCTGATAGGGCTCATCACAGATCAGTAGATCCAGAAGCCATAACAGCACGGTAATTGAAACTGCCAAAATCAATAGTGCTGACAACCTTAATTAAATTAAATATGTCTCTGATGAGCTCAAACAGCATGGCAGCGGACCACTTGACCCTTTCTCTGAGCACCGCTTGATAGAATGCAGCATGCAGCATGATGGATTTCACCCCTGAGGACAGTTGGAGCGCTCTAGCTACAGTAGAAAATTGCTCCAAGAGTAATGGTCCTCCCCAATGTAACTATATCTTTGACTTACGAAGTACAGTGCTCGAGTTCTTTTCTTGTTGCAGCTTTTGCTTTGCCTGGTCACTGTTTTGCAAGGCTTATTGCTCCTTCTGCAGTGAACATTGCGGAGAACTTCTTCGTCCTAACATCTTTCCTTCCTCCTCCTCTAAGAAAAGAATTGTTTTATTTTCAGAATGGGCAAACAACTTTAGCAATTGCAAATAGTTAGGGGTGAAACAATTCAGGCTATTTTTCTGTTACAAATGTCTTATAGGCAAGAGATCAACTTAGCAGCACATTGAATTCATTCTTTTTATTGTGACTTGTTAAAACAAAAAGATTTGACTGAGAATCATATCCCCTTACTGTTACTGTGAAGATCATCATGACATTATAGGTGGGAAAATTGTGCTATAAAATGTGCAGGAGACAAAGAAAAAACCCCAGCCCTTAAATCACAGGGCTCCAATCTCACTCAGTTCAACTGTATAATCAGCATTTGTTTTTCTCCCTAGGAAATCTCATGAGTAAACATTTTCACAGAATGCTGTTCTGTTGCCTATGTTGTACTGACTTCCTAAACAACATGAAATAATCACACCTCTAGGTTTTTAAAAATGTTTATGTCAGCATTAACAAACTGTTCTTTCATTATAAGCCTGTCAAAGATCAGAGGCTTAGATTATTGAAGTAGATTCCTTTCAAATGCTAAAGTTGTTGCTGTGACAACTCCGGGAGAGAATAGATTGTTGGAGGTGGACAAACTGTGGGTTTTCCATACTAAAAGCATTTAAATAATCAACCTCCCTGTTTAGTAAAATACTTTAATCCCTGTAAATGCCCTCCAGCTAAACACAGACGTCTCATGAAGGCAAAATGTAACAGTGAAAACGTAGGAACCTATCATTTAAAATCGTGCTGTTGGACTCCATACATACATGTGTAAAAATTAGGTTCCTCTTGAAGAAATGTGATCAGGAAACTGATTCTGTTCCATGTATGACATCTTTATGAAAGACACTTATTCAATATATTTTGGTGCATTTCTATTCTACTAGAATCATGTGCAGAAATTTATGGCACTGGAAAAATTATGCAAAAACCAACATCCATGAATGTCCCAGCTCTTCTTGGCAAAGGTTTATTGCATCGTTAATTTTAATATGATTCTGTGTCAGCCAAGTTGCTTTAGACCAGCTATTCTAGTCCAGTCCTATCAAATCTTTCTAGTTGGCCAGTGGCATCAGATACATAAAGTGAGTGAGGTTGTATCTTTTATTGGATTGTCTCCTGTTGAGCTACCCAGCACTCTAAATCTTCTCTCTTTCATCCACAGAAGACCATCTGATATAATGTTATTACCTCACCCCCCTTGTCTCTAATGCCCTGGACAAACATGGCTATGATGACACAGAATAGGGCCAGATGATGGCAGTGTGGGAGACACTGGAGGAAAGATTGAATTGTTTTCAAAGTGAAGGGATGTAACTTGATCCTTCCCCCCCGCCCCCCTTTTTGACGTAGATGAGTAAAAAAGTATTCATCTTAAACTCTCAGCCCTGTGTATTATGCTTGTTAACACTGGTGGAGATTTTCAAAAGGACAAGCCAGTTCAGTGATGCACTCTCATTGAAAGTCTATGGGAATTAGGTGCCAAATTCTCCTCTGGGCCTTTGTATGTTTCCCACCTTTTTCTTATGGTGACAAATCATACCAGACCAGCAATAAGCAAAAGCCTTCAAATTCAACCAAAAATAGCTCCCTCATTCCTGTAACCACCTGCCTATTTCAAATCCCCAAAAAGCTGAGCAATGTGAGTGCAAGGGTACGAAAACCAAAACCATGTTGTGATGCATTCAAGTGGGGCAAAATGCCTTTTGGAACTGAGAGACCTTCCTGGAAAATGTCCTGCCAGCAGTCATCTCATTTAAGTTGTGGGGCTTGCAGAGTGAATGTCTCCACTGATTGAGGTTGTGGGAGAAAGGCGTTAGATGAGAGGTGATCTCCCGCGTGGCCTAGTGACTAGCTAATATTTACTCCTCTGCCAAGAGCCAGCTCATAGTCAATGCATCACTTTAGCAGTCAGGGCTTTCATCAGAGAGTGCTGTTCCCTTTACACTGTGGTAGCATCTATGGAGCTTTGTCACAAACATATTATTTTGACTGCTGATTGGGTGCTGCCCTTAACTACATGCCTCCTCTTTCCCTCACAGTCTCTGCTGCCAGTATCACCCTGCTTCACCCCCCATCATGCTCCTCTCTATGCACGAACCCACTCCTTTCATTTTCTCACTGTGTGGGCTGAACAGGCCACGACCCTCAGTTCTACTGGGCATGCTCCACTTGCAGCCTCAGTAAAAAAGAGAGCAGCAGTGCAGCCCAGATCAGCTGGAGCTGACTGCTGAAGAGAGAGGATGCACCTTGCGGGCTCCTGTGCAGGAGCTGCGGGAGCCCTAGACCATGGAGACCGAAGATGCTCTAACCAGGTGGACACCTGCAGGAGCCAAGAGGGAATGGAGTTGCCTTGATCTTTAACATCTGACAACCCCAGAAACCTGAGTGCACTATGAACCTTGACGCTGGAGAACAAGGTAGGAAGTAATTCAGGAGAATTACACTTTGGCCTGGTAGTGGAACCAGGTATGAGACAGCGTATTTTGGCTGGATCACTGCTACCAGGATGATACATTTGCTGTTATCATGGCCTGATGGTTGGGACTTGGTGGAGCTCGTAGTGCTTGAGTTTCCCTACCTTGTCTGCCTGTAGTGGTCCATCAGTCTCAACCCTGACCCCTGTGCCACACAGCACTGATGGCAAGGGCAGCTGTACTGACTCTGGTCCTTGGGCCAATGGCCCTGAAGTGCAGGGTAGAGAAATAGAGTCAATTGTGAGGTCACGGTGCCCCATCCTGAAAGGGGGTGGGGTGTTCAAGCCCCATGACAATGTCTGTCAAAACAAGCAAGGACTCCTGTGGCACTTAAAAACTAATTTATTTATTGCATGAGCTTTCATGGGAGAAAATCCCACTTCGTCAGATGCTTTGAAGACTCCTCAGACACATCTTCATTTTTCTTGTTATGATGCAGGTTTCTGGGGTGCAAACTGAAGTTTTGCAAGTATGGGAGAAGTGTGTGCTTGTGTTTGCACTGTGAGCATAGTGCTGAGTCCTGCAGGCTCTATGCGTTTGTCAGAGATAGCAGACCTCAAAAGCACTATGTGGATATGTGAGATTTTCAAAAAACAGCATGAAAATTATGGGATGTGGAACATATTATGGGATGGAGAAAGTTCCATGCTGGGCACTTGATCACTAGCTCCCAGAAATCTCTGGGTGAATTGTTGCTATCCCATAAATTCTGCAAAAATCTCCCAAAAGGCATTGCACATAGTACACTGGGAAAGCTACCCATTATGCAACATACTTTACATTGGCAAACACACTCCTGGTGAGTGTGTACAAGGTCAATGCAAGTGTAACCTTTTGGTGGGCTAGAATTCATTTAATTGCCGTTCTCCAGTGTGTTAGAAAAAATAAACCCAAACTTCTATGGAGAAGCATCTGGAGACCCAGATTCAGTCCTTAAAGGACTCATGGTAAGGACTGTTCAGAGTTAACCTCCCCACATTCAAGTGCTACTAAGAACAAAAGTAATAATGAACATTATTAACTACTCACCTGATAAATCTCACAATAAAACACAACTAATATATTTTTATAATATGTTGTGCCAATTTGGTAAACTCACATTCATCATTACACAGCTGTCTCCTCCACAACACATAGGGTATGTCCACACACACTCCTTATTTCGAAACAACAGAGGTTGTTT